>JAXDDW010000036.1:812500-820000 GCA_034670385.1 Hoplostethus mediterraneus | reverse complement strand
GGCCAATATCAATCTCATATATCACCATTATATTGGTCTAACCCTAGCTAGATGACTGGTGGCTGGTGTGATGATGATGATGATGATGATGAAGCTTGTTGATGATACTTTGAAAGGACTGCTTCAGTCTTAGTTTGTCATCTGGATTTGGTGTTTCTTTCTTTCTTCTTTTGTTTACTTTGAGGTGAGATGATTTTATTTTTAACTTCACTGTTTTTATCATCAAAATCATTTTGAATGAACTTGTGTTATATGAAGTAAACTAGCATCAAAAAGAAGGATATCATCATATATTCCACTTGCTATCAGTTCGTGTTTGAACTGTAGTGGACTTGTTTGCGTCTCTGAAGGTCACAGCGGTCCTGAAATAGCAGACCTTTTACAGCAGTCTTTCCCATTCAGTGTCACTAAATGTGACGCTTGGTGTTGCTGGTGTTTCGTTCCTGTTGAGTTTACAGCCGAACTTCACGCTGTTACTGTCTCCAATTCACAAAACCCACCAGCGAGCCGCCACAGAACACAGTGATCTTAAACTACCGACCCGCTGCGTTGTGACGGCACTAAAACAGGACGAGACCCGTAAACGCCTTCGCCTGTTTTCATGGGAACGACGGTTGAGAAGCGTTCTGCCTCGCTGCAGAGACGTTGTCTTGAGGTTCCTTACCAAGCACTGATCGTCTGTCATGATCGTCCTCCTGTCACCAGATCATTTACTTACATCCCTTATCATGGTGCCGTGGCTCTGATCCTCCTTATCATCGGTTGCTTGTAATATCGTTGTGTTTTCTACTGCTGCTCTCATGGTCCACCAGTCTGGATGAGAGCTTTACTTAATGGGAAGGTAATATAATATAATGTAATATAAATATATATAGTATAATGTGGCAGGAAACTAAATCTAATAATAAATCTACTTATTACCCAACAAAACATTATTTTACTTTCAGAAGATCAACATTTTAACATTTTAACATCAATAAATCATCACCACATTAAATTAGAGACATTAGTATAATTACCGTAAACAAACCAGACCATCACAACCAGCCTCTACCAGCCTCTACCAGCCTGTCAGCCTCTACTCTCATTCTACTTTGTGTCCACCGGGTCGATTTGGAGTGAAATCTGCTGGATTGCTTTACGGCACCAAACAGGAAGAGGGCGCTGTTCTTCCAGCGCTAACGGAGATAAAGATAAAGAGTTTCTGGAGACGGCAGATGGAGGAAGGAAAGAAAGGAAGATGGAGAAATCACTTCAACATGTTGATCCTCTTCAGGAAAGACAAAGACACCAGGGAGGGGGAGGGGGGACAGGAAGCAACGGGGCTTATGGGAAATGTAGTCTTAATGTGGAGGAACACTAGTACCTAATTATACCAAGTTTTACCAAGTTGACCAGGAAATATTGATGTTTAAAAATGGTACATGTGCAGTAGCTAGTTGATTAAAAGAAATACACAAGTAAAGACTTGATGCAGCGTTAGCACCGATCATTAGCGTTAGCATTAGCGTTACCTTCTCCCATTAGTAAATGCCTAATGGGAACTGTCTTCTGTGTGGCTCAGATCTGGCCGGCCTCCGGACCGATACGAGGCTCAACGGTCGTGACGGTTTGCGGACGAAACTTCGGCTTCGACAAGACGGACAGCTTCAAGGCCTCGCTGGTGACGGTGGAGGTGGGCGGAGCCATCTGCAAGCTGTCCCGACAAGACCACGTTAACCGGTGAGGGGAGGAGTGTGTGTGTGTGTGTGTGTGTGTGTGTGTGTGTGTGTGTGTGTGTGTGTGTGTGTGTGTGTGTAGTGCTGGCTGTTTACAAGATAAAGGGACTCTTGGACCTGTACGCTGGCGTCCTGCCGGGGCAGTTAGCAGGGGCAATTGTGCTGCCGGAGGAATGTTAAGACCCCCTCTCTCCTCTGGATTGCTGCTGACTCCCATGACTCCCCTAACTGATAAATTGCTGTGGAAAATCGCTGCGTTCAGACTTCCCTCTCTCCCATATCAACTTCTGGCCATCAAAAGCCCCTTCTGCCCTAAACAACCCCCCATCATAGCTCATGCATTGTTTACACATTTGAAAAAAAAGCCGCCGCCCACCCCGTCCCAGATGAAGATTGCCTCTTTGTGCGATCCTGCAGCGTAGTACATGATCATTGAATTAGGCTAAACGCTGGCTGGCTGCGGCGGGGTATAATGCCCGGTCTGTGTGTTGTTTGGGGGGTTTGTGTTTAGCTGGACTGAGCTGCAGTGTTCCCCGGCGTCCAGCGGGAACTTCACCCCATCGGGACACACAGTGAAGGTCACCAGTGGCCACAAGGTTGCCAAGATGGAGGGCTTCTCCTTTGTGGTAAGAACTGTATTTGTTCTGTAATGTTCTGTTCTGTCTTTTTGGTTGTGTTTTTGTCAGTTTCTCTGTGCGTTAGGAATAGATTTGACCTGACGTGAGTTCAACAAGGAACAAAAAGAACATACAGATTCACTAAACACACACATGCTGACGTCTCTGCATGTTTACTTGGTGACTTTCACTGTCAAAGGTCTTTTTCTGTCTAACAAGCTACATACCAAACACAACATTGATCAGATGTATCAGTGATGAAATGATCCGAGTCAAAAACAGACAGAAATGAACCAGTCTAGGTTATAAATACAATCAGTTTTCTGGCTGAGACACCGAGGACCTCCAATATGGCCGCCAGAAGGTGCGTTACATCACCTGGGAGCCCTCTGTGTGGAAATGTTGCCGACTTTAAAACATAAATCAGCTTCTAGAAGTTGGACAGAGTCAGTGTGAGCGTCTGGTGGTCTCGGTCTCCAGGACCCGGTGATCCAGGAGATCTTCCCGGAGTTCGGGCCGAAGTCTGGAGGCACCATGCTGACCATCAGAGGAGCCTTCCTGGACTCCGGCAGCAGGAGAGAGGTGACCGTAGGGAAGGCAGTCTGCAAGATCCAGAGGTCAGTCTTCCTTTCTCTACACACTTTTTACTCTTGATGAATTACTGCTGCAATTAAGCTCCGCCCCCAACAGAAAGTTACTCTCTTTTCAACCATTAGAAGTTACAAGGAATGGTTTGGTTTGGCATGAGGGACAACGATGGCTACCGCTGTACATGCTAACATGCTACTGCAGTATATCCTGTGTTTACCCGTTCCCTCTGTCCCCCCCACCCACCAGTGTGTCGTCCAGCATGCTGACCTGTAAGACCCCCGCTTACGCCGGTACCTCCAAGCAGGCGGTGAAGCTGACGGTGGATTCGGTGGAGCGCCACGCCCCCGTACCCTTCGCCTACAACGAGGACCCCGTCATCAGCAGCATCCAGCCCTCGCGCTCCTTCATCAGGTTAGCTTCTATCCACCTCCACAAACGACACGCATGGACTGATCGTGTGCTGCAGCCAAAGGCGACATTTAGATCAAGGCGGCCTCTTGAGTCTTGAGTCTGAATGCAAAACCTCTGGTAGTCTGGACACATACATGCAGCTAAAATGTGATGCCTTCTTCCTCAAGGAAATACAAATCCGATGTATATGATATATAGACAGTCAGAAGTTCAATTTTGTTGTTTAAAACCAGTTTGAACTTATCAGAAAGGGAAAAACCCAACTGACCCTATAGAGCTCAACAGTGAGGTTCTGGAAGTGAAAATCCCATTCATATTCTGAATAGGGATTTTGATTATTAGCCATAATGTCGTAACCATCAGTAGACTCACCACAAGCTAGTAGGTTGTGAAATGATAGTGTATGCTCCTGTAGAAGACACAAGTCCGTATGATATCAACCTTGTTTTGAGAAAAACATGTTTTATTCACGATGTCATGGAGAAGTACTACACTACCCACAATCCTAAAGTGTAACAGCGACGTCTCTGATTGGTGGAGCTCGCTGTTACCATGGAAATGTTTACCGCACCCGCAAACGTCTTGTCAGCTAACGTTAACGTTAGCTACTAACGTAACCTAACTAGCTGCTTATCCTATGCAGCTGGAACGAATCACTGTACCATGTCGATGACAACACTTTACACTATACTATATGAAACACTATATATACGCTCACACAACAACAACAATATCAACACTATACTATTGACAAATGTTAAATTCAAGAAGAAGCCGCTAAACTATCGTTAGTTTGGAAGTTGGAAAAGTATCATTCCAATGGTTTATGGGATGAGTAGTTCCTTCACTTGATAAAATAATGATGTACACAGTCTTGTACCTTTTCTTCCGTTTTCTGATCTTTTTTTTGCTCAGAATCAAATGTTTTATGGTCACAATTCATCGTCTAGCTGGTTGTCTTGGTTCCAGCCTTAAAACTCTTTATAGAAGGATTTTCTGAAATGTCAATGGAGTAAATGAATGGGAAATTTACTTCCGGAACCAGAGCCTGTAAAAAAAGTGGGCGGTCACTGTTGCGCTCTATTGGCCTTGTGTGGTGCAGCGTTATGGCCTTGTCTATTAGGATTGGTTAGCGGATCAGTCTTACAGATGGAGGATGAATGCTTTACGATGGCTACCTCTGTACTGTGTTACATGGGGGGGTGAGAGAGAGACAGATCAGCTCTAGTTTTACAGCGGGAGGAAACAAGTGGGAGGTGACAAGTGGCTAACCCGCTAACGCTAACAGCAGGTCCCTCCCATTGGGAATCTCGTGTATCTCTGTCTGATGCTCACACTAATCAAGCCGACGTCCTTCTAGCGGAGGCTGCACGGTGTCGGCTCACGGCTTCTTCCTGCAGTCCGGCCTCCAGCCCCAGATGGTCCTCACCGCCCCGCACGACGGCGAGGTCTTCCACGTGGTGAGTCCGCCGGAAATCTGCCTCCGCATGAAAAAGAAGGAGATTCATTTCCAAAATCAGACATCCATCATTTGAAAAAAGCGCTGCCTACTGTGACAAAATTAAAACAAAGTATTGGACCTTTTCAACTACGGCAGGTAAATATAGAATAAACCTTTTACAGCCTTAAATATCACATGATGAACTGCAGGTTCTGACATCTTTCTCCCAAAATGGATGTAAAGCATTTTGGAAGTGAACTCTTCACATACCTCCGGGCCTCTGTCACACGTGTGGTATTGTCATTATACGTATTAACGCCCCCAAACGGCGTCTGAAGAAACAGAGTCTGACAATGGAAAAGAGCTGAAGTGTTAAACAAACACGACAAGAAAGGAAATGGAAAATCCACAGTCAGTAGGATGGAGTCGCCTCCGACTCGCGGCAGCAGAGCGAGGCCTTGACGGCGTTCTGGCTCCGCTCACCTCCGTCAGCCTTTATTCTACTTACTGTAGGAAGACGATACACACACACACGCATGAAGGAAATCATCAGCGGCTTTAAACGACCTGACCCTGAGACTCACCAGGCTTTTACCGGGCCCTTAAAATGTCTCATCCTGAAATATTTCAATTCAAGGTTTCAAAATGCCCTTAAATATTGAGGAAGTCTTGAAGAGGTCTTAGAAAGTTTGTGTTTTCTCTTCGTGAGAAATGAATCCACACTGGATTATATTCTGATAGGTCGGCTGCTCCGTACTCTTCAGGTTTGTTCTTTGGTTTAAAGATTCAGCCTACCTGGTGTTAAAGGGCTTACATCGTTCTAGTTGAAACCTGCAGACTCTGTTTCAGATGGAGGCTTCTGACTGGGATCAGGAATAGGAATGTAAAGGGAAAATGTAAGAGAAATAAAATACGTTTATTACCCTGGTGATAGGAAATTAGAAAGGGAGCATTGCATTCATTTTGTCAGCGATCTGAATCGGTCAGTAACAGTTTAACAAGTTGACCTCAAAACACAAATACTGCAGAAGTTGCAAATCTGGTTGAGGAATTCTTCGGATCGTACAGAGAAACGGACTTCGGACCGAAGCAAATCCATCTGCAGCTTATACATTACCTGACCAGGAGCCTCTAACATGGGGGGGGGGGGGGGGTGAAGAGTCCCTGGCCTCCAAACCAGATCTTTATTATCAGCGATTTCTTTGCCCCTCGCAGCTCCGATGACTCAGCTCAGGTTTCATGGTCCCTCGTCCTCTGAGGGGAAGAGAAAGAAAGGAAGAAGCTTTTTTTGTTAGTTGCAAGAAAATCTCCATCTTAACAAGTAATTGAACCTCAGCTTGAGTCTGGCAGCTTTTCTTTAACCAGATGAGAAGATCTGGCAGCAGGAGAAATCATGTCACTTTGTTAAAGCAGCTCAGATCCAGTTTCTTTCCACTGAAGGTATCAAGACGTTTTACTGTATTACTGTATTATTGAAACAGGCTGAATTTAGGATGAGTTCTTCTGCAGGCAGGTGGCGCGTTTCTAAATGAGTCACAACAAGCACTCCTTACACAGTGAGGAGTGTGTGTGTGTGTGTGTGTGTGTGTGTGTGTGTGTGTGTGTGTGTGTGTGTGTGTGTGTGTGTTGTAATGATGCTATCTGTCATCCTGCGGCGCTGCTGCAGGTCAGGACACCCCGAGGAGATAAAACTCAGTAAACAAGCTGAGATGTGATATTTAAACCTCCAACACCAAGACGAGACTGAAGGCATTTTCTCAAAACAACCACATGAAGTCTCATTTAATCTCCTGAATATGAGACCATGAGATCAGAGCAAAACTCAACATGATGTTTTCTGCTGAGTCTCCTCGTTGCTCCTCGGGGGTTTTAGGAGAAACATCTCAGATGGAGGTGATGATACAAGTGATGCAAAACTGAGATCTTCCATGTTGACACACACACACACAGACACACACACACACACACGGACACACACACACAGACACACAGACACACACACACACACACACACACACACACACACACACCCCCGCCAGTGTCTCATCTTTCAGTTTCCCTCTCCCTGGTCATTGACCTGTGTTCAGGTCAGTGGTTGATGGGTCTCTGGGGAGCTCAGGCCTCGTTACACACAGACGACCCGGAGGGAGGAGCCTGAGGGCTTGTGACCCAAAGGTTGCCGGTTTGAATCCCCAGACCGCCTGGCAGCACAGTGGTAGACTGTGGAAGACTGTCAGCTCTCCCGGGGTCAGTAAAGGTTGAAATATCAGTGGAGAGGTCAAACAAACAAACTGATCTTTTAGTGATTTATTGGATTTAAGTGTTTTTTCCACCACATCAGCTCGATGTTTTACATGGATGTGAAGGTTTCTTTACATTTGCAGTATCTGTGCTGGACACTGAAGTTTAGACCGTCACCCTATTGGATGTAGTGTGTGTAGTTTGACCTCTGATCCTGGATCAGCGCTGCAGGTCTTTGGTTTCAGGTCACTCAGGGCTGCTCACTCTCATTCTTCTGTTCTCCAGATTGAGGTTCATCCTCAGTAGATGATGTTGGTTTGTTTTGGTTCATATTTTGAACCGGTTGCCGTTGAGCCGACGTTCATCTCAGTTCATCTCTGAGTTTGCAAAGCAGTCAAGGATGACTGAGATTATTTATTGAAGCAACGCCTGATGGTGAGTTAGCACAGCGCTAGTTTATGAACTGGAATAACAGGAGGGG
>JAXDDW010000036.1:805000-810000 GCA_034670385.1 Hoplostethus mediterraneus | reverse complement strand
ACTCGGTGTGATTTATTATTGGACACGAGTCACCAAACCATCAGCTCAGAGGGAACGCTTTGAATGCTTCAGCTGCCCAGTACAGCCGGTCCTCTACTGGCGGCCACTGAGCGTCTGGGGGTTCAGTGCCTTGCTCAAGGGAACCTTGGTGGTAGTCACTCAGGGAGGGGAGAGTGTCACCTGGCCACTTCAATTCACTTTCATTACTTGATGACGTGAAATGAAGCCAGGACCTGCAGGATGGGATCATTAGGAGCTCCTCTATAGGAGCCGGGTGCTGTGGGTTCATTGGCTTGTTTGTTTGTTTGTTTGTTTGTTTGTTTGTTTGTTTGTTTGTTTGTGGGTTAAGGTAACTCAGTGCTTAGAGGCATTACAGTCTGTCTCTCCAGACCTCCAGACCCTCAGAGTCCTCATGAGTCTCGTCCACCAGGCAGCATGAGCAGCTCTAGGTTGTTGCGCGGTGCGTTCACTGACCAGGAAGTAGCTCTGTGATTTTATAACTGTTATTTAGTTCAGTGAGTCTCTTCGTTCCAACAACACTGAGCTGCCACAGCACTTTGGTGTTAACAGGTGGAGCGCCTAGAAACCGCTAGTGCACGTGTAGTGTTGTGGTCCAGTGGTGAGAGAGGCCGTGCTGTAACTGGGAAGTCACAGGTTTGATCTCCACTGTGTCCTGTCAAATCCTCCTTCAGCAAAACAGAACTGAACAAGATTGAACCGACCTGCTCACTATTGGTGAATCACTTTGGACGAGCGCGTCAGCAAAATGACTGAAACTCAACTGGAAACACCCACTCGCTAAACACTGTTTGTTGTGTTGAAAGGTTACGAGGTTTCCTGCCTCATGTCCTCGTGGGATATTGATTGTTGTATCCTGAAAGATAAACACAGGCGATCCGTCCTCTTACCACACCGCAAATATCAACATTGATCTTTCAGTGCAGAACCAGTTTGATCAGCTGACAGAGCCTGTAGTGGAATCTGCTGCCATCACACTTTTTAAAGGGATCGACAACTCAGCTTTCTAGTAGTATCACTTTACTATCATCTTCATCATCTTCATCATCTTCTTCAGTATCATCTTCATCTCCTCCAAGATTTGAGCATCCTTCAAATTTGAAATCAATCACAAAATAAAGCAAATTTTGGGGCTTTTTAAAATCGGAGAGGCTGCGTGGGCGTTACCCTTTTCAATACGCTGTGGGGGCGTGGCTTGAGTTGACTGACACGTCTATCCAAACTCAACATTTGGCAGCTAGTCTGTGAAAATGAAACGTTTTGATAGGATCGCCTCCCTTGTTACGTCTGAAAGTCATTTTTTAATCCCGCCCAATAAAAAAAACAGTCCATTCATCTGACAGACTCAACGTAGAAATAGATTCATTCATTTTTCAGGAGGACAAAAAAATAATCTTTTAATGAGAAACTGTCTTAGTGGACGATCCCTTTAAAGACTCACACACCATCTTGATGTGTGCTTTGCTTCACATGTTCAGCTCACCACAGACATATTGAACCAGTTCTGGGGTCGGGACGTCGGTGTTGGTTTGATGTGATCCAGCATGTTGACAGGAAGGGGAGGGGCTAACAGAGGAGATGCTGGTCAAGT
Source organism: Hoplostethus mediterraneus (assembly GCA_034670385.1). NCBI lineage: Eukaryota > Metazoa > Chordata > Actinopteri > Trachichthyiformes > Trachichthyidae > Hoplostethus > Hoplostethus mediterraneus. The sequence continues at coordinate 808,391 of JAXDDW010000036.1, read as the reverse complement.
CACATCAACAACAACTTTATTAGTGGACACATTTATCTTTCATTCTTTACTTTCTCTTTTCTGGATCCCAGTAATCCAGTTTGATGTTTCTTTACAAGCCTTTCTTTACAAAAGTTCCACCTGCTCTGTTTGTAAAAGTGTGGATGACTTTTCACCACTTAATCTCAATATGTAGGAGGAATGGGAAAGATGGGACACTTTTACATTTTGTGCCACTAGGAAAATGAATGTTTTATTCCAACAACAATAATTGATGGTTGAGGTTCTGGAGGATCCTGGAAATGATCCTTTTCTGTAGCTGATACCGTTTTCGTGGCATTTAGACAAAACTGCTTCACACAGCAACTCAGGACCACAACTAGTTTATCACCTTATTGTAAATCAATATATCATATGTTTCTACTTGACATCTTCAGCATGATGAAGTCACCTGACCTGTCGGCTGTCTCCTCCATCACAGATTATTATTGGTCACATGGTTCATTTATTCAACAGCGGAGCACTGTGGGATACATCACATTGTATGTAGCTGAGGTCAGGGAGGAACCTCCACTATGCTGCTGATATCCAATATATAATATAATCAATATCAGCTCAATATATTGGCAAACCAATGTAGGTCTAATCCAAGTGTGATCACACCCTCAGTTTTGATCGTTCTCCATGTTAACACAGCAAACTGGCCCAGAGTCAGTTGAGTACTGTAACACCAGTCAGATGGAAACAAGATGAAACTCCACCTCAATAAAAAAGGACTTGAGGTGGTTTTATTTTCCGTCCGTCTCACTCGGGGGTCTCGGTGAACACGAGAGCTGGGAGGCCTCGCTGGGTTGAGTCCAGGTGGGATGAAGCTGCGTTGAGGCCCCGGGCCGGGCGGTTAAACTCAGCGGCGGCTGTAAACGGGCGGCGGCTCATGTACTGCGACGAGTGTAAAAGAAGCTGCCAGAATTCCTGCTAGCTCACTAAACTATACACTATACTGAGACTGTACATCTTTCTGTGTAGGTGTGTGTGTGTGTGTGTGTGTGTGTGTGTGTGTGTGTGTGTGTGTGTATGTGTGTGTATTTGTACCAAATGTCCTCACAAGGATGGAAAGATGAGGAAAATTCTCCAGTGAGACATTTTGCGGTCCTCACTTCTCCAAGGGACTATTTTAGGATTAGGACTTTGTTTTTATGGTTGAGTTGAGGAACGTAGTGGTGAGGTTGAGGGTTGAGGTGAGGACAGTCAATGAAAGGAGTGTGTTTACTTTGAAACATCATGCAAATCTTTGTGTTTACCGACTGGATGTCCTACCATCCTGTGTCTGTTGTTCCAGAGCTGTCTGTCCTACCATCCTGTGTCTGTTGTTCCAGAGCTGTCTGTCCTACCATCCTGTGTCTGTTGTTCCAGAGCTGTCTGTCCTACCATCCTGTGTCTGTTGTTCCAGAGCTGTCTGTCCTACCATCCTGTGTCTTGTTCCAGAGCTGTGTGTACGGGGAGAACAGGACGTCCATCCAGTGCACCACGCCCTCGCTGGCCAAGCTGGCCCTGCAGCCGCCGGTGGTCACCAAGGTGGCCTTCGTCCTGGACGGCTTCTCCACGCCGCAGTGGGACCTGATCTACGTGGAGGATCCGCTCTTCCAAGACCCCAAGCTCACCTCCAAGGACAACAAGAGCATCGTGGAGCTCAAGGTGAGAGTTTGGACAGTAGGGGGGGGGTTCAGTCAGACCTGGGAGCTGCCCAGTACCACCACTGTTGGCTACTGAGCAGCTCCACTAGCTCAATTCTCAATTGTCGTTTTTCCACAGCAGGAACCTTCTGGGTACGTTTTTGAGCAGGAACCTTTTTAGTTCCCCAAAAGAGTTTGAGGGTGCTTTCCCAAGAGAGTACACACATAAGGAGGATGTGACGCTGACAATAAATATCTGCAACGTTGGATGAGATACGAAATGAGTTTGTTACCAGTATTGAACAAGAACGGCGGTTGGCGGACGTTTTTTGCCGAGCTTGTATTGACCAATCAGCATTGTTGAGTACTGCAACTCCACCCCAATGGTTCCTGGTCCCCCAAAAAGTACTACTTCCCTAGCAGGAACTTTTTTGGGTGTCCAGGAACTATCCAAGAGGAATCTTTTTCGTTGCTAGTTCCCCCGGTGGGAAAGGTCGAAGTTCCTGGAGAGTAAAACGACTTGTTCAACATGTTGAACATGTTCAACATGTTCAACATGTTCCAAGTGCCGAGGGGAGCGTCCAAAAATGCGCCACAGTTTGGAGGAGATGTGATCAAAAAAGCGTCCTGGTGGCTCAGTGGTCTGATACCACATAACCGTGACTTCCTGGGTTCGAATCCCCCCTGGGACCATGTCACCTGTCACCCTCCTGTTGTTCCTGTCTCTCTCTCTGACTGTCAAAGGCAAAAATTCCCCAAAAATAATCTTTAAAAAAAACAAGCGTCCTATGCTTTTATATATATATATATAGATAATGATAGACTATAGACCCCCAGCGCTGTTGTGGTGTTGGGTTAGGGTTAGGGTGGGTTAGGGTTGGGGTTCAGGGTTCCTGCGGTGTCAAAATAAGATACCAAGTTTATTTTGATTGTTTGGGTTTGATGGACGCATGAATGGACATCTTGGAGGAGAGTCTCTATTCTGCTTCCCAGTCCACATTCACATCCCATCACAGCACCGTGGTCCGGGCCAAGTTGGGAAGGAAACAATACTGAAAGAAAAACAGGAAGTGGAGTCTGTTTCCCATCGCCAGCCCCTCCACTCTGCTGTACCTCTCCACGTATTCTCTCCATCGCCTCATATTGTTCTGCTGCCGAGGTCAAAGCTCTTGACATATTAATGCCGCCGTTCCAGCGAGCCGCGAGTCCCTGAGGTCTGTTCCAACAACACAATGACAAACAGAGGATATTTCTTTTGCTGCTTTTCTTTCTTTTCTTTCATTTTTTTCTGCTCGACTGCAGTCGGACGGTTCGTGGCAGCTGTGTTGAGCGGGTCGCACGGGATCCCCGAGTCGTTTTGTGTTTTTTCATGTTTCTGTTCCCAGACGTGACCTCGGCCCCCGCCGCTACACCCCCCCCCCCCCCCCCCCCCCTCCATCGCTGCCCTCAGCCCAGGCGAACCCCCAGTTTTTACCCAGGAGACACCAGGGCATCGCACCACGGAACACGCCGCATTTAACGCCATCTGATAACTCGCTGTCTGATGAATGTCCGCCAATAGAGAATACATGGGAGGATGTTTATCTGTGACTGACAGCAGATGAAGGATCCAGGCTGTTTCTCTTGGCTGGCGGCCGAGCGGGAGAGTGACAAGCATCTCGGCTCCAATCATCATTATGACGTTTTATTTGCAGCGGCTGGTGTTATGATGAAGGCTGTAATTGGCTCTTCTTCGGTGG
>JAXDDW010000036.1:750000-800000 GCA_034670385.1 Hoplostethus mediterraneus | reverse complement strand
CACTTTAGCATCCACTATGTTGAGTGATAGCAGGCGACTAGCATCATCCAAAGTTAGAAGATTTTGCATGTTAGCATGGTGCACCAGAGCAAACCATCTACCGGGGACACATGGATGGTTTTGGTGTCGATGTTCTCGTCACTCAACAGGCGAGTTGACCGACGGGCCAATCTCCCAAACATTTGGTGTATTCCTTAAAAGCCTCCCTGCGGTTTGTGCTCCCTAATCTTGGGTCCTTGAGGGGGTTCCTTGTATCACCTGATCCTGATGGGCGAAGCAATTTTCCTCCACTAACATGCTAACTGAGAGGCTCAACATCTAACAACTAATGCATGTCCTCAGGGGGTTGGGGGGGGGGGGCTGAGGTGGGTCTTTATCCCTGAAAGTCCATAGAAGTTCCATATTTGAGTGAATCATCCTGTTTGTTTCCTCTCTATCGGTCCAAGATAACGTTTAGATGGTTTCCCTTCTCTTTAACAGCATCAACAGAAAGGTTTCTCTCTCCAGCTCCTCTTGCCTCCCTAACAGTGTCAGGTTTCCCTCGGTCTTTGTAGTCCCCCTCCTCTGATCATGTAACACACCTCGACCTCTGGAGGCCCTCTGTTCCAGTCGCCGACCTTTAACCTTTCCGTCTCTCTCGCCCCCTGCAGACCAGGGCGCCGACAGGCCCGAGACCTGCCGGGGGGCTCCTCCCATTTACGGGGGCAACGGGGAGCTGCTGTCCACCAGGTTGGGGGCGCTGGGAGGCGGGATGGGTCTGGGGGCGGAGGGGGAGCTGGTGTCGCCCCTGCTGATGGCCCCGGTCCACATCGACCCGTCCTGCCTCCACCCGGACCTGCTGAAGGAGGTGCAGCACGTGGTGATCGCCAGGGAGCAGCTGCTGCTCCACCTCAACCAGGTCATCGGCCGAGGTCAGTCACAGGGAGGAGAGGCGTCCATGAATCCATCCTGCATGCATTCATCCTGCAAGTTTCCTGCATTAGTACCGCAGATAACCAAATTCTAACAAGTCCTCTTGGGGATGAAGCCAATACTGCAGCCCGGTAAGCATGCAGCAAAAAGTGAGACGGTGTAAAGCTAGACAAAAGCTGAAGTCGCCCACTAAGAGCTTAATTGCGACCATTATCAAACCGCAAGTTTGACATCCAGACATAATATCACCTTATATTGTGCGGTTTAAGTAGGCCGCTCACAGGCCTAGATCAAATTCAACACAGAGCCTGAGAGGAAAAACACCCATAACCCCACGGTGTCTCGAAAACAGCCCCGCCACCCCCTCGTTGAATTATCCCCTGAAGAAAAGAGTCTGGATTTTGAGGCAGGATTTTTAAAGTGGCGTAGGATGGCTTGTTCACAGCTAGTATTCCCAGGGTCCATTGTTGGGAGTCGTAATCCGACACCCTCGGCCATCTGCGGGGACGTGATAGGAGAACGCCGCGCTCATTTATCCCTACACCCCTCCCCGTCTGGGGCGAGCCCCCGGGTCTTAAAGAGGAGGTATCATTCAATAAAAAGGCACAATAACTCATCGCGGTCGGCCTGGGCTGTTCGCTCGGCTCGGGGTATTAATGTAAAGACCTTCGTACTGGGTTTCTCGCGTTGGGAGATTTAGTGCGAGGGTGAGGGGAACTTCAGTGAAATAAAATGAGCTCTTGAGAGTGTGAATAAAGGCAGAAACACTTTGAAATGTCAGATGTTCTTGTTTTCAATCAGGCCAGTTGTTTTCCACGGCCCAATGTGCAGAAAAGCTTGAGCTGCCACATGAGACCACCTTGATGCATCTGCTCCGAACTCGGATTGACTTTGGATAGTCAACAAAGGACCGAAAGGACCAAAATGTCTCCGTGAGGTTTCTGGGCCCGCGGTAATCACTGACCCACGTCAAAACAATTGGACACAATGCATATTTTCATCAGGGTGTCCTTGTCAAGAAGCAGGCCTCGACGAGCCGGGACAAGGACGAGGAAAAGATAATTATATGAAATCATGAAACACCCTGTAATATCTGAGTGGGTAATTTAGCCAGTAGTAAACGGCTGTTCCTATTTATGGACAAAACATGAACAAGTTGATCTGCGAGGGCATGAAGCGACTCTGGGCATGACTCTGGAACAGACCAAGGAGCAGTCCTTGGTCTGTTCCAGAGTCATGCCCTTGCAGATCAACTTGTGAAATGGTGAAGTTCAGGTGCCAGAGCTGCAGCGTTGGCAAAGAAGCACCACATTAGGAGCGTCAGATCTCGAGTCCAGTGAGTTTGGGGCTTCAGGGTCTGAATAAGCGATTGTAAAAGGCCTTTTTTTTACCTCACAAACACAAAACCTTACAATCAAATTATTGGTTTACGTGCTAAAGTAGGGGGAACACCTGATCCCTGATCCACCTGAAACATCTGGTGGTGCTGGAGACTGGAATGGACTATTTTCAGAGCAGCTTAGACTCATGAATGGGGAAATGAGGTAACTGGAGGAGGTCTTTGCAGGTTGGATCATGAGGTTTTAAACTGCTGTCTTTACCTGCAGGTCATTTCGGCTGCGTTTTCCATGGAACCCTGCTGGAGCCGGACGGCCAGAAGCAACACTGTGCCGTTAAATCCCTCAACCGTAAGTAGAAATAAAGAACTTGAAATGGACAGACATTGTTTTTTATTTTTACTGATCCAGGTCATCAGTGAGCTTCAGTTGGGGTAGAGTGCCTTGCTCAAGGGCAGTTCAGTAGCAACTGATGGAGAGAAGAGTGTCATTCACCTTCCCTACCGAGAACACACACACTGATGATCAACACACACTCAGCCTGTCCAAACCGATCCACATCCAACCATAATTCCTCCATCCGCTGTCGTCCTGCATCTGGTTAAATCACGTTGGGCTCCGGTATGATGTCATCAGAGCCCTGAACGCTCTTCGTCTTAGCGCTGGAGATGATGGTGATGAATGAGCGTCCGATGGCGTGGATGGCATTACGGTGCTCCCTAATCCTGTAACCTGTCACTTTGACCAGGGAGATTAATGCCGGAGCAATATGGAGGAAAGCTCCGTGCAAGCCTGGGGAGCCTCCACCCGTAGATGGCCTGCTGGGGTGCCGCCCCCTGGGATTCGTGATTTCCCAAGATGCTCTCTGATTGTCTTTGTGTTTGTTTCCATTATCTGAAGCTCTAGAACCTCAGTGAAAGGCCAATCAGCTGTCTTCCTCCTCGTCTAACCAGATTACAGCTGAGCCTGCAGGGTTAAAGTGCAGCGACACCAGAGGCAGTGATGCAATTGGCAAATGGGAATGTGGTCAGGTCTGGGGGGGGGGGTCAAATCCCTCCTGGTTCCCCCATGTTGGAATGACCTTCAGTCATGAGTCACTCCCCGGCTTCCATCGGCGGCTCAAAGTTCATCTTTTCAATTAACGTCTGGTGCAATTAACGTCTGGTGTTCATAGGATCCATTTAATTTTCTTCTTGAAATGTTCAGAAGTTCGTATCTTCATAACAACAGCTGCTGCTCACTAGAAACACAATAGAACACAATAGAAACTAAGTAGTGTGGTCGGTGGTTTGGTCCTTATTGAATCAGCTGTGATTGATAATTGATCAGTTAAATCTGAGCAGGCTTGTTCTCTGTGGAGTCCTTTGAGACGCTGCTGATGAAGGGCTATGTGAATAAACTTGACTCTCCCTCCCTCCCCCCATCCCTCCTCTCCATCACACTCCCTCCCTCCCTCCCCCTCTGTCCTTACTCTTCTCCTTTCCATCCCTTCCTCCCTCATTTTCGTTGCTACCTCCCCCAACATCCCCCCCAGGCATCACAGACCTGGAGGAAGTGTCCCAGTTCCTGAAGGAGGGGATCATCATGAAGGACTTCAGCCACCCCAACGTCCTCTCCCTGCTGGGGATCTGCCTGCCGCCGGAGGGCTCGCCGCTGGTGGTCCTGCCCTACATGAAGCATGGCGACCTGCGCAACTTCATCCGTGACGAGGGACACGTAAGGGAACACTAAACAACAAAACCTTCCTGTATTTTTACTACATGCCATACCAGTAGGTGTACATAAACAGCCCAACCAATAAAACCATCACAGACTAAACCACCAGTAACCGTGGTCACGTCCCCGTGAATGAATTCATTCATTTAGAAGAATCTGCAATTAGTGAAGCTCAAGATTAGAAAGCACCGAGTCCCTTCCCATGTTTGTTCTGGGCCGACCCCGCCCTCTGTAGACTAGTCCCTCCCTGTGTTATGCCCCGCCCAACATCCTGTTTCTACCAGAATCAATAAGCCATAAAAAGCCATTTCCTTGTGACTTGAAGAGATGAACATCCTGAACAATTCAGTCATTGTATGTTCAGTCATTGAGAGTCAGAATGGAAATGAACTCAAACGATGACTCAGCGGAAGACGGCCATGTTGTCGGCCATGTTGATGGCCATGTTGTCGGCCGGTCCTCTGATGGTTGTGTTTCCTCCAGAACCCGACGGTGAAGGACCTGATGGGCTTCGGGCTCCAGGTGGCCCGAGGGATGGAGTACCTGGCCAGCAAGAAGTTTGTCCACCGAGACCTGGCTGCCAGGAACTGCATGTGAGTTCACTCTGACATCAGTAGAGTAGAGAACATGGACAATAGTTGAGCAGAGGAGAGTAAAGTAGAGTAGAATAGAACAATGTATAATACAATAGAATAGAATAGGGTTAAGAAGAATCAAGTAGAACAACATAGTGTTTGCTAAACCAGATCAAATGATCTACCGGGGACACGTGGGCCGATCTCCAGAACCTTTAGAGATCTTTGACCTTTAGAGATATTTGACCTTTACAGATCTTTGACCTTTAAGGGATATTTGACCTTTAAGAGATCTTTAACCTTTAGAGATCTTTGACCTTTAGATATATTTGACCTTTAGAGATCTTTGACCTTTAAGATATTGGACCTTTAGAGATCTTTGGCCTTTAAGAGATATTTGACCTTTAGAGATCTTTGACCTTTAAGAGATCTTTGTCCTTTAGAGAACTTTGACCTTTAGAGATCTTTGACCTTTAAGAGATCTTTGACCTTTAGAGATCTTTGACCTTTAGAGAACTTTGACCTTTAGAGATATTTGACCTTTAGAGATCATTGACCTCTAGAGGTCTTTGTGAGTAACGCTGTGCTCCCGGCAGGCTGGACGAGAGCTACACGGTGAAGGTGGCGGACTTCGGCCTGGCCCGGGACGTCTACGATAAGGAGTACTACAGCGTCCACAACAAGAGCGGCGTCAAGCTGCCGGTCAAGTGGATGGCTCTGGAGAGTCTGCAGACACACAAGTTCACCTCCAAGTCCGACGTGGTGAGGACTCAGACACACACACACACACACACACACACACACACACAAGTCTTAGCCCCGCCCTCCATCTCAACACAGCGTTTAATCTCATGTTGAGTATTTTTCTCAACACAAGTGAAAGAAGCTGATAATTACTTAACGTTTTGTTTGTGCCTGTTAGTTTGGACGTCTGTCAGCAGGACGCCTCAAGAGCTTAAGAACAGATTTCCATGAGACCCGGGGGACAGATCGGTCCCGGGCCAACGAGCAATTGATTAAAACTTGGTCCTGATCCAGGTCTGGGACTTCTGCCATCAGACGATTATCGTTTTTTATCCATAACTATGAAACTAATGGAGACGGAGACTCGAGTCCAAATTTAAACAGCATGTTTTCAGGGTCAGAAAATCAATTGAACTTCAAATGTACGTATTAGGAGTAATGATGATGACTGGAGAATAGTTGATGTTGGTTTGGTTGGATGAGGTTTGTGCTTTCACGTATTTCCAGTTTCATCCCTTTCAGTGATCCTAGTGGAGCGATCTGCCTCGGTTCACCATATTGAAACTGATGAAACTGAGTTGTAAACCAGTGAAATTAGATGAGATCATTTTATCACATTTTTTTTATCACAAGAAACACAGATTTTAAGACTGAATCCTTGACTAAACAACTTGTTCCCACAGATCCATCCCATAGTCTCTGTCTATATCTCACCCTCTTATCTCTGAGGGGATAAATACTTCACCCTCCTCCTGACTGGAGGACGGGTTATGCTCACTCAGCAAAAAAACATCCATTTTAGTCATTTATTCTCCTGGTCGTAGCGTCGAGCTCTGCGGTGCCAGTTTCACTTCCAGAAACAAGACGGAATAAGAAACAAGTGGATTGTTTTTCTCAATACAAGATTTAATTATGTGTTACTATAACAACAACAACAACAATAATAACTTTATTTATCTAGCACTTATCTAAAAGCAGATTTTACAAAGTGCTTTATTGGCATAAAATGCATAAAAACAAGAAAGTAAAATACATAATGAGGAGATAAAATAGGAAACAAATCAAAACAAAAAGGATTTAAACAAAAATAAATTTGAGATTTTTCAAACAACATAAACAACAAGATCAAAAACAAGTCGCATCAAAGCGACTCTAGAAAAGTGTTTTCTAAGAAGGCAGCGTGTGATTGGACCGTTTCTGTTCCCTCTCTGTGTTCTCAGTGGTCGTTTGGCGTGTTGCTATGGGAACTGATGACCCGCGGAGCCCCGCCCTACTCTGATGTGAACTCCTTCGACATCACCGTGTTCCTCCTGCAGGGGAGGAGGCTGCTGCAGCCCGAGTTCTGCCCGGACGCACTGTGAGTGGACACACACACACACACGCGCACGCACACACACACACACACCTTCTGCCCTGTCCTTCACCTTGTCCAGTCTAGCAGAGAGCCACGGTTCAGTAACTCAGTGAGTCAGTGAGTCACATGAACACAGTGAGCAACAAAGAGCTGTTGGTAGAGCTACACTTACAGTATACAGAGAGAGAGAGAGGGGGAGGAGGAGGCCTTCAATGGTTGACTGACACGAGGAGAGACACGAGGGGGGAGAGAGAGAGAGAGAGCGAGAGAGAGAGAGAGAGAGAGAGAGAGAGAGAGAGACTCTTCCAGCTTGGAGGGCAGAACAGGGAGCAGCAGCAGGAGCTGAATAAACTCTGGACCATCATCATCTAGAAGCTTCTGGTCCTCAGAGAGTCGCCAACAAGTCACTTGACACTGTCTGACTTGTCCCGAGGCGGTAAGCCCCACCCACCTGGTACTCCCAAGTCATTTACATTTATAAAAAAAAAAGCCTGACCGCATGCTGTGTAGATAACAAGCACATCGCATCTCTGTAGTATCTGTGGGAGGGGGGGGGGGGGGGGGGTCAGGTGAACGGAGGTGATTCACGTCTGCAAACATTCCCGTAATTCTTCACTCCTGATCATCCACAGGGTTTGGTGGTTTGGGAGGAACGCTGCATTAGTCTTCATTCAAACATGTTCAGACCGGGGAGGAAAAGCAGAACGATCACTGAAGTTATCAGTTACTTTAAGACCTTTTAACTACATGTTGAACTTTTTGAACTACTGAGTGATGAATTTGTTTATGTTTAATATTATGAAATATTGTTTCTAGTGTTTTGAAATGAAACCCTTCTGATGAAGTCTGTACTCTACTGTCCCTCCAGAAGGTTAGATTAGAAAACTCTTATGAAACCATTTCAACTTGATAGAAACAAAAAAACAAAATGAATTATCAAACAATTTAACAGAAACTATTGTCAGTAACAAAGGAGCTGAAGGAGGAAAACAGCAGAACAAAACAGAATTAAGGGAAATAAAATAAATCAAAATGGAGCAAACAGGAAGTGAACTTTATCCGACAGACGGAAGCGTCCAGATGAAGAACAAATAAACAGCCACCATGTCTGTCAATGGAGAGTTATGAGTGTCACTGTTCACCTGAACGTCTCAACCTCAACATCAGTTCAACGTTTATAATAGATTTATGTTTGTTGGTTTAATTCACATTTTAGAGAAAGAAAAGTTATTTTTTAATTTGGTAAAATATTAAAATGTAGGAAAGATTTCATTCTTAAAGCGAAACTGTGTCGCCGTATTGATCAATATCAACTGATCAGTTCCTTTTACTGTCAGCATCATGTTGTCACAGGAGGAATGAAGGTTTACATGTTTGATTCAGGCAACTGGCAACTTGGTGTTACGGAGCAATGTTGCCGAAGCAACTTACAAAGAGTCACATTTCCAAATCAACAAAGAGTTGATGTTCTTCTGTTCTTCTGCCCCTCCTCCCCCTCCTCCTCCTCCTCCTTCTCCCCTCCTCCTCCTCCTCCTCCTCCCCCCTCCTCCTCCCCCTCCTCCTCCTCCCCCCCCCTCCTCCCCCTCCTCCTCCTCCCCTCCTCCTCCTCCTCCTCCCCCCCTCCTCCCCCCTCCTCCTCCCCCTCCTCCTCCTCCTCCTCTCCCCCCCTCCTCCCCTTCCTCCTCCCCCCCTCCTCCCCCTCCTCCTCCTCCTCCTCCTCCTCCCCCCCTCCTCCTCCTCCTCCTCCTCCTCCTCCTCCTCCTCCTCCTCCCCCTCCTCCCCCTCCTCCTCCTCCCCCCCTCCTCCTCCTCCTCCTCCTCCTCCTCCCCCTCCTCCTCCTCCTCCAGGTACATGGTGATGATCGAGTGCTGGCACCCCAAGCCTGAGCGGCGTCCCTCCTTCTCTGATCTGGTGTCGCGCATCTCCGCCATCTTCTCCAGCTTCAGCGGCGAGCACTACGTCCTGCTCAACACCACCTACGTCAACATCAACAAGATCAGCCCCTACCCCTCCCTCCTCGCCTCCTCCTCCACGTCCTCCTCCTCCCTCACCCCCTCCACCTCCACCTCCCTGCCCTCCCCCTCCCACATCAGCCGCCTGGAGCGAGACTGCTGCACCTGAGGAGGGAGGGGGGGGGGGGGAGGGAAGGACGGAGGGAGGGAAAGGACTCGGAGAGAGGAGGGGAAAAAAGCGGTGAGGTGATGAAGGTGAGGTGATGAAGGTGAGGCGATGAAGACGAGGGAGCTACTGTATGTACCTGCCAAACACTGGACGCTGTCTGAGGAGGAACCAGATACTGACTGTTCACTCGATGTACGTAGACGACCGCTGACCTTCTCCAGCATCGCCGAATGCGCGGGGCTGACCTCATCGACCTCATCGACCTCAGCGACCTCAGCGACCTCTTTGACCTCTCGGTGACCCTGGGCAGCGTGAGGTCAGCCCTCCTGCGTCTCCTACAAGACACTTACGCCTCCTCCAAGGTTTCCAGCGGGACAAAGCCACCGTCACAGAAGCAGAACGCCATCAACCCCCCGGACGGCTCAGACGTCTGAACCCACGTCGGCGCCAGACGTCTGGGTGGCGTGAGCTCCGATACGCGGGTGTGGCTCGGACCTCCTGCTGCGTGGCGACGTTAATGTGAATGTTGGACAAATGGCCGTGTATTGTACCGTGTAGATAGATACTGTCACACCTCCGCACTAACTAACCACCCCGCATGCCCCGCCCCCTCAGGGTGACTGGAGCCTGCTTTGTCGCTAGACGCCGCCGATGCCCCGGGTGAGTAAACCGAGGCACAGTAGGGGTCCTGGGGGGGGGGGGGGGTCCTGGGGGGGGGGGCTCCCGCCCACCGTGCAGTTCACTGGATACTTGTGTAATTATCTTGGCCGATTATCTTTTGATGTGCGTCCCGCTGCCTCGCCGCCTCGCCGTGACTCACCTGAGAGGAATCCCCGATGTTGAAAAGGGTTTCGGAGCGTCTCTTTTCTTTTTTCCCTTTTTTCCTTGGCAACAGTTTACCCTGAACGTCCTGTCATAACGTCGACACAGTGCATGTCAAAACACCACGACTGACAACATGAACGCACTTGAACGCTTCGAGGGAAGAGAAGGAGAACAGACGGGAACCAGCTTCTGTCAGGTTCTGTCCGTTGTACATAACTTGTATTGTATTGGGAACATGCTGTACCTGAAAACCTTCACCTGTATCTGTACGAGGGCTCGGAGCCAGAAGGGCTCAGGCTCAAACACATTCCATTATTGATCAGTTAATTGGCCAACGTGTTATTGATCCCATCAGTTTCGGTCTCAGATCAGATCAGATCCCATCAGGAGCTCCTTTTGGCCCGTCTGGCTCCAAACCCTCCACCTGTTGTCATGGCGACTGTCAGCTACACATCACTGCTCTTGATGTCGGAGCGTCGTCATCATGACGACGACGCCCCCCCCCCCCCCCCCCCCTCTTGCCTTTTGCTTTGTGTAGCAGATTATTGTGTTTTTGTTGTACGAGCGGCTGCTGATGCGACCGGGCCGTTGACGGACAGGTATGAATGTTTGCTATGACGAGAAAATTGCTGTACTATATTTTTGTATTGTGACGACGGGAAGGCCGGCGCCGAGCGAAGCCGCCAAACCAATCCTCTGTTCTCCACGTGAACCACTGCCATTTTGTAAATAAGGACGAGGGCGTGTCCGCCGTGCGCTTCACTGATGAATGTTCGTTGGCCACCTCAACCCCGCTGGCATCTCATGTGATTCTTCTAAATGTAAACGACGTCGCTGTCTGTGTATCGACTGTTTTGTTGTCCATAAAAGAATGAATCCTGAAGGTACATGTTCCTGTGTAATGTCAGATGTCAGTAATAAAGCTATCCTATCAGAACCTCCTCTCAGTCTCTGTTTTTACAGATCCTTTGTTTTACGAGGCAAACGCCCGTAATGATGCACGTTAATGTGTTTTATTGGGCGGAGATAAAACAGGGTGGTATCGCACTGTGATTACAACAACAGATTACTGCCATCGGCCTTCCCTCTCCTCATAGCTTCCATATGGTCAGGAGGATTGTGCAACTGATGTGTAACTGCCAAAGAGACTGAACAAGACGTGGCTGTACACTGAAGACAGAGAGGCAGGACAGGTCGTGATGCTGATGAAGAGCAGTCATCGTTTAGACGAGGAAGACAACCGCTTGGCCGACACCCTCCATGTTTGCGTAACATTCAGAGTACATAGACCTCCACTGTTGTGTGTGTGACTCGTCTGTTTGTTCACACCGCCTCACCCGCTGACCTCTGACCCCTCACCTCTCTCGACCCCTAGGTGTTGTCGTCTCGTCCAGCCGAGCCGTGACATTGGCTTTTATTATGTTTTATTACGTTTTATTACGTTTTATTACGTTGTCCTTTCAGAGTGGCTCGGCGAGCTGAGAGTTGTTAGAGTCTAACCTACCTGAGGTCGGAGGGCAGGAGAGGCTGGACATGTTCATAAACTCTGGAAGGAAACTGCCTCAGTCTGCCTGTGTGGTCTGTTTTCATTGTCCCTCGGCAACTGTGAAGGTTTAAAGGTGCTAAATGTAGAATTTTAACTTCTATAAAACCAGAACACCTTTACCAGCCTGTCAGCCTCTACCAGCCTCTACTCTCATTCTACTTTGTGGCCACCGGGTCGATTTGGAGTGAAATCTGCTGGATTGCTTTACGGCACCAAACAGGAAGAGGGCGCTGTTCTTCCAGCGCTAACGGAGATAAAGATGAAGAGTTTCTGGAGACGGCAGATGGAGGAAGGAGAGAAAGGAAGATGGAGAAATCACTTCAACATGTTGATCCTCTTCAGGAAAGACAAAGACGCCAGGGGGGGGGGGACAGGAAGCAACGGGGCTGATGGGAAATGTAGTCTTAATGTAGAGAAACACTAGTAACAATACCACTGGTGAGATAGAGGCTACTAACTGTCTCCATCATGGTCTCATTTATTTACAGCAGGAATGTGCAACCAGGAGACGACCGCAGGTCAGATCAGAACCATCAATAGTACTCCATGGCACATGGTCGCCCATTGATCCCATTTATCACCACCAATTTAACAATCATATATTGATGGTAAAGATGCTACAGCTTTAAGTTTAGGTTTGGTTAATGTTCATATGGCTGCTGTGGCGTGAAGACAGGTCGAGGTACATTTTATTCCAGGCGTTTAGCTCAAGTTCTCCAGAGAGATTTACTATGCAGCAGAAAGAGATTAAATCTGTATATCACCAAGCAACCAAACATAAGTTGTGCTAAGATCGTCACAATATTCCCACGACCACACGAGAGCAAAGAGCTTTCCACTACTGCAACTTTGATGTTGTTGTTGTTTCTTGGTTGATCATCCGTGTGTTGATGAGTCCTGTGACCCTTGACCTTGGTAAGCTGTTGAAGCCTCATTGTACAAACCAACAATACATAACAATACATGGATGTCAAGGAGAGGAAAAGCATTCTTCTCTCCAGTCCTGAGAAACATGCTGAGCTGTAACCAGAGTAGATACAGGGGAGGTGCTGGGATCTGAGCCCAGGTGGACCTCCACCTCTCCACCATCTCTGATAGGACAGGAAACAGCTTCACGTTATTCTAGTGAAATCCACGTCAAGCCTCAGTGGTAACGTCTGTCCTCGTCTCTCCGTCTGTCCTCGTCTCTCCGTCCGTCTGTCCTCGTCTCTCCGTCTGTCCTCATCTCTCCGTCTGTCCTCGTCTCTCCGTCCGTCTGTCCTCGTCTCTCCGTCCGTCTGTCCTCGTCTCTCCGTCCGTCTGTCCTCGTCTCTCCGTCTGTCCTCGTCTCTCCGTCCGTCTGTCCTCGTCTCTCCGTCTGTCCTCGTCTCTCCGTCCGTCTGTCCTCGTCTCTCCGTCTGTCCTCGTCTCTCCGTCCGTCTGTCCTCGTCTCTCCGTCTGTCCTCGTCTCTCCGTCTGTCCTCGTCTCTCCGTCCGTCTGTCCTCGTCTCTCCGTCCGTCTGTCCTCGTCTCTCCGTCCTGTCCTCGTCTCTCCGTCTGTCCTCGTCTCTCCGTCTGTCCTCGTCTCTCCGTCTGTCTTCATCCGTCTGTCCTGCCATGCCAGGCTGGTTTTGTCTTTCATCTTATGTACTGTATGTGTGTGATATTGTTTCCTTTCCTTTCCTCTCTTTCTCTCTCTCTCTCTCTTTCTCTCTCTCTCGCTCTCTCTCTTTCTCTCTCTCACTCCCTCTCTCTCTCTCTCTCTCTCTCTCTCTCTCTCTCCACACACATGTTCAGAGAGAGGACAGGTGTGAGTTTTGGTGAGAACTAAATGAAACTGATATGAGATGCAGGTTTTTCTATGTGTGTCATCAGGTGAGTCAGTATCATCGCTATGCATGTCAACCTGACTGGACACACACACACACACACACACACACACACACACACACACACACACACACACTCTAACTCCCACACGTATCATTTGATAAAGAAACCCAATCAAACCGGTCGGTACCATTCTGACTCAACTCACTAATTAAGCCCCAAATTAGTTTTGGCCAGAAACAAACCAGGGAGGTAAACACCACCCCCCCCCAACACACACACACACACACACACACACACACACACACACACACACACACACACACACACACACACACACACACACACACACACCCCTCCCCTCCTCATAGCTGGAATACCTTGGCTGCCTCCATTTGTTACATGGTCGGTCGGATGCCTGTTGAATCTGGAAGGGAATCAAACCTCGACACCGGTGGGAGGGGCTTGTCTTCTTGGGTGTGGGCGCCCCCTACTGGTGCTCTGTTGTTCTGCAGCTGAAGGAACACACCACCCAGTCTTGGCTGGTGACCTGTAACCACTGAGCCACTGTGAGAATACTGTCTGCTCTCAGTAAGAAGGAGCCGGGTCCACCTGGGTCAGGTGGATCGGAGAGTCTAGCCGTGGCGTCACCGGACATCTGCAGCAGCATCATGTTAACCAACGACTTCAGTTAGACGCCTTTTCTTTTTCTCCTCCGACCCTGCTAGACTCCGTCAGACCGGACCGTCTCCACCCAGTTACTTCTCGCATTTTGCAATTTTCCACACTTGGAGAATGCGAGCGAGCGCGAGGCCTGGATCCATAATTCAACAGGTGGTCTGGACTGGTCTTGGGTTCAGACCCGCGGGCCTCGGGCCAGGCCGTTCGTTCCAGCACCCAATCCTCTCCACGGTCAGCCAGTCACGCCGCATCACTCCGGGGTTGAGGAAAGTTTGTTTTTCCATCTGCCCCCCCCCAACACACACACACACACACACACACACACACACACACACACACACACACACACACCCCTTCAGTTGGGCAGACCAGACACTGACTGTAGGGGAAAATCTCTATTCTCAATCTGTAAAGGAGAGGTTCTGCTGAGCATGAGGAGAGCTCCAGTACAACCACAGTCTCTACTGGTTCTACTGGGAGGTGACCAGTACAAACCGGTTTCCTGGGTAGAGAAAGTGAATGAAGGACACTGTATATCTGCTGTAACCTTTCACATTCTCATATCCTTCTTATCCTTCTTAATATTTTTGTCATTTTTAATAATTCTCCATGTTTTTCATGATGCTCAGATCTCTCATTGTCTTCATGTCTCTGATGTTACTGCTGGAATTCACATTTCTACTCAATAAAAGGTTCAAATGGTTTATTTGTCACATAAACAGTTAGAACAGTTCAGTGAAATGCAGTGGAGGCTCTGAACACAGCAGGAGGTAGAGAAGGAAAAGGAGACAAAACTAGGAGACTCAACTAGGAGACTCAACTAGGAGAGACTGCAAGATAATGATGTACATGTGCAGTGTAAAGAGCGATGGCAGCAGTCAGCATGTTTTATCAGTTGAATATGTTTATATTTCCCCATTTTCTATATTCTTTTGATCCTTTTCTTCTTTGATGGATCCTATTCTGCTGCTGACACCCTTGAGCAAGGCACTTCAACTCCGACACCAGAGGAGCTGCTCACTGGCCGACAGCATCAGACTGGTTGAGCTGGTTGAGCTGTATGAAGGTGAAGCAGAGAGGTTGGAAGTTGAAGAAAGAACCACCTGAAGGTTTTTCTTGGCTCCAGTTGACTCAACGCTGCGGTTTGAAACCAGAATAACTCCACAATCACTCACACAAAAACAGAACCGCTGTGAAAGGTCCAGTAATCAGCGCTGGGAGTGTTGGTGCGCCGAGGAATTCCACGGGAGTGTGGTCACGGCCAGGCTGGCGTTGAAAGCCCATATCTGTGGCTGGTGGGGCACCAAGGTCCCAGAAGGCCGAGGGGGGTGGGGGGGGATGACAGCAGCATCTGCAAAATAAACTAAAGACAAAAAAAAGACAAAGAATAAAACATATAATCAAGAATCTTCATGAACCAGCAGATTATCAAACTCGGTGATGCGTCGTCATCAAGTCTTAGTTTCTGGGAAAATTACATCTGAGGATTTTCATCTCATCTCACAACCACGCAAAGTCCCCCCCCGACCCCACCGAGGGCCCCGACCCTCATGTTGGGAACCACTGCTCTAGCTCTACTGTACAAACCTTCATTTATCTCTGCTGCTGCAGCTGCCCACATTTCAACACAGCCGCTATTGAAGTGGCACAAAGCAGAGCCGACCCCGTCAGGAGGTGTGGAGGTACAGGAGGTGTGGAGGTGGAGGTGTGGAGGTGGAGGTGTGGAGGGACAGGAGGTGTGGAGGTGGAGGTGTGGAGGGACAGCCTCCATCCACTTTGATGCGCTGCCAAGAAGACGTTTCTCACGCTGATACTCGACGGCGTGGAGATACTCCCTCCTCTACCCCAACACTTTGCCAAGACGCTGTATCTTTAATATCTTGACCATTTTGTGTCTTTTGAGTCTCATTATTATGATCCAAACAGTGATATGAGTATCCGAGGTGACTAACCAGCAGCAGAGTGAGTCAGCCTCTTGTCAGACTTCTGAATGGTTCTTTGGTCCCCAGAGGTGATGAGTGGCTCCAGTGTCGACACAATGGCGGCGGTGCGGGCCATTCAACTCAACCAGGCAGATTACAGGGCGGTAAAACCTCATGACATGCCTCATCCTGAATCTGAAACGGCACCATTATTCAACCCACTTGTGTTGAGGGTGGGCCTCGGCGAGGTGGAGGTGAAGTACAGCGCTGATGGCTGCCGGGGCGCTAATGCTGCATGCAGGAACCTGAGCATGGAGGAACCTGAGCATGGAGGAACCTGAGCATGGAGGAACCTGAGCATGGAGGAACCTGAGCATGGAGGAACCTGAGCATGGAGGAACCTGAGCATGGAGGCCAGCATGTGAAAAAACAACCAGAGAAAAAGTCACAATCTTGCAGCAACAGAAGAAAATACTTTCCTCCACCTCGTTTCATCGATAAACTGCCTTTGGTCGTCATTGCCTCCATCAAGGAAGGAAACCAGGATCCTGCAGGGCTGCAGAGGGCATGTGGAGCACCTCAACGCTTCATAAAACATCCACGTGTCTGAACCACGAGACACAACCTGTATTTAGAAGGAATCACACTTTGTCTGAAACAAGTTCATGAAATCAACAAAGTCCTTCAGAAGGCCGACGAGGTGAAAGAGAAATCAGAGACGTTTTGTTTGGAGGAGAAAATGATGAGGTCAAACTGAGGTCAAACTGAGTGTGATGGATAATGACAGAGAGGATGAAAAGGACACCACTTTCCCTCTCTCTCTTCTCTCTCTCTCTCTCCTCTCTCTCTTCTCTCTCTCTCTCTCTCTCTCTTCTCCATCCAAAGGAAGGGAGGTGGAGGACAGGCAGGCAGCCTCCGCCTTGTCATAAGACATGGATTACTATTATCACTCCTCTCGCCGCCGTGGCCCTGTAATACTGTAATACTGTAATACTGTAATACTGTAATACTGTAATACTGTCGTAGTGGAAGAACACAGTAGCAACACGAGTGCATAACCACACCTAAACAAACAGAGCTGCAGAGTTGGCATTACATGAGTTGAGTTACCGTCTGGGAGGGAGACGGTTCAGCAGCAGTCTCACCCTGCCGCCATCTTGGAGGTCTAGAAGACAACACAGAACAACCAGAGTAGAAGAAGAGAGAGAGAAACCTGTAAGATGTGTGTGGTGGCGTGGGTCAATTCACTGATGTTATCAGTAAAAGTGAATAGTGCCATGAGGTAGATTAGCCTCTGTGTGTGTGTGTGTGCGTGTGCGTGTGCGTGTGCGTGTGCGTGTGCGTGTGCGTGTGTGTGTGTGTGTGTGTGTTAAAGGCTGCTACAGAGACAACATGATTCAACTGAATTGACGTTTTTATTACTGTTCATTCCTCATATCATGTCTTGGTAAATATCTCTCCCTCTTACAGAGTGTGTGTGTGTGTGTGTGTGTGTGTGTGTGTGTGTGTGTGTGTGTGTGTGTGACTTCACATGAGTCCTGGAAGATAAAATGAATTATCACTTTATCAAATCTAAGAATCTTATCAGTCAGGTTTGTGTCTCTTCCTCGTCCTCGACTGAATATTTTGAACCTCCACCATCTGTGATAATATTTGACCAATCTCTCTCTCTCTCTCTCTCTCTCTCTCTCTCTCTCTCTCTCTCTCTCTCTCTCTCTCTCTCTTTGTAAGTGTTAGGTTACATGTTATCTGTTTTGCTGGCAGGGTGAATGGGAGTGAGTCATGCACGTTGTTGAAAGTGATCTCAGTCTTCTCACAAGGAGACTGGGGTGGCCTCCACAGTGTTAGAGCGCCATCTAGTGAGGCGATCAGGACGTGAGCAGGTGGAGGGTTGGAACGCTTCACAGGGTTAGCTGCTTACTGGAGGAGAGGCTTGGATGTTCCTCTGCTCTCCAGACGTGATGTGGTTCCTCCAGTTCATCCTGCTGAAGACGCACAAATACATTCAATCAATATAAGTTCCACTTTCTCTACATGTACAGGACTGGGCAAAAGTCTTAGGCACCCTAGAGGTTTGTTTTGTATAAATTTGGTCTAGATTTTGTGTATTACATTACTAATTACTAATTACTAATTTTTTTTGTTGATGTTTAGAAACTTTCCATTTCATTATTTCTGAAAGCATCTTCACTTTACAGATTTGTTTCCATGTGCCTAAGACTTTGTACAGTAATGTAAATTTCATTATATATAAAAGTTATTAAAATGCTATTAGAGAATGTCTTTGGTAACCTTTATTTATGAGTGGGGGAAATGAACAAGAACTTCTCCTGCTGCTGAGGTGCTCATGAGCAAGGCACTTCAGCCCCACTGGCACAAAAGAAAAGCAACCAGAAGGAAATGTTTATTTTTTATCTGAGCGATGTTAGAAATTAATATCTTTGGATGGATGATATTTTTCAGAGAGATCTATCAAGGATGTTATGCTGCTGCAACCCCAGAATTTCCCCCCGGGGATCAATAAAGTATCTATCTATTACTACTAATGCTACTAATAATACTAATACTACAACAACCAACATTACTAAAACCATTACTACTACCTATAATAGTAACGAGATAATAACGAGCAGAAGAATAAAGAGATAACGAGGATCAATCAAAGCTTTATGACTATTGAACCAAAAACCAATCAGCCCGAGCTGGGAATCCACCCATGTGATGACGTCACCGGGCACTGACAAGCTGGTGGTGCCGGAAGAAAAGATGGCGGATCATGAGGAGCAGCTATCCGACGAGGAAAAGGTAAGATGCCGATTTTTATCATTAGATAACTCCGAGTGAACAACGCCGAGGTTTTAATGTTGTGTTGCACGCGAGCCCGTCTCCCCGTGCAGGTTGGCGTCGAGCGTGCTGCCCAAAGCGAAGCGGCCGGGCCTCGCTCTACCGCTGCTGCTGCTCTTATTATTTTTAGCTCAACTTCCGCTCGTTTGCGAAGCTCAGACGGAGGCTCCTTGTACGGTCCGGACTCGAAATAGGAACCGTGAACATATTATGAATTAACCTAAGCTTTCCTCCCGCCCTGTTCACCGGGCCGACTCCCGTTGAGCGGGCACGTCGTTTCTCCCCGGTGTCTCTGCTCGCCCGTGTCGGGGAAGTTTTCTTACACAGAGATCGCTAGCTAGCTGGTTAGTTAGCCTAGCATGCTAACAGATAGCTGACTTACTAACACGCCCTTTTCGCTGCTCGGAAACCCGTTGAGTTCGCCGCTTGTTCCGCTGTTAAACACGTTCAGATGAACACGGTGGCTCGTCCGGTCGCTGTGTGCACAGCAGAGTTTATCAAGCCTTGTGATAACAACCACGTATGACAAGCTAGTTAACCAACTCCCGTCCACAGTGTTAGTCAGACAGTGATGTGGTGGTGAATCTAAAAGGTTGGTCAGCTGTGACCGCCAGTTGATCCCAAGGTAATCGACCATATAGTTAAATATAATAGTATAAACACAATTACAGCTTCAGAAAATCATTAATTGTTGCTCTTTCCCTTAAAAGAGCCTCTATTAAAATACCTTATTGTACTACTGTACTATACATTTACCACAGTGAGTTTTATGTCTGGCTAAAACATGAGTAAACTGTCCTGCAAATAAAAAGGAGGTTAAACTGAGCCGAGCTGGGTTTACTCCACTACAACTGTTGGACGCCAAGTTACTAGCAATGCACATATTTCATTTCCTTAAAAGAGCAGACTGCACCTACGCTGAGGCAGCAGGTTCAACTCCATGGGTCTGAGCTCTGCAAGCCACAGCACTGTATTGTACTTAATTAATTAATTGATTTGTTTATTAATAGTTTTATTTGGTTTAGTCACTCTTGCTGTTCTGTAGGTCTATTAACTGGCCTTGGCTGAGTGTGTGTGTGTGTGTGTGTGTGTGTGTGTGTGTATTGCTGTCATTGGTGTTGTATGGGTGTATGTGTACCTGATGTCCTGTGTCTGTTCTGAGCACACCGTCAGATTCCTGGCGACCTTGTTAATATGGCAATAAACCATCGTGAGTGTTCATGTTGAGGAATTGAACTGTCTGCTTGCAGTGGTGATGGGTGTGGCTCCCTCATCCTCATCATTACACATTGGAGAATCATTTAATGAAAGGGCTTGGGTGTGGAGGCGACTGCTACCACCATGTGATGTTGTGCTAGCTTGTGAATGATGTTTTCAGGCATGTTCTTTCCACCTGAAACCGTCCCAGAAAGCTCAACCACTCTTGGTGGTGTTGCTCTGAACAGGACAGGACCACAGTTGATGGTTGGTAGTTCATTTCCTGCTCTGAATGCAAATGGTGTGAGAACAAATAGCCTAGATTACACATCCGTCTGTGGGGTGGTGCAGAAAGTGCAGCATTTCCGTGCAAATACTGCAGTTGCCTTTTGTACTTTGAAGCCGGTCTCTCCAGCGCATTAGCTCAGAGAAACCAACCATCTGCTCCGGTCCCTCGGCTTGGGTCCTGCCGCTCAGAAGAAGATGCCAAGGGAGGAAACTAACATCTAGCCGACAGTGGCTGGTGCTTTCTCATTCTGACGGTTTCATCAGCCAGAACTGATTTGTAATGATAGTTGGTGACCCGCCAGCGGCTGGTACAGCGGACACACTGACCCGAATGTACTCAGCAGGTGGTATTTTCCCACCCTGGATGACACATCGTTGGACTCATAGCTCCCAATTATTTTTATTACTATGTCTCTTGAAGCTAGCTTTAAGAAGCAGCTGGTCCACACTGTTAATAGTTTGGTAGGCTGCATTTCTGTTAACAAATTTGTCTTTTTGTGAGCAACAATGTCGCGCTGTAATGCCAAAAACAGACCAGGGCTCCCCGACGGGGAATCGGTAAACAAACTCTTCGATTTGTAAATGATTTAAGAGCCGGCAGCGTGTCGTCTCTGCCACAGGTGCCAAGTCGTGCTCTTTATTCCTCTGAGTGTCTTTTGGGCGCTGGCCCGCCGGCTTCCTGGTTACAAAGCAACCACACACGGGTTTCACAGGACATGACCCAGTCTGTCGGCTGTCGGCCTGGAAGATCTGGTTTCTGACTCTTGTCTAGCACCAGGGCAGGAAACTTGACTTCTCCACCCTGAACCCACTTTGGCTGTTTTACCAACCAACTAGATTGTCACAGTCAAGCAGCATCAGTACATAATGGTTGGGTAGGTGGAGAGGAGACAAACTCACCACCTACCGCCCAAATTTAGCGCTACCTTGCACTTCTCCATTAAGTAGGCTATGTTCCGTCTTTGAACCAACTCTTCATTTGAGGTTGGAAGAGGTTAAAAAGCGTCGTCCGTTAAGGAGCCTGAGCGTCTGCACCGTGGTTCCTGTTTCTGTTAGTCATGTGAGGCTTGGTGAGAAGACGCAATCTCATGAAAAGGCTTTTTCGTCTGGAGGGGAAGTAAGACGTTGTATTTATAGTCGTAGTTCTCCCCAACGCTTACTGCTCTGCTGTTGGTGTTCACGGACGAGTTGTAGCTTGGTTGACTGGAAATCCAACATGGTGCAACTCGGATGTTGGTGAGCTTTGTGTGCAGATGCAGTGAGTTGATGCCCTTTGGACTTAGTTAAAGGTTAAGTAGCTGTGTTTGACATGGCGTTACTTGTGGTGATAAAAGGGCTGCTTAGGGAGACATCAACTAAAAATACTGGGACTGTACCTAGTCGAGATAAAGATCAACAATATTAACCATTAACTGACTCAGTCCATCAACAAACAGCCCAAACCTCTGTTTGTTTTATTGAGCTAAAGGGGACTCCCCAGGTAAAACCCATGTAGTGAGGAGCTGTCCTGGGATGTCAGCTGGTGATGTGGTCTAGTCTTGCCCTCAGCCTGAAGCTGTTTGTGTGAACCAGCCACACACTTGACTGCCTTAGGCCACGTTCACACTAAGCAGTTTCAATTGAAAAAAACTCTTATTTCTCCGTTTCGGCCTCCTGTCCACACTACGAACCCCGAATACTCTAATAATCCCAAGTGAATACTTTTGAAAACGCCGACATCCCGTTGTAGTGTGAAAACCGAGACTTTGGAGAATGATGGCGCTTGATCCAGGCGTAAGCGGCCGTCCGGAATGCCCATGGAAGAAAGTATGTGGTTTGGTGGTTTGGTGTGGACGCCGAGCTTTCTAGTTTGAACGGCGTAGTGTGGATGCAGCCTCAGGCCAAGTGACCGCTCTACCCAGACCTGTAGTAATGGGCTCCGGCATATTGGAAATACAGAGAGTTGTGATGGACACGTCAATGCATTAAAGGGTACTTCCAGTATTTTAAACCTGGGCCCTATTTGTACATATTTTGCGGTCTAAATGAATAATAGGTACAAAACGTTTTGGAATTGCTCCGGTAGATCGCCTCAGCTGGCAGTCATGAAACGGGCTGCTATGGCTGCAACGTAATCCTATGGGGCAACTACACCGATCAAACTACGTCCACTAAAAGTTGTTTTTGCCGCTGACAGACTCAGATTGTTGTTGGAAGGATCCTACAGAGATAGACCTTTGGTTAACCAGAAACAGAAGTCTGATGAGTTGTTGCAGGAAGAGGTTAAATAAAGGTTTCTGGTTAAACAAAGGTCGTGGTCCTGTTGTTGTACAATACTCGTCAATATGTACTGTGTAGCTCTGTAGTTCATCAATATGGCACCAAGACAAATCCCTGATCGTTACCTGTATTCAGGTGCCGTTTCATTGTTTGCTGGGATTAATCGTTTTACATTGAACCTCAGACGCTTAGGAACTGTCAGCACGTATAACCAATTTGTAGTTGGAGACGCTTTTCATTGCTTTTCATGTAGTCTGTGCTGTGTGAAAGACTTTGATGTCTCCACTTTAACAATATTTTAGTCCGACCCAGTCGCCCCTGAAGGAGGCTTGATAAAACAAGAAAAACAGACAGGAGGAAAACAACCTGGGTGAGGTTTGGTGTCGACAGTGATGGTAAACTGTGACGTTCCCTGCACAGCTCATGCTAAAAACGTATGCACTCATGGTACCTGCACTTTGGATAAAAGCATCCAAACAGCATGTTATGATATAAAGCCTGTCTAGACAGTCAGGCTCCACCTCCGACTGGACCGTACATGGATCATAGATTGTAATGGGAGACTCTAAGACGTCATACGCTAGGTAGGGTTAGGGGTTCCCAAACTCGTTTCATGCCAAGGACCCCAAATAGATTCAATTTAGACCACAGACCCCGTTTGATAAAGGTTTTGTCCCATTGGAGAGACGTTTATTGTCAGTCTCTGATCGAGCATCATCCCTCTCATGGGTTCTCCCAGCGTTAACTTCTACTGAATGACAAAACGGAAATGTAATTATCCCTGGTTTTGCTGGGGATCCCCTGGAAACCCAAGGACCCCCAGGGCGTCCCTGTAGCCGAGCTTGGGAACAACCCCGTTGTGCTGTAGGGCTAACGCTATTGAAAGCTGACATTGAGTTGGTATTTCCTGTTCTAAGTGAAGAATGTGAAGCCGGAGGAGCGCTGTCTGTACACGCCTGCTGCAGAGATCTATTGATGAGGGATGAACATGGTGTGCTGCTCCGAGTAGAAACCCTCACGGGAGTTTAGTGTTACTTACAACAAGTTAATGACTCGATGGTTCGTTCTGGGGCAGGGAACTCCTTTCTGCCTGGAGGCCACGGTGTCCCGGGGATCCCAGAGTCTACCAAAAACAGTTTCTGGAATATGATGGAATTTCGAGAAGCGTCGGGGAAATTGGTAAATGATCTTGGTAAATATAAAATAAGACTTTTAGGTGGACTAGGAGCTCTTTA
This sequence comes from Hoplostethus mediterraneus, assembly GCA_034670385.1. Taxonomy (NCBI): domain Eukaryota; kingdom Metazoa; phylum Chordata; class Actinopteri; order Trachichthyiformes; family Trachichthyidae; genus Hoplostethus; species Hoplostethus mediterraneus. The sequence goes on along the minus strand of JAXDDW010000036.1, from coordinate 776,635 downwards.
AAGCCGTGTGCTGATGTGAACTGGTCTACACTGGTCCAGGTCTCTGTTGGAGGTGGTAATGTAAGACGTTCCATATACCGACTGCAGACGGCTGAAGGTAAAACGACACTCGACTGAACAGGCGTTTTGTTTGGATGGATGATCAACAAGACTGAGTTGGGCCAGGAGGACTTATTTAGGTCCAGCATCTGAGTGGGTTGCCCGGGGGTTAGAGAGCCAGGCCCGTAGGCATGTACAGGAAACGTAGTAGCCTAGAGGTTTTGGACATTAATAACACTTTATAACAAGGTGACACAGTTTCTCTAAAACATCAGCTAAGTCTGAGGCCCGAGTCGTCTGGTCTCTGCTGACATGGATGCCTCTCTCTCCTCAGTATCAAAGCTCTGCTGCAGACCTCCTCCTCTTCCTCATCCTCTTCCTCCTCCTCTTCCTCCTCCTCTTCCTTTCGACTAGCAGAGGAACTCTTCTTCTACTGCTAGCTGCCAACCACGTCTCTGTCTTCACGCCGTGGAAGTGTTATTGACTTATTATGATCCTTCGGTATACACCGACATCACCACGGCTTTCTAACTTGGCACCGTAACATCTGGAGGTGCCAAGGCCCTTCTTCTCGTCTATCCAGGATATTGAAGGAGAGGATCAAACTGGAACCCCCCGGGCCAGATTACCGCCCCCCTCCTCCCTCCTGTGTGTTTGTTGGTTTTCAAGGATCTGGATTGGTTGATAAGGTGACGCCAGGATTAGAGCTGGTGGTGCTTCAGCATCAGGGGGTGTGAAGGGGATAAAGTGAAAGAAGATGGAGCAGCTGGTGGACGGGGGGGGGGGGGGGGGTGTGTGTGTGTGTGTGTGTGTGTGTGTGTGTGTGTGTGTGTGTGTGTGTGTGTGTGTGTGTGTGTGTGTGTGTGTGTGTGTGTGTGGCACAATTCAGCGTTCAAAGCGAAAGAGGCTGCGATGTGTTTCAGACGGAGGCGTGGCGGTCTAGTGGTCAGAGAGAACCTGTCCCTCATCCAGAAGGTCACAGGTTCGATTCCCACGATGGCTGACTAAACAAACATCAGCGTATCTTATGACCCCGTTTCTGGAACAGATTTAGGAATATTCAGCCCAAAAAAATAATAACAATAATAACATCCTCTCTGTTATTATTGGTGGTGATGATAAGATGGGGAACTTCCATTCAGCCATTTTTTTTGAATGTGTTTTGTGGCTTGTCCAGAAACCCCAACAGGCCTAGATATCATTAATACACATCGACGATAAGGCGACTCATCCGTCAGGGTCCCGGCGGTGAGGACTGATCTAGCTAGTCGTCTTTGCCCCCGGCTTGGCCCTGCATGGGGGCAAGACGATGCCCGGGGCAGCAGACCCCCCCATGGTACAAACATCCAACCCACAACGTCACTTTGATGAAATAACTTTCACTTTCATGGCAGGTAAATAAATAAATAAAAATAAGCATCCACATTCAGTTTCCTAACTGTCCATAAAAACACATCCGCAGACGCCCCCCTGTCAGTTTAACACTGGGGGTGGGTCAGGTTGGGTTGAGGTTTAAACACATCTACATTTGTAACAGCACAATGCTCCTCTGACGGTTTAGCAGGTTTTAGCTTTATCAAGGGAAAGAAACCAGGACTTCTCCAGGACTGCTGTGGTGATGGTATGAAAATCCCCGTTCCACCACAAACGTAGCTCAGAAACCGGAGCGCTGGTGCATGAAGCCTCTTCCCCATGTGAGTCTGTCGGTGCTTCTGGACTCGTCTTCATCAGGCCGTTTTGTGAGGCCAGACCTCAGACGTCCTCACCGCCGTAGTGGAAACGAGATCTCCGTGAAGCTGCTTGGTATTCATGAAGCCGTGGCTGTTTGCCGCCGCCGCTGTTGTCAAGCTGCGTTTGTGATGCTTTATCGATCCCTGAGGAGAACTGTCTCAGCCCCCCCCCCCCCCCCGGTAGACCAGCCTGGAGGTGTTGGTGTGTTTTAGTGTGCTGGAGGACACGTCAGCAAGGTGACTGCTGTCACTGGGGCCGATCAGAGCATCCTACAATAAGAACAACAGTAGAATTGGCTTCAATTCTTCAATTCCTACATCACCAACATTGCAGGCAGCCAGTAGTAAGGGGTCAAGGGTCAGAGCCACAGCAGCCACACAGTGATCCTGCATGATGGAGAAGTGATGGCAAAATAAATACAAAGCAGTGAGCAAAGGGCTTTTATTCTGGTTTTTATTTATACCTCACTCTTGTTTTGAAAGGACTGCTGCCTCGCTGCATTGTGGGAGCTGGTCTGAGGTACTTAGGTTTCCTTTTTTTCACAGCTTTTAACCGTCAAGGCTGAATGCCCTTACCGGAGGAAGCTGCTCTCTCCTTGTACTACCATCCTAATGGAATATCACTCTCCTCCTCCTCTCCTCCTCTCCTCCTCACCTCCTCACCTCCTCTGCCCTCCCTACTAGGGGTCGACCGATTATCGGCCTGGCTGATTATCGGGGCCGATATTCCGCATTTTTCCGATTATCTGTATCGGCTTTTTCTTTATTCAATTGCCGATAAAACTTTGGCTCTGGTGCGGCCGCCTCTCTGGCTGCAGTCACCACTCTGTGTTCTCAAGCAATGTCCCGCCCACAGCACTATCTGATAGGCTATTACTCGTGAAGTGTCAATCAACACTGAAGGCTCCTGGGCCACAAGCAGGCAGGCACAGACGAGCAGTGTTGCCAACTTAGCGACTTTGTCGCTATATTTAGCGAGTATTCAGACCCTCTAGCGACTCTTTTTCAAAAAAGCGACTAGCGACAAATCTAGCGACTTTTTCTGGTGTTATTGGAGACTTTTGGAGACTCTGACGTGAAAGCACGTATCGTTCTTACTCTTCTCAACGAGCAGCGGGTGCCGTGGCCCCTCCCCCGTCCCAAAGCACTCACAAGCAGCCCAGTCCTCGCGCAGCAGTCAGCAGGAGATGTTCACCCCTCCACGTCCAGACTGCACATGAATCGTGCGAAGCCGCCGCAGGCTTACAGTCAGGGCGGGATGTAAATGTAAAGAATCGACAGAAGAAAGTTCATTTGTAGTTCTAAACATATTTAGGGTGTTTTTTACTCACTTTTTGTCTCTCCCACAATGTTATTCCTCTTAACTTAAGGGAGATATTTTCTTTGTTTGTTTATTTATTTATTTAATTTTTCATTTCGCTTCATAAGAAATGCTGCTGGAAGCTCCCTGCATGTCTTGAGTTGTTGAAAAGTAAATTAAACATGCTTCAAGGCATTTAAACGAAGTTATGTGTTGGAGTTTGTGTTATTCTACATTTTGACACCAAGATTTTCATTTTTACTGCAAATGTATATCGGTTCCAAATATCGGTTATCGGTCTCCTTGATTACTAATAATCGGTATCGGTATCGGCCCTGAAAAAACCATATCGGTCGATCCCTACTCCCTACACCTGGAAACAGTTAGCATGCTAACCCTAACCTACACTTGGTCTAACCCTCGCTGTGGTCTGACAGGTTTGGGTTTTTCAAGGTCGATATGAGTATTTTTGGATTATATCTGCATAAAGCCAGTATGTTGTGCTGATACTCAACATCTATATATAGATATATACAGTACTGTATAGATATATACAGTACTATACTATACTGTATATATACAGTACTGTATATATCTATATCTATATATATATAGATATATACAGTACTGTGCAAAGGTCTTAGGCACGTATAAAACAAATCCGTACAGCGAAGATGCTGTGATGCCTCATCAGATCTGGATTTTCCACCAAAATGAACTTTCATATATTGTGTTTACTCTGCTTGCCCAAACTCCGTCCTGGTAGGGGGATCCCTCTCTGAGTAGCCCCTCCCTCTCTGAGTAGCCCCTCCCTCTCTGAGTAGCCCCTCCCTCTCTGAGTAGCCCCTCCCTCTCTGAGTAGCCCCTCCCAAGGTTTCTCCCAATTTTCCAATAAGGTTTTTGTGGTTGAGTTTGAGTTGAGCTTGAGTTTTTCCTTGTCCTCTGTGAGGGTCTAAGGCTGGGGGATGTCGTGTACTAATCATTTATTATTTTCACATGTTGGTGCTGTGAAGACTGTAACGGTGATTAAGGGCTGTACAAATAAATGTGATTTGATTTGATTTCAGAAATAATGAAATTAAAAGTTCCTAAATATCAAAATTTTACTATAAAGACCAGTAATGTAAAGAAAAAACAAAGAATAAATAAAAATCTAGGGCCAAATTCATATTAACAAATCTAGGGTGCCTAGGACTTTTGCACAGTACTGTGTGTGTGTGTGTGTATGTGTGTATATATATATATATAGACCTGTGGTTTGTGGTTCCCTCAGTATGGTATTGTTGGGGCGTCCTGGTGGCATCGCTGCTCTCTCCTGTCTGTCTTTACTATTAACTATCAAATAAAGAGGCAAAAATTATGTTAAAATATATATTTTATATAAAACTCTATTGAAACTCATGATGATGATGATAATAAGAAAAATGCATGTAAGAAACAGAAGTACAGTGGCTTTGGACTTGAACTAGTTGAATTCGTGACACCAGCGCCGACCGCTCGGCCCGTCTGATTGGTCCAGCACATCACGGTTGGTTGTCGTCGGCGTTTCCAGATGAATTTGTTCTGCTGAGCAAATCTGAACGTTTACGATCGATCAGACATCTTCTGACTCCTCATATTCCACTCCTCTCATCCACCGCTCCACTGTGGTTTTCTGGTTGGGATACCTCTTCCGTCCTCACGCCCGACCGACGTGGCGTGTAAATGAACAGACCTTATGACCCCCGACCCTGAATAGACCGACACGCTGGATTTTTGATTTTAGACTTGATCAGGACGTGTAAACCCTCTTCCTGGTTTGGGTTCAGTTCGTCGTTGTCACAGGTTTTTGGACTTCTTATGTAGCTGTTGTCCATACAGACTACAGGCGTCATGTTGTAGTGAAGGGTTCGGGTCTCAGAATCAGTCGACATCATGGGATCGGCAGCTCTCCCAAAGTCTGTCACAACCAAACTGACCTCAACAAATAAATAAGGTTATTTTTGGATCAAATAAAAGGTCTAACTACATCAGGACTTCACGTCCCTGGGAGGGGGGGGGGGGGGGGAGGGAGGGGGGGGGGGCTTCTGTGTTTGTCTTTGTTATTTTTGGAGGATTTGTGTCCAACTCCAGACGTCTGGGGGGGGGGGGGGGGGGGGGGGAGGGAGGGGCTCTTCATAGAAAGTCTGTTTACATCACCATCCAGAGTAATGAGGGAGACCTGATGCAAATGGTTTCTCTCAGAGGGATACACACACACACACACACACACACACACACACACACACCATTGTGTTGTGCATTTCACATCAAGCAAGGTAAGTGTGCCATCATCTCATGACTTAAGCTTACACGCATGGACTTTCATGTTGACAACACACACACACACACACACACACACACACACACACACACACACACACACACACACACACACACACACACACACACACACACACACACACACACACACACACACACACACACACCCCAGAGTGCCTCTCTTTCTCTCAACATCGCTCATTAGTGAGAATCAATCAGCAGCTCTGCACTGAGCAGCAGAGCACTTGTATACATACACTGCTAATAAGGACCTGGGGGACGAACACACACACACACACACACACACACACACACACACACACACACACACACACACACACACACACACACACACACACACACACGGTGAGAGAGCAACATGGACACCTGTCCTGTTGCACCAGCTTGTGGGACGGGGGGGAACCTGGCCGAGCCGCCGAGCCCCGGCAGGCAGGCGGACCGCCGGAGAGCTCAGCACATTTTCATGACCTTATATGGTCGCGAGCCACGAGGGGGGGAGGGAGGGGCCGAGGGGGGAGGGAGGGGCCGCCGTCTCACTGTCAGTTTGACATGTGACCTGGAAACAGGAAGTGTTGCAGTGCAGCAGCAGCAGAAGAGAAGTGGGGAAGAAGAGTCTGCTGAGATGTAGAGTAGATAGAGAGATGCTGCCCCCCCCAGCAGTGTGTTGAGTGCATCACTAGGGTGAGCTAAACGTTCAGCTAAACGTTCAGCTAAACGTTCAGCTAAACGTTCAGCTAAACGTTCAGCTAAACGTTCAGCTAAACGTTCAGCAGACTTTGTGGACTTGAGAAGAGTAAAATCAGTTTGGACCTTGAAAGTATTTACTTTCCTTTTGGAAACGTGTCTGACTGGATTAATGGGTTTATATATGCAGACCCACTAATTTAAACTCCACCCCCTTCAGGTCACATGACCTCCATGACGGTTTGGTGAAAAAATCAAATTGTCTTATCTTATCAAATAACCGCTCCTCCGGACTTCCTCTTCCTCTTCAACAGACTTGAATAACTCTGAACTCTGATCAGACTGAAAGAAACAAAACCACCGTAACGTTTTTAAAAACTTCAAATGAAAAAAACAAATGTGACAATTATATAGTTGTAAAGGTTGTAAAGGTTGTAAAGGTCTCACCTCAGTACATCACTTCTCTGCTTTTAAACTACTGGAAGTCCAGACGTCTCTTCATCCACTGAGATCAGATTCATATAAAGAACCTCTTTTATTTCTTTACCGTTCTTAACTCTTTTCTGTCCACCCTGATCCTTATAATATATATATATATATTAGGGCTGTCAAACGATTCAAATTTTTAATCAGATTAATCACAGGGCCGCTGTGGATTAATTTAGATTAATCACGATTAATACCTATTCATTATTATTTGTGTTTCATTTTGGGGGGGCAAAAAGACTCATGACAGATATATACACTTATCATGTGTTTTATTTAAACTATAGAACAGATCTGGTGTCCAGATATCAAAATAAAAAAAATAAAACATACCAACCACACCATATTTACCAACCACATTTTTTCTTCCTTTTTTTTTAATCAAACAACTATCCATATTAATGTGGCCTCTTACTCATCTTTTAGCAGCTGCTGAGACAGACTAACTAGTTTACATGACCGGAGAGTAGAGCTGACTTCTTATGTACGATGTTACAATGTTACCTGACTGAGAACAGAAGAACAGAAGAACAGTCTCTCTTTTTTTGGATTTTGAGTCATTTGCGTTACATTTTTTAATCAAATTAATCATGCAAATTAATTAATCTGGATTAACGCGTTAATTTTGACAGCCCTAATATATATATTTACATCTATCAGGGCAGTGCGGTGCTGACCTTTGACCTCTATTGCTTCTGATGTAGATGTAGGACTTGAAGCGTATTCTGTCGTTTCTGGAGAAGAGCATCAGTTTAAGATGTGAATGTAATTTTGGGTGATTGTGTTCCAGTTTATATGAGATTCATCTTCCAGATGTTCTGGTCTTACTGAAACATTACAGATGTTCTGGTCGTACTGAAACATTACAGATGTTCTGGTCGTACTGAAACATTACAGATGTTCTGGTCGTACTGAAACATGTCTGTCCTCTTTCTGTTCTCAGGTACGCATAGCAGCTAACTTCGTCATCCACGCCCCGCCGGGAGAGTTCAACGAAGTTTTCAATGGTGAGCGTTTGTTTGTCTGAGCTGCATGATGCTGACGAACACAGCAGGCAGTCATGTGACACATTCCTCCGTGTCGTGATGTCAATGAAAGATGTTCCCAGCATGCAACGTGATATATAAGCCAGTGATTCTCCACAGCAGAAGAAAACATTGTTTAGGAGGCGATTTGAAACACAAACACACCTAGAGAGACGTGGTTTACTATTGAGATATATACACACACTGTTCTACATGTTTTCAGCACTGAGTGAGATGAGAGTGAGATGAGAGTGAGATGAGAGTGAGATGAGAGTGAGAGGAGAGTGAGAGGAGAGTGAGAGGAGAGTGAGAGGAGAGTGAGAGGAGAGTGAGGTGAGAGGAGAGTGAGAGGAGAGTGAGATGCCAATGCTCATGTTTTGGTCAGTTTGAATTAGACACAATTTCTCCAAAGTGATCTTGTGGTCCAGGATTCTCCACAACACCAGGAAGCTGTAAAACTATTGAACTGTCACATGCTGCAATTCATGTTGTCAACAACCTGTTAAGTTGTTCTGTGTGAAGCCAGCAGGGGGCGCCATTCCCAAATTATGGAAGCTAAGGAAACTATGCTGACTCACAACAGAACTGCAGTTTGTCAAAAAAGGAAATTCAAAAGTCAATTTACTTTCTGTGATTGACAACTTACCCGAGACGATCTGAATCATCCTGACGTGATAAGCCCCGCCCACCTGGCACACCAAGTAGGTTAACAGAAACATCAGGCCCCTGGCAGGCGAGGCGAGGGGTTAAAATAGCATCACTGACCGCTGCAGTTTCCAGTTTCCAGTTTCGCTTCCTAAACAACATATTCCCAGGCTTCCCGCTGGTCATGGACTTTCTGGAATACCCTGGAATATCGAGAGGCGTGTCCACTGGGAAAAGTCCTGGAATCTGATGCATTTTGGAGGGAAATCAGGGAATCATCTCCACAGCAAACCAGACCGCTCACGCCTTTAAAGGTTTCTGAGCTGAAAAACATTAACAAACCGGGAGGGGGGGGTGGGGGGGGGGGGCGTGTTCAGGTGATGGAAGCTCTCCGACTTCGTCATGGAAAGTCATGGAGCGTTCCATCAGCGTGGGAACCCTGTAGTGGTGCTGAGGAGAACCTCTGGCCTCCACATGAAGCTGCACATTGGAGAACGTCATTCATCGTATTCACACGGAATCCTCACTAGCGAAGAAACCACGTACAAGCCGTGTCTGTGTCTGAGTTCATACTGCAGTATTACAGAGTTCATACTGCAGTATTACAGTATTACAGAGTTCATACTGCAGTATTACACAACACGTTTTGTCTGAACTGCTGAGCAAGAAACCTTGGGGGGGGGGGGGGGGGGGGATCATGGTCATGTGTCACAAATCAAATTGCAGCAAACAAAATTGGACCGTGATGTTTTGGCACAATTGTACCTCAACGCAGCAGCAGAGTTGACACCACGCTGTCGTGTGTGTGTGTGTGCGTGTGCGTGTGTGTGTGCGTGCGTGTGCGTGTGCGTGTGCGTGTGTGTGTGCGTGTGTGTGTGCGTGCGTGTGTGTGTGTGTGCGCGTGGTTAAAGCGTCCTCCTGCCTCGATTTGTTGTCACCTCGGAGGATCGCCGCGGGGCTGTCTGTCTGCCTCTTATCACACACACACACACACACACACACACACACACACACACACACACACACACACACACACACACACTCCCCGTCCTCTTTCATGTCAGTGGTTTTACAGCCTTTTCCTCTGAGCTAATTCACCATGTCTGCTTCACTCCGCTGGCATGACCTGCACTGACTGACTGGGGGGGGGGGTCCCTTCCTTTCCTTTCCTTTCCTTTCCTTTCCTTTCCTATTTCCTTCTTTCCTCCTCTCGTCTCCTCCTTCTCACCTCCTCTTCCCTTTCCTTCCCTCTTTTCTTCTTGTGTCCTCTCCTCTCATCCTCGTCCCTCCCCTCTTCTCTCGTCCTCCTTGTCTGGTTCTCTCCTCATCTCCTCTTCCTGTGCCTCTTCTCTCCTTTCCTCACCTCCTCCTCTCATTTTTTCCTTTCCTCTCTCCCTTCTTCTCTCCTCCTTTCCTTTCCTCCTCTCCTTTGTTTCTCCTCCCTCTTCTCTAATATCTTCTTTCTCTCCTCAGATGTGCGATTGCTGCTCAACAATGACAATCTTCTCAGGGAAGGTGCAGCGCAGTAAGTAACTGATCCATGTAACTGTCCTGTTTTTTAACCCACTTGTCAAAGTCTTAACTTAAATCTCATTTTAAGGCCTTTTAAAACGTAAAGTACCGTCTAAAATACAAGACATTCGTCTTTGTGTCTTTGTGCTGTTCAGTCTATCCACTGTTAGATCAACACCTAAACATGGTGTTTATTTTGGTCATCCCAGTCAGACCGTGTGTCCCATGATGAATCATTTCCTGGTGTTCAATCAGAAAGAGGTTGTGTTCCGATTCACTGGTTCACTCACTATTCCCTATGGAGTGTTTGTCAGATAGTCAACTATATGGGCAACGACCAGCCGAGGTTTCGACGCTACGCTGAACATCATTGCGTCAAAAAAATGCGCCGGATATTCATGTGACACAAGCGGGCGCACTATAATTTAAACCAAATCGCCTTCTGCCATCTTCACGACTCTCTTCTTCTTTGGTAAGACACGAACGCATTGCATTGTGGTATACGAGAATATATATGAGAATTTCGACACTAGTAGAAAATGGCGAACACACTATAGTCCACTACTTCTGTAACAGGGAACAGTTTCTAACAGTTTAGTTTCTAACAGTTTCTAACAGTTTAGTTTCTAACGGTTTCTAACAGTTTAGTTTCTAACGGTTTCTAACAGTTTAGTTTCTAACGGTTTCTAACGGGGCCAGCGTGTTTTTGGCTGCGTTGTTTCTTCAGTTTAGTTTAGTGTCTTAAATTGAATCCAGGTGGCGCTGAAGAGGTTTAACACGTCTGTAGCCGAGATGCTACCTGGGGAGGCTTGGTGCTGCTGTGGTGGTGCTGGTGTGGTTCTCTCTCTCTCTCTCTCTCTCTCTCGTTCTCTCTGTCTCTCTCTCTCTCTCGTTCTCTCTGTCTCTCTCTCTCTCGTTCTCTCTCTCTCTCTCTCTCTCTCTCGGAGCGCCTCCTCTGTGTTCCAGCTCACTGACAAGAAACACACACAACAGATATCAGTTCCCACTCAGACCTGATGCGTTGCAGCCCACTGCCCCCCCCCACCCCCCCCCCCCCCCCCCAGTCTGCCCCCCCTTTACATCTCTGGAACATGCAGACTGTTGTAGTGACTCTTCAGGTGTAAAGTGACTCGTGGGATGTAAAACCAGAACGTCTGCAGGAACTAACTGGACTCGTTTCTTCCCTGCAGTGCGTTTGCGCAGTACAACGTGGACCAGTTCACCCCGGTGAAACTCGAGGGCTACGAAGAACAGGTGAGTCTTCAGCCAGCAGACGTCTGGTCCACGTCTGGTCCATCTTTCCCATCACTCTCCACTCCAGACTGTCCAACCGATCTGCTGCTGCTGCATCATATGAAGGGCGCCACAGTTAATGTGTTAAATTGTGTATTGTGATTTTTAGTATCCACAGTTAATAATTGTAGAATATTGACGTACTAGCCATATTATAAAAGTGAAAATAAGATATTTGTAGTAAAAGTTTTGTTCCTCAAATCAAAAAATGATGAATTTATGGTGATATCCAACAAAGTCATCAGATTGATCATCACCTGTTCTCTGTATCACATGAGAGGAAACCATTTCTCATCAAATCTGTTCTAGCAGATGAGATAAACCTGTCAGGGTCAACAGCTTTTATCCACTTGGGTTCACATGGAGACGAACAGAGGAGAGGGAAACGACACCAGTATGACTGATCTGAATGATGGAGAAAAGAGTTTCCTTACAGAGAGAAATGAAATAGGAAAGAAGAACAGGAACATATAGAATATAGTTAAAAAAGAAAACATTCACTTCTTCTATTATTACTAGTACTATTATTATTTCATTACGTTAATATCATCATGGTCTTTGGTCTGGAGGTTGACTGAATCACAGGGTAGAAGAGTAGAGTAGCACCGCTAGCTAACGTTGGTCTGGTGGACCCGCCGCCTGCTGAGGGTTTCTGGGTAGTCTCAGCGTGGTGAATGACTGGCGGCGCTGTGGCTCTTTAAGTAATTACTGCAGTGTCTTATGTAAAGATGTCATCACGTCCCCGTGATCCGACACCTTGGGGTGAAGCTCCTCGTCAGGGTGGAGAACAGAGACGTCAGAGTTCAGACTCTGATTCTCTTGGTTGCATCGTTTTAATCTTTCTGCCTTTAAAAAAAACCTCTTTACATCGTCTCTCTCTCTCTCTCTCTCTCTCTCTCTCTCTCTCTCTCTCTCTCTGTCTGTCAACATCTCTCTCTCTCTGTCAACATCTCTCTCTCTCTGTCAACATCTCTCTCTCTCTTCACCAGGTCTTAATCACAGAGCATGGTGACCTTGGGAACGGCAGGGTCCTGGACCCCAAGAACAAGATCTCCTTTAAGTTCGACCACCTGAGGAAGGAGGCCAGCGACCCCCGGCCCCACGACGTCGACGGCTCCCTGGAGGGCTGGCGGAGCGCCGTGGACTCGGCCGTCAGGGCCTACGTCAAGGAGCACTACCCCAACGGCGTCTGCACCGTACGTAACGCCAACGACGTGGTCACTTAAAGGAACAGTTCACCCCAACATGAGAGCCGCTCACCCAGAACCAGGCGAAGCTCCACTGACAGCGAGTTAGCTTCCGCTGGTCATCTGCTTCTCCCCAACAGCTGTGAATGAGTCTGCTTACTTAGAGCTCCAGACAGGATATCCATCGAACAGCTCGTGCAGAATAATAAAGTGTTTCTAGCCAATGACTGCACTGTGAGTCATTATGTAATGCTGTTCTAGGTAGAGGAAGCGATTACTTCGTCTTCTGTAACCAGAAACGACTGAAACAAGGAAAAGTCCCGACTCTGTTTCCAGCCGGCCGGTAAAGCAGCCCGGGGGTTTTCTCAGTTTCACTCCCCATGTGGCGTCGAAGTTCATTAATCACAACCAACCCCGGTTCTAAATAAATTCATGTTTATTGACTGATTTTAAAAACCAGGAAGCGTAACCACCCTACTTCTAGATGTGCTTATCTCAGCTGTAGTGTGTCTTCATACCGCCAGACCAAGTGAACTCATTTATTTTACTGTGCTGACTTGTTTCTAAGTCCTTGAGTCTTAAGGCGTCTGCCCACTCAGCTTCGATGCAAATACACAATGTATTTAAAGGTCAGAGTATCAGGACTGTCAAGACCAGAATACTGCTGGTTCTGTTAGTCCTTTACAGACCGCAGGACAGACCCAGATCAAAGCTTCCGGCCTATTAAAGTTTCCTGGTCTTGGAGAAAACAAACTTGTTGTGAAAGCGTCCTGACACAGATGGGTTGTGTGCTTGACATCGCAACTTGCAACCAGTCAGTTTCAGAGTAAGAGTTCTGTCACCACGGTAACCTGCACATCCACAGCAGTGATTAGTCCGGAGAAGCCGTCTTGTCGCCCAAACGTCGGCCGTTCAAACCCGCTTCCCTCCCCCAACATCTACTGTGCACATTTGCTCGTGTACATGTAACAAGTCCTTCCTGTGTTTTGCTTCTCCCCTCAGATTTACGGGAAAACCATCGACGGACATCAAACCATCATCGTGTGCATCGAGTGCCATCAGTTTCAACCCAAAAACTTCTGGTATGTTTGAGAGTTTTTACCGATCGTTAATTCTCTTTTTTACTCCACCGGGAGAGGATGGGAATAAAGCGTTGTCCTTACTGAGAACAGTTACACTGCTGGAGTCGCCCCGTTTCTAATGACAACAACTAATTAATGATTCTTTTTTTTTTATTAGGGCTTTAAAAATTCCCAAAGATAAATCTGACTCAAAATTAATTTTGTAAATCTGAACTCTAGCTTAGCTTAAAACGCCTCAGATGTTGTTTGATTGGTATAAGAGGCTTCAGAGGACATTACACCACTCAGCTCTGAGATCTTAGATCGCTGAGCTGTCCCTGATCGGGTTAATCTAATTGGATAAGGAGGGTGCCAATCCTCTTTGAGCTTATTATGGCTTGTTGAGTGAAGTGATCCTGTAGCTCCTGTATGTGACTGCTGCTGTTCAGTAACAGGGCTGTTCTTTAATTCAACCATGAAGGAACCCCAGTAAGTCCTTGAACCCGTCAGTAAAGAGTTGGTGAACCCTGACGGTACTTCAGGAACCTCTAAAATCAAGGAACCCATGAGGACTATTTGTTTTTCTAGTGGGGAACACTAAGGTGCTTATTGGCTCCTTTTGTATCGTGGAAAAACTCAAGATGAACCCCTAGTTTTTAGAGTTGACCCTCTCAGCTGGCAAAGTGTGATGAAATATCCCAGCAGTGTCTCTGTTCATCTCTAGTCTGAAGAGCCTCTCAGCAACATCCAAACAGTTTTGTACCAGTAGTTGTGCTGCTGGTTTTTGCTTCACATCCTCCGTCATGGCAGGAAGAGAACTGATGAGTTCTCCTCTGTCTTCACACAGGAATGGACGCTGGAGGTCAGAATGGAAATTTACCATCTCCCCCTCCACCACTCAAGTGGCCGGCATCATGAAAATCCAGGTGTGTGTGTGTGTGTGTGTGTGTGTGTGTGTGTGTGTGTGTGTGTCAGTTGTTTAACTCCTCCAGTTTCCACTCTTTTTGGTCAGTTTTAGTTTCAGTCCTACCACTACTTCAGGTCCACATCTTCACCTGTGTGTGTTTATATTTGGATGTGCTGATGAACTGAACCTGAATCATTCCAGGTCCATTACTATGAAGACGGCAACGTTCAGCTGGTGAGCCACAAAGAGGTCCAGGAGTCCATGTCGATTTCTGTGAGTACGACCATGCTCTGCTCTGGAACATGAACTGCACATGAACATGAACTGCACATGAACATGAACTGCACATGCACATGAACTGCACATGAACATGAACTGCACATGAACTGCACATGAACATGAACTGCACATGAACTGCACATGAACACGTGGACTGATGAAGAAATGCAACGTGCTCTGACTGTCGTCCTTCACGGAGATCAAACCACCGAGACTGGGATCTCACATTTACACTGCAGTCATTGTCTCCATAGTTACCGACATAACGTCCAATCAAACGTGGTTTATGTTGCTTTCCATTTGAAATGTTTATTCACTGATTTATTATTTTATCTTTTTTTATTATTTTTTTTTATTGTGCCCTTGATCGTCTTTGACCTCAGTAATCCAACTTTTCCCAATTATGGTTTTAGTTCCTTCCACAGATGAGCTAGCTGAGCGATACCAGAGATAGCTGTGCTTAAAAATCATTTTCATTGATGTCTATATTCTCTATTGATCTGGACATGATTGACACGTTCTCCAAAGCCGTATGCTCTCTACACCCCTGATAGTTTCTCATTGTTTTTTTCTCACTGAAGCTTCATTTAGCTGTGATGGATGTTGGAGTGACTCTTGTGGTTGTTGGTCTTGGGATGGAAGCTCGTTCTGCTCCTTGTAAGCCGGTCTGGATAAGAGCTTCAGCTAAAGGCCTAAAATGAAAATGTAAAACTGAATACATGGTGATCTCTCGCTCTCTCTCTCTCTGTCTCTCTCTCTCTCTCTCTGTCTCTCTGCTCTCAGAATGAGGCTTCAACTGCAAAGGAGTTCATCAAGATCATCGAGGCTGCAGAGAATGACTACCAGGTGCGTAATCATCTGAACTTTCTAACCTTTATTGATCCAGGGAAGGAAAACGCTGAGCGTGCATGCTGTGTTTCAGCCCCACCCTGCTTCACGTTACCGGTGCACGACTCCCACTTTTCTGGAGTTGACTCTGATTCTAGGAAGAATCTTCAAATTAGGAAGAATAATGTTGCAAGAGCAATAAGAATTTTGCACCACTTTACTGCAAATGCATGAATTGATCTTTTCCCACTGCATCTCCTCCTTACCATTCTAGTCAATGCAGCTCAGCATCTGGCAGCATGTACGCCTACCACTGCTCTATGGCCAAAACAGAAAGGCCATGGGATGTGATGGAACCAGGAAAACTCTCACCTAACAAAAAAAATCCTCTTGATCAACGGGCTGTGTTATGTACACAAGCCAAAAAAAATTATGGGACGAAAAAGTGGAATTGATAGACACCAAGAGTAGACTTTAAGTTTTGACTCCCATTTCTAATAGACTTTTTTTACATCTTTGTGATGAATGGATACGTCTTCATCTAATAATTACATGAAGGAAAAAAGAGAACATTAAGATGGTGTCTCAGTTCGCCATCCTGCACGTGAGCGTCAGGACTGGACGACTGCTTTCCCGTACTTCCCCAAATGTTCCATACGTTTCCAGGCCTGAGTAGGAACCAACCTATGAGCGGTTGTCCTGCTGATGGGTCCTGACTCATTTCCCTCTCTCTCCTTCCTGTTCCAGACCGCCATCAACGAGAATTACCAGACCATGTCGGACACTACCTTCAAAGCCTTACGCCGCCAGCTTCCCGTGACGCGCACCAAGATCGATTGGAACAAGATCCTGAGCTACAAGATCGGCAAGGAGATGCAAAACGCTTAAAAACAAAGGAGAAGGAAACCAACAACCCCCCCCCCCCCCCAAACAACATTGCATGACTGGATAGTTGTATCGTCTTTGTACAAAAATTAGAGAAACGGGGACAAAAAAAAAAGGTTTGGTCTCACGGCAAGATGTCGCGTTACACTTCAGATGTCTACTTTTACTGATGTTATTTTTTTTATACAGACACTGTTTAATCCTCTGTATATGATATAAAGTGATGATACTGATATTTGGGAAAATATAACGAGGAAATATTGCAAGACATAGGAGAGGTAAAACACCCTTATACAATATCACGTGTGCAATATTTTTTACTGTGTCGGTGAGACCACACCTTTTGTTTGACCTGCTGAAAAACGGTTGAATTTGCGATGACGGTGAAAATGAAAAATAATTCTGTCTACATTTCCAAAAGAGCTCTGATGTTTTGGCTAAAATGGAAGACTCCCTTCACAACGTGGTTATTGTCCCATACGGTCAAAGAAGAAAAAAAAAACAAGTTCTTTGTGTTCATCGACTGGTATCTTTGGCACAAGCGGTCACCATTGTCACTCGACGTTCTTGTTCCCTCATTTTGGTACTTCCCTCACGGTTTGCCCGTATGTGAGATCTCTAGCTTGCAACTCTCCTGGCTAAATTGCCTTTTGACTTGACATCGTCTGAAGTCCCACTCAGCGCAGGGACTGTGACGACGTAACAAGCTTCATTAACAAGTCATTAATCGCTAAGTAATGTGCATAATGTCCAATTTACAATAAAATAAAAAATATCACTCTCCCCTCCAGTGCTTATTTTTATTAAAACGGAACCTGACTGTATTATATAACAAGGCACATTGTAATATATACCTGTATGAAACATCCTGTCTGTCAGTTTGGTGATTTATTTCCATGAGATTAATTGTAATTCAGTCACAATTATGTTGCATTAAATGACAAATTTTCTATTTACGGACTCACTCATAATTTCTCACTTGTCTATACTATGGTGGCATATAGATAGAGGAATTGATATTAAACACATGGTGTAATATGTGGCATCGCTTTGGGCCTCTAGAGCTGAACACTACTCTGGGATGGAGGAATAAAACTCCAGAGTTAGAATAATGGAATGTATTGAACCTAAAATATTGCAGAATGGGAAAAATCAATGAGGTTGTTTAATATGTACAACACAAGTGCATGTATGTAACGTCACGTAATCCAAAACTAAATGTCAAGGACCCTGAGTTAGAGTTCCTAAACTTTTGTACTTAAAGTTTGGCTCAGAGTTTGGTAGTAAAACTTGTTTTTCCAACCAGAACAAATTATTGCTAGGGGGTAATAGATAAAGCAATAACCTTACTTTTGAAATGAGTAATAGATTACTTTTTTGGGTAAGGAGTCCAGTATTGGTGTGGCTGCGGCCCTTACAAAACCTTGGAGGAAATCTTGACAATATAGCACACAACGGGCACCTCTAATAAAACATGTTTCCAGAAGCTTTTCAAAGTATAAAACTAAACATTTCTTAATTATTTATTGGGTTTTGCATGAAGGAATTCTCCTCCAGGAGTGAATCAATGAGTCTTTCATGCAAGAAAGTCCAAACCAGCAGTGTGTGAAGCGTTTCATTGTAATCAGGTAACAGTGAATTTACACTTAGAGTTTGGCCGATACTAATCTACTCTTATTTTGAAATTTGATCTGCGCGTGCTAGAGGCTGGAGTAGGGTGACCGTTGCACCAAGTTGATATTGCCGAGGAAACCGTTATTTTTGACTAGCTTTTACATATATCTGTTTACATATAGTCAAGGATGAGGAGTAAGTATGAGAATCCGTTTTGAGAAGATTTTAAGATGTATTACGTCGTTCGCGTTCTCGACATAAATGTAAACTTAAATGAATGACTGCGACATCTTGAGGCCGTTGGGCTAACTGTCTAGCGAGCTGGCTAGCTGGTAGCTAACGTTAGCAGCCCAGTTTGCAGACACGTCTACAGTCCGCTGCTGCTAGATAGACATATGTTGGACTGCTAGTGGGAGAAATGCTAGCTACAAAAGAGGATTTAACTGGCTTTCACGCAGACACAAATTAAGGTAAGTTAACACAGCGCAACGTTTAAACGATCCACTGAACGCTGGCATTGACCGCGCTCACACTTTATAAAGTTTGATGTTTTGCAACGTTTGCCAGCTCACGTTAGCAGTGAGCTAGCAGGCTGAGTGGCTAACCCTTAGCCAAGTTTACATGGAAATCCTCATGCATGGAAACGTGCGTAGATAATGTTTCGTGCACAGATGAGCATCAGTAACACGCTGCCAGCTGCCGTTTAACTGCTTCCCCATACCGAGAAACTGAAACCATCGCGAGTAAGACCAGAGCATTGTGTTGTGTTTATAAAGGTCCAGATCAACTTTCTCTGAAAAGTCATTGCCGTGCAACCCCCTTATCAGGTACGCTGGAGTTGACTGTTGCCTCCCGGGGTTTCTGCTTCATGCAGTGGTTTGCCAAGTTGCCTTTCTCCTAACTGCAGGGTAGCTCAGTGACACCCTGCTAGGGATGCTCCTAAAACCTGCCTTCTGCCTCAGTCAGTTGTTAAGGAATGTAATGTAATTCCCTAGATCCCATGCTTATCACGCATGTTAGTCATTTGGACGCAAGTGGTTTCCCTCTGTTGGGCATTCAATGTGATTTCAACGTCGGTTCAATGGTCTAGTTGGCATTACGTGTCTCCTTGCTCATGATGAGTCTCCTGTGACTGTGCTGAGCAGCAGATGGAAGAATGTGCTCTTTCAGAAAGCCAGCTGGCTGCAACTAGAGAGGGCAAGAGAGTTGAGCCTGTTGAGGAGACAGGTTGAGGAGGACAGTCAGTCTAATAGAGAGAGAGAGAGAGAGTGTGTGTGTGTGTGTGTGTGTGTGTGTGTGCGCGTGTGTGTGCGCGCGCGTGCGTGTGTTGGAACCTAAATCACACCTAGAGCATCGGCGTCAGGTGCATCAGGTTTAATGTGGCGTTAGTGCTGCTGACTCTGACCAGCCACCTCTTGCAGAGAAAAGCATTTATGTTGTTGGTGCCTTCTGAGCAAACCCCAGGCGTCCTATGTAGGTCTGGGAAATGATTTTGGTAATTTTCAGGTCTTAAAACGTTCCAGGAATTGCACTGAAACCTGGGAAATTATGGAAATTATTATCTCGCAGTTCCATTACACACACGTCTGCACATTTCCTGTAGCTGTTATTTCAAACAGCGATACTTGTTCTTTGGATGAACAATCTTCATCTATAGATAAAGGGGTAGACAGGCAGCCACTATCTGCAGACATCATAATGAACATTGACCAAATTTAAGCAAGAGATTAATGTCCGGAGGGAAAGACATGTTATTTCTAAATGGAAAATATGTAAGAGCCCTGGAACCATAATATCTGTTGTATTTTTATATGATTTGTGTTAGATCTAGAGGATTGTGGCTAAAAGGATGATACCTTTTAATTTGCTACAGATTGTGATTACCAATGTTCATCTCAGTTATTTGAAGAACAAAATTGTTTCATTGCACTTTTGGCAGCTTTTATCAACATCCAAAATTAACACCCACAAAGTGCCAAATACCGGTGGTCTTCGGTCTTTACCTGTTATCAAACTGTCAAACAACGCAACAAAAATGTTTATTGTAATCTGAATTCTGCTGCACATCATGATGAATTACAAAGGTAATACATGGTATAGGTCAGGGAGCGAGTTTTAAATTACAACACAGTACCTGATTCTACATCAAATACCATTGGAAATGGGGGGGGGCGACATATTTCTTATTAATATATATATATTACATAAGCAGCAAAATGTTTTTTGTCTACCAGCGCTTGGCAGGCAAACCAAAGTTGCAGATGATCTAAGTGACATAAAATCCTGCTTGCTTGATTGGAGTGTTTGGTCTTGGTCATGTATGGTTTTGGCATGGCTTCCTCTTATCAGATTTGACTCATGACATGCGTGTGATGGTTCTGTGCTGCAAACCTCAACCTCATTGCAAGCAACCTAATAGTGTGATAACCCCGACACAGCGCTGCAGCTCTGAACCGCGGCTGACCTTGTCGTTCAGACTTGAAGTGAGAGTAATCCGTTTCAGTCCTAACACCTTTTCACTTCCTCTTTGTCATTTACATCTATGTGTACTACTCTTCGGCTCCTCTGAATTCCCCTTTCGCCCTGGTTGCAATGCAAAAAACTAATCTACGAACTGTAGGATTTCCTCTCTTAAGCTACAAACGTGTAATTACAGCAGCTTATCCAGATCACAGGAAATTGGTTAACAAATGAACACCCAGCCTCGCAGTTCAGCCCTTGGAAGTGGACATAATCAGCTTAATTGTAGACGCTCTGCTTCTTTTGTAAAATGTTGTAGCACAAATTCATTTTTTCCACAGCTTTCCCCTTGCTTCTCTCACCGTGGTTCACAGACAACCTTTATGGTGAGCTCAGAGGTGACAGGCAGCCTCAGGCCTGCTGTCTACTGATTAACTCTCACATAGATGTAGCCAAGACAGAATCTTACTTAATAGAATAGAGACTCAATATGATGGTTTGGTTGGCTCCCTGCCACAGTGAGTGGACGAGCAGTCAAACTTAACCAGCCAGAGACAAAAATGACCATTTGTCTTATGACTGGTGGTAATTTCCCACCCTGTTCTTAAAGGACAAATCCACCCTATCATGAGACTGTTAAAAAAAACAACCATTAATGATGTAGCTTGTATTTCTGGGCCCAATCCATCAGTAGCCAAGGTAGACCAGAATGCAATGCAGCCACCGCTTCCATCTTTGTGGACCTGGGCATTCTGGGAAACAAGGTAAATCATTAACTGAAGTAGAAGTTGATGAGGCAAAAACAAAATGACAACACTTCATTACAAAACACCACAGCTTGATGATCTAGAACAGTGGAAGAGGATCCCAGGTGGATTTGATTTTTTTTTAGACATCTTCCTGATTAGTATCAAAATGAGAGTCAGGTTCAACCATTGATTGCCAATCTAGATGGAGATTGACTTCAAGTACATCTACAGCCTGCATGCAGGTTTGTGTGCATCCGTCTACCAAATTCTCACACCAGGTTTTGTGTTTCTCGTCACTCCACTCAAACGCTGGAGGTTGAACAGGGTAGGGTTACCTCACCCGTATGCTTAGATTGCTGAGCACTATGGTAATCCTTCTGTGGCACGGCACCCAATAAAGATTGGCCCCGGCCTCTGGAATTGGCATGATATTTTGAGGTGCAACTGTAAAGGGGATTTATGGGGTATTTTGTGGTACCATGCTGACTGCCAGAAGCCCTCAGTGACCACTGGAGTAGTGCTGAAATTGTAGAATTGGCATGCCATGTCTTCATAGCTCTGGATATGACTTGCTTATATGAAGAATGCCTGCAGGCTTCGACTTGAAGGCCACCGATGATACCTCGTATCCAAGTTCAGTCAAATTCTGCAGGGCAAATTTCCCAGAATTCATATTCCCCAGGGAATGAATTAATAAACTAAAAATAAAATCCCTTTTGAAGATTGGATTATTTAGTGTGTTTTTTAGTGTAAAGATTCAAACAGCATTGCCTGCTTGGGATGGGGTGACTTTGGGAAATGTACAAATGAGCCCAGAAAACTATGGACATATTTTGCTGATCTGTCCGAGGATACATTTCACACATTGTGCCTTCTTTTGCTGTGAAGAATAATGTTCAGCTATAGTGATATAGCCTAGGTGACTGCCCTGCCAGTATTGGCACACATCATAGCCACTGATGAAATGAAGGCCCAGGAATTTTGAAATTGAAGAATGTGGGGACACGCAGTTGGCTAATGGACGTGACATCCACTGACACCACACATAAACCACAGAGCCAGATCAGACTGGCGAGGGACCTTTATTTAGAGCTGTTCACCGCCTTGGTAACATGATCTCAGGCAGAAATGTTTTCCCTACCTTTAATGGAGCAGGCTGCCCTGCCCTGCCCTGCCTGCAAAAATGGCTTCCTTCAGCGTCCGTCTCTGTCTGCTTTCAATCATCTGTATGCTTTGAGGAAGTCGGTATCAGAAAGCCTGGGTCACCCTTGAGACGTTTGCACCTTGGATCACCGTAAGAGGTAATCCAGAGGAAACGCTGCAAACTCCTGACAGCTGGCTCTCTAATACCTGACCCGGTATGCCAGCGGGCTCTGGCCAAGTGAGGCAAAGGTCATGGCTGCTACAGAGGTAGAGGGAGAGGGTTTGATGCTGAGGTAAATGGAAACTAACTAACTAACAAAGGAAACAAACCTTTTCTCCAGATCCACCTCCACTATTTTAACAGGCAACTAGATTTTAGAGTGGACTGGCTGGTAGAGTAGACAAGCTTATCAACCATGGCCACAGTTTGAGTCGGTCCTGCTGAGGCCTTCAGAAGCCTTTCTGACTATGGGACATTTCACTATTAACCAGACACTGTCAAGCCTCCCAGAGGATGACTGGTGACCTGCTGAAGTGGCTCTCTACCCACACTCTGTAGGTGTTATGGGTTATGGGTGTGCCACAGCCAGAGATTACCAGCATGAGGCTGGTGGCATCAACCCCCCCCCCCCCCCCCTCCTTCGTTCTGCTTTGCATACAGAGACAGTTTGATGAATGACATGGCCACCGGCTGATATTTGAATGTGCTTTAGAGCCTCGAGATTTGAATCCTTGCAAACTGGATAACAACACGAACAACAATCCCCTGAAGCATTCAGCAGTTTTACTTTCCTTCAGGATGGTAGAGACAGTAACAGGTTATCCTTGTGGAATTGAATAGTAGCTAGCTGCTTTACATTCCTCTGTCACACTCAGGGCAATAGTCACACCCTGCAGATATTGGAAGTCTTTTTGGTGTCTGTGATTTGATAGCCATCTGTAGGGAACCCTACCCTCTCCCAGCCCAGAGAGCTTGGCATTCCCACAGGCTCTATGCAGTCTAACCCGGCCAGGTCTCTGAGCCAGACCAACTGAGAAGGAAAGAGAGCGTCTAGTTGATATTTATCAGCTTTCAAATACTTATTGATACCTGTATGGAATCTTTTCTTCCTCTTCCCCCATCTACAGGGAGGTCAGAGGTCATTATCAGCTACAGAACAGGGATTCAGTGTCTTGTTCAAAGACACGTCAGCAGGGTGGATGTTTGCCGTCATGGGTCTTGAACCTGTGTCTTCTGGTTGAAGGTTGGTCTCCCTTCTCAATACCACACCCTGTTGACAGATGGACAGGTAGATGGATGCATAGACAGATACTTTATTTATCCCAGAGGGAAATTCAGCTATCAAAATCACAATATTGTCCTGCCTGTACAATCTCCCAACCTATCAACATTTCAAAATATGCCACGGTAATCACAATAACGGTAGTAACACATATGTGTTGCCCCAAACTAGACACATGGATGTCTTGAACATGGCAGATCCTTTTTAAGAGTGAAATCTTACAAATCGGACTAATGAGAGGGACATTTGTCAGCATAGTTTCATTCACAGGGTTATGTGAAGCTGGACATGTGCATCAGTAAAGATTAAAAATGGGTTTCAGCATCAAGTCCAAGTCTGGCTGGTTGTAGGTTTTACAATTCAACTATAATATATGAATTTGGTTTTACGCTTCATTGTCTCAATTAAGTATTGGAATGGTTCACTATCTGGGCGGTAGACCATAATTCACTTGTTTTCTCAAGTCTTGAGAAGGCTGGAGAGGCGCTGTTCCCCCCTTTGACCAGCTGGTGTCAGCAGTGACAGTCACAGTGCTGCTGACCCAGTTAGCTGAATGGTGCCGCTGTGTTTGAATTGTGACCCAGTGGAGGTAATCAAAGCCTCGCCGACCTTCCTTTTGAGGCTGGTTCTTCTGCTTATGGCTGAAGGGGAATGGCGGGGAGATGATTGTCTGGTTATCAAAGGACGGCCAATCCCTGCTGTTGTCTGCATGGATTCGACTGGGCACACTCCATCTTTCACCCCAGCTGGCTTTTAGTACTGTAAATTTGTTCTCACCAGCTAAATGCTAAGTCTGACCACCAGCTAAATGCTAAGTCTGACCACCAGCTAAACATGCCTCTGGCTGGTCAGCTTGTCTCCCCTAAGCACCACGTTGGCAGGTAACCAGCCATAATTTGGCGGTCCCAATCTATTGAATCTGTAGGATGTACTAGCCACTTTGGCCAGAGAACAAAACGTGTCCTGCCCTGATTCTTTATCAGAAGATGTTTTTTAAATCACATCACTGTCTACATATTTACCAATTGGGGCTGGCTTTAATTGATGCTGAACACTGGCAAAACAATGCTCAAGCCTTGGTAAGCTAAGCCAATGGTGTCATGGCATTTAAAATAAGGCACATGAACCAGATTCAGTGAAACCCTGTGTTGGTCTACGCTCACACCTCCAGCCTTTCTTCTCCTGTCATTATCAACACTGGTTCTTGAAGGTCCAGCAGCCTTCTCAACACTTCTCCTCTCCACCTTCTCGCTTGACTGTCCCTCTCCTTCATTTCTCCTCTTTCTCTCCATCACTGAAGGATGGCCACACTCCTCTCACGCTTATTTTTAGTTGCCTAGCAACCAGGAGGAGATGCTTTTTCGGGGGGTACTTGTTCTCCGATGGGGGTGGGGTGAGGTGAGCATTGTTCAGGAATAAGTGGTTCATGAATGTGATTCTACTGACGAGGAGCACTGTTTTCAGTAATGCGCTCATTTTAGGACAGTATTGTTGAAACGCTCAATGACTCATTTAGCAGCCCCGCCCATTCACATGGCTTTGGTCGTTGTTATGGTGATGGTTTGCATCTCGTTGTGGTGATGTGAGTGTGGTGTGGTACCAGGGAGCTTGCCCATTGGCCATGTGTGACTCAAAAGATCCTTGGAAGAGAAAGAGGCTGACAGTAAAGGCTCTTCATTCTCAACATCTCTGCAGCTCAGCCAAAAAACATTAATCTGTCACCGTCTGATGACAGATTAATGCTTTTTCTCTCAGTCCAGCTATTTGTGCTTTTAAAAGACTGCTTAAGGTCTAAATTGGATCATTTTATTGGCATGGTGGTCATCGATGCAGACTATTTGGAGTCCTCACTGTCCAGAATAAACGGTCTAAAGTGGATGGTGGTGGTGCATTCCCAAACCAACAGTAGCAATAAATACTGCCTGTGGGGAAGCACATGCACTGATGCCAGAGTACGATTCCAATAAGTTGACTCCATTCAGAAACGAGCTGTCACACCTCGAACACTACTTCTGTCAAACATTGGGTGGGCTGGCTAAAGGTTTTTGAATTCAATTAACTAATTTGAACAGTCCTGAGCTCAGACGTCACTGCACATGCTTCCCAATTGGGAGTATTTATTGACATTGATGCCATATTGACAGGTAATGTAGTAACGCAAGTACACACGAGTAGTAACAGTGTTGTAAGACCAGTGTGAAGAACGATCAGTTGGGTGTTTTGTTATGAGCGAGGCAGACATTACCCCTGCCCTGCTCAGCCCTTCTGAATATCACAACGCTCCCTTATGGGTTGCAGATTATACCAACGCTGATCAGTGGTGAAAATTGTGAAAAGATGACATGAGAGCAGATTAGACCGACTGTGATTACAGATGGGATTTTATCAAGCCGATCCCAACGCACCTCCTCCTCAGAGAGGCCCCCTCCAGCAATTAACATGACCCCAGGAGACCTCTTTAGCAAGGAGGGACGGAGGGAGGGGCGGCACACTGCAAAAAACTCCATATTAACAAGTCATATGCTGTCTTAAAATAATTGGCTCAGATTATTCCACTTTCTTCCAATGTAGTTTCACTTGTTTCAACATTTTTCTATTAACAACTGTCAACATCTTGACAGGAGGACAACATGAGGCAGATCCCCACAGGTGTCAAGACAACAAGGTATCCATGGGGACGAGACAGAGGTCTCATGCTCAGATTAATACAGAAGTACAGTAGTACAATATACTTTACTAAACACTTCATGTCCCTTTCCTGATGGTTTTTTTATACTGCCCATTAATAGTTTCAACTTTTTTGTTCAATTGGAAATAGGTTTTTCCAGCTTTGTTTCTTTATTTTGGTTTTTAAGTTTCAAATTCAATTCCTTGTGCATTAGAACTTCTTAAGAAGTCAAATTTGGTTTGCTGAAACGTGTCCATGCCCTGGAAAGTGACCCTGGATTCAAGAAAGTTCTTAAAACAAGTGGCTTTACTTTGGAAACGAGTGACGTTATCTCACCACACTGGAAGATTTTTTTACTGTTTTGAAGCAAATTAAGATGTTAAGATTCGGTCCTAAATTAAATGACTTGTAAGATAAATATTTTTTGCAGTGTAAGTGGAGGAGGGGGGGGGGGGGGGGGGCGGCGCTCCCAGTCTCTGCTTGAAGGACAAAGACATGGGAAGGAGGAGCAGGAGGAGGAGGAGGAGGAGGGCGA
>JAXDDW010000036.1:727500-745000 GCA_034670385.1 Hoplostethus mediterraneus | reverse complement strand
TGGGAGGTTTGAGGTTTGAAGATGCCTGACTGAAACATTTGCTTCATGGCACCTTGTACCTTTTGCATTTTGGAATAAAATGTACCTCCCATACTTATTTTTATTCATGAGCATTTTCTCGATACATCAGGTAACAGTAAATACAAAACCAAACAACCATAGAAAAGGGAACAGCAATTAGGTAAAACGGAGTCCACCCCACAGTTTAAATAAAACCTTAAAGTGAAATGTTGCTGCTATCCTGCTGGCTGCTGACTCACTTTAGATTGATTTCATACATGCAACTTTTTTATCTTGCAAAAGTAAAATGTGGATATCCTTATTTTTTGATGGTGATGGTCTACCAATCAGGATGGCTTGCTCTTGTCATGCCGTCATTGGTCACTTAGCCACGAGGCTTTGACTCAGCTTAGTCATTAGGGCTCGTCCTGGTTCAGTCCATACATTGCAACAGCCGAGAACAATCACTTTACCTGTAGTTCTAAAACATGTAATTTAATTAAATAAAGATATAGACATTATTACACAAATGAAGACATCTACATTGTTTATTGCTGACCGGGAGGACGCAGTGTGCTGTTAGCCACACAGACAGGATTTGACTGTGTAAGCTAGCCTGGCTAGCCACCCTATAAATAATGAATGCTCCTCTTGTTTGGCCAACTAGTAAATAATGGCCAGGATATGATTGGAATGGATTCACCCTACAGCACACTGCATTAGGTTTGCTTGGCTAGATAACTAGACTAGCAAATTAACTTTTAGTTTAGCTTGTGCTATTCCTGAAAGGGAGGTGGGAGCAAAGCGAACATGGACCAGTAGAAAGGTTTATTGGGACATGAGGAGTGAGTCAACACATATGAAGTTAATATTAAATTGGTGATGGGCACAATGACCGGTCACCAGAAAGAGGTAGGGACTCTCCCCACCCAGAAACACAAGTATAACCTTGCTTACCTCCTGATGAAGCTCAGTCTATCCACACAGCGCTTCAGTCAGAAACAACCTCACCGGTGCATAAAGCTGACTGCAAGACACAGAGTTTGGTTCCAAAACTTCCTAACAAAATGATGAAAGAAAATGGTACTTTTTACGGTAGCTGAAGCGACGGTCAATTAAATGATAACACTTTTAAGACAGAGCCTCTATATTTTAGAGGTATTGAGTGATGACTCTTGGTAAAGCTTCTTATTTCCATTCCAGATGCATTTTGGAAGTGATCTCTTCCTTGCTTTGTAGATTTCAAAGAGTGGCCCTTCATTAACCACCACACACACACACACACACACACACACACACACACACACAAACAGCTCATTTTCAGACATTTGACCTCATCAGCTGTCTCCTCCCCCACGCCTCCCCACCCCCATCTCTCTTTCCAGCTCACCAATCCATACAGGTTTGAGTAATTGGCTGCTGCTTCCTGTCTTGCTTCCACTCCATTGGCCTGTGTGCTGTAGAGGTTGCTATGAGGAAATAAATGAATCAGTAGCTCTACTATCAGCCTACACTGGTGCAGAATGGTGGCTCTGGTAGTTGTAATCAGGTAGTATAGTATTTTTAAAAAAAATGTATCCTTGCCTGAAGTGCTCTTGACTATTTAATCCTTTAAATTAGTCATTTTTGTTTTATCATTAGTACACAATGGAGAGACTGGAAGAGGGAGACTGGAGAAGAGAGAGAGACTGAAAGAGGGAGACTGGAAGAGAGAGAGAGAGACTAGAAGAGGGAGAGACTGGAAAAGAGAGAGACTGGAAGAGGGAGACTGGAAAATAGAGAGACTGGAAGAGGGAGACTAGAAGAGGGAGAGACTGGAAAAGAGAGAGACTGGAAAATAGAGAGACTGGAAGAGAGAGAGACTGGAAGAGGGAGACTGGAAAATAGAGAGACTGGAAAAGAGAGACTGGAGAAGAGAGAGACTAGAAGAGAGAGACTGGAAGAGAGAGACTAGAAGAGAGAGACTGGAAAAGAGAGAGACTGGAAGAGAGAGACTGGAAGAGAGAGACTGGAAGAGAGAGAGACTGGAAGAGAGAGACTGGAAAAGAGAGAGACTGGAGAAGAGAGAGACTGGAAGAGAGAGAGACTGGAAGAGAGAGAGAGTAACATGGGACAAAAAGCACATTGTGCCAACGTGATGTGCCTCAGCCCACTTCACCTCCGCCCGGGCTGTCAGGTCAAAGTGCCTTTAGAAGAACTATTAACATGATATGACTGATGAGCTAAAGGGACCATCAAGGAGGTAGCACTCCCGATGGCATTTAGTGGGTGTACCATATAAAGGTAGAATCAGTTTAATAACAATGTGATAGTTTATTGACCTGGTTAGCAGGGTCACCTACAGAACAACACCCTGGCAGCTGGTAGAATCCATTGTCTTGCTCAAGGACGCTTCAGCAGGGTGATTGCTTGCAAACACAGGGTCTTGAACCCACATCCTCCAGACTGCTGCTCCCTCCCTGAGGCTGGAGACCACTAGAGGATTATCAGGCTGATTGACTCCTGAGGGGAATCCTGATCGGAGGCTCGCTTGGTGGTCTGGTAGTTTTACAGATTCGGTCTCAACCACACGAACTCTTGACAGATCTGATCATATCGAACATGTTTAATATTTACAACCCGACTCCTGGACGGGTCCTGTGTTGTGAGGCGATGCAAGAGCCCAGTTTACAGTGAGCTGAGGTGGAAGTGTTGTCATAGTCATATTCATAATAATAACCTCCACGGCTTTACCTATTATCACATCAATGTGCTTATCAATACATACTTGGATCACATGACCTTTAGAGGTCCTGACAGTGATGTGATGAGGAGTCAGCAGGATGGTCTCGTTCAGTGTGCTGTCCTGTCTGCTGTCTGATAGTGTGAGTGTGTTGACGTGTGTTATTCAATGCATTTCCAAACTTAAGATTTTAAAAGTGTCCAACCTAGCAGTGGTGTTGGTAGAGGACTGAACCACGCTGAGGACCAGACTATTTTAGTGTATGCTGAATATGAGCCCGCCCACGGCGTGCCTCCTGACAGGGATGAGCTCCGGAAAATGAAATTGACAAGTGAAGGCGCGTTTTGATTCTGGGGGGATTACCGTAGGCTATAGCTTAGTTGTATCACTCCCACTTTGTTTAGCTGTTAGTAGCTCATCATGTCATCGTGGTGGTTTCATGTGTACATTATTTGGCCCGTCACCAGACCGGATCACATCATCTCTGAATGACCGGCTCGTAGCGCTGCTGTCCAAACAGCTCCGGGGTGTGTTTGTTCTGTATTTGTTTGTGGGTGCCTGGGAGCACAGAATTAGGTGCTTACTGAAAAAGGCCATTTGATAAAAGCCAAACAGCACTCTGACGGCAACCAGCTGTCTCTGTTGCCGTGGTAACCCGCCGTAAGAGCGGCAAAACGGCAGAGTGATCGGGTTTCTGTGGTAACTGCTGACTTATGCTATTTTTGTCTTGTGAGCTCAGATGGTGGCCGGAAAGCGAGCCAGCCAAAAAAGAGGTTTATTTTAGATAAACAATCTTCAGAAGACTTTCTCCCAAAAACAGCTTATCTGCAGTGTGTTCTTATGGATGTTGACCTATGACCCTTAATCCTCACCCAGCACATGCCAGATTTGGAAACATTCCCCCTTCCTGGCCGTTCGGAGCGATCTGGCACCGTTTCCTCCAACATGTTTGATTTTGTCAGGTGTAGTCTGGTCAGGATCGTAATGTGAAACGGACCCTGAAAGCTGAGCGAGATCGTGGCCACTCCCGATGCAAGTTGAGCTGTAGGCGCTCGGGAGAAGTGGCAAAACAATTTGGAGGAAAAAATCTCATAAAATGGAAACGTGGCTCGATCAATCCACAAAGTATGCAGGTACATGAAGTGAAAGAAGTCTCATACAAATTTCTTCTTCATTGTTAAACTTGTAATAATGACACTTGTAATGTAAACTGTGGAGTCTACGTTTGGGCAAGAAACGATAGAACACCAATTCTGCGGTGGGTGACCCTCATCCCTCGTCTCTCCCATCGGCTGACTAGTCATATAGTCTAAACCAGTCTAAACCAGGTCTGAACAGTCTTGTGGTCTGACGTAGGCTTAAGCCCTTTTGGATAAAAGCATCCACCAAATGACAAACGTTGCTCATGCACACATTTTGTCCTTACCACTAAACCCTTTCTGTTTGAGACGTCGATCATGACTCATTGGGTACGAATGCTGTAAACATACTTTTCTCTGTGAGGATTGTATAATCTAATCTGACTAAAGACTAAATTGTTTTCCACTAAATGAACTGTCTGGTCTCTAAACTGTGAATGGGAGAAACCCTCCTTCCCATGTGTCTGTAGATGGAGCTAATTGAGTGATACGATGCCATGATGACCTCCTACCTTCACAACCAGATGGTTTCAGGTGGAGCTGGTCTTCTGAAACACTGGGCTCTTCAGAAACAATACATGAGTACTTGTACTAGTATTTTTGTTGGTCTGGTTTGACACTGCAAACTGCTAAACCCTGGTGCTTTGGTGTTATTTAGCTGTGTTGTACTGGAGGCTCAACGTAGCAACAGAGCATTCAGACAGGATCTCTGCTATTTCAGAAAAATGCAGGAAATATTTTTGATGTCATCTCGAGTCATTTTAGTGGCGTTTTGCTCCCACAGAGCTCCATGTAGGGATCTGAGGCTGGTTGTGAAACTATTCAACAAATGAGACCAGCTCCCAGGCCCTTTGCCGCTGTCATCCATAACCTTCAGCGCTGCCTAGCCCATGCCAACAGTAACAGAGCCGGGACGCTGCCTGGCCAGAACCAACGGAGGTGAGGTCATTCTGTGGCAGGATGCATCCATTTTCAGCATGCTCAACCCACCAGGGATTTGGTCGTTAAAGTTGGAGGGGTTTTTGGTACCGATGTCAAATAGAGGATGGGCACGATCCTGAAAGACCTGATGTTGTGTATGTTTAGAAGGACTTTAGAGCACTTCAGTCAAACACATGGATAAGCCTTTCACCAGAGGGGTCCTGCATTCAGTGGGCTTGATTCCCACTAGGGCCACCCATACCAAAAATGTATTCACTCCTCATACTGTGAGGCACTTTGGATTAAACGTGTCCACCGAATGGCATTTGTTATGGCATCTTGTACAGTAGGCAGGCCCCGGAGGAGGCAGCGGTTCAGTGTAGTGGGCAGATGTTTTAGTATTGGAATGGGAAGTAGCAACAGAGAGCTCCAAGTGTTTTCCAAATTTATCAAGTTATAGTTTATTTAATCTTCCAGATAGGGAGGAGGCCTGCCGTTGGCGTTGACTAGCTGGATAAACCAACATTATGAGCAGAAGACGAGCGTTGATTAGTCAGTCAGATAAATTGGACCCTCTGCTGTGGGCGAGGTGTGGAAGGAAAACATCACCGTTCAGACGCCTTCAGCCTTAATCGTCTGTGCTTGGCTAATGATGGAGAGTTTTTGGGGAGCTTGTAGACTGAGCTTGAAAATGATGAACACCAGCAGCTGCATGACAGAATACTATTTAGCTTGGAGGGAATTTACCAATGGTTATGGTAGGGTAGGGGCCAGCCGCTATGTGGGAGTGACAACAGAAGGAGAGATTATGATGTTAACACCTGACAAACAGAGAGGAGGAGGAGGAAGAGGAGATATCATTTCTATGTTTAAATTATACTAGAAAACGAGGAGGAGATTATTAATCTTTCCTCCAACATGGAGACGTTTCCCTCATAGCTATGATGGTTACCACTCTGAAAACCTTCTGTGACGGAGCTCCAGGTGATTTGACCTGCTGTATAATTGGTAGTTTAGTTTTAAGTCTACACCGTTAATGTGGCTTTCAACGTTTCAGTCACTCTGCTGGCACATGGTGGTAATATCTCCCCTTGGAGGAAGCAGCGTCGACCAATCTCCTCTTCATTTTGCGTTTCTGGTCAATAATTGTAAAAATGAATAAAATAAAACATGTACATTTTGCATCCATTACAATATGAGAATTGTCTCAGGTGAATTGTCTACATTGCTCAGGCGTGGTTAATGGTGTCCCTAGTGTTTCCAGGAAGGGGAATATATGACACTGCTGTTGGCGAGTAGCCTTGCGTGATAATTCTCCTCGGAGCATCTTGAAGGAAGCCCAGTGCCTGATAATCTAATCGGTTCATGGGGTCTTGTTGAGGAAATCACTGCATTCGTCATCATCATGTTCAAACGCTAACAGATACAGATGCGGCTAACCTCGTCAGCCATTTAATTTCACTGGGCTCTCTCCACCCGCCTCCTGCAGGCTTCTGGTAGGCTGAGGAGAAGCAGGCTCGTGGCCGGAAGGTCACTGGGAAAGGAAATTCTGTGTGGCTGACAGGTGAATGATAACGGTCTACCCTCCTTCAAATGCCCTAGAGCAGGGGTGTCAAACCATGTGCCATGGAGGGCCGAGAGTATGCAGGTTTTCGTTCCAACCGAACAATACACCAGGTGATTCGACCGGTTATCACACCCTCAACCAAAGAGGAGGGACTAATCAGTGAAATCACCTGGTGTAGTCTTTGGTTGGAATGAAAACCTGCATACACTCGGAACTCCATGGCACATGGTTCGACACCCCTGCCCTAGAGCAAGGCACTCGGCCACTGACCAGCTTCACTGGAGCAGTAGGGGGTTAACTGGATGACTGGTTGTACTGGGAAGCTCCCAGCAGTGAATGTGTGTTACTGCAGGGTGTTGCTGAAAGTCATCCTCAGTGACGTTTAAAAAATATATTGTGCAGCTGAATCTGTTGTGACTGAAGGACTGAAGGACTGAAGGACTGAAGGACTGAAGGACTGACGGACTGACGGACTGGAGGACTGGAGGACTGGAGGACTGAAGGACTGGGCCTATTCCATTCGGCTTGTCTGCGCAGATCTGCACTGAGGCTCCTTCATGCACTCTGCTGTGGGGTTATTGAGGGGTTGTCATGGTTACCTCTGCAGGAGGAGGCTAAGGAGCACCCCACCCCCCCTCATTAAAATCCAAGATATTGATTGGCTGGGCTGATAACTACAGACCCCCTTGTACTTGTTCCACTGTGTTACCAGAGAGAAAGCAGGGTAGAGCTGGCTTACCATTGCACTGGCCTGCTGTCACTCAGGGACATCAGCCAATCAAAAGCACAGACACCAGAAAATGTTCTCTGTGAACGAGGGCTGGCTACTGCTGGGTTTGCTGTATGGCCGTGTAGTCAGTGATGTAGCTCTGCATTGTGTTTTGTCGTGTTTTTACACAAAAGTTTTAAAAAAAACAAACTCCTATACACGATCTTTGTTTGAAAAAAACCCCGATTTAATTCAGGAAGAGGTAGAACGTTCTGCTCACAGTACCGTCGCCAGCCACCAAGCCTGTCGAGGAGCCGGTTGACGTGGTTGTGCTGGTGGATGTTTCAGGGGAATGGAGGGTAAGTAACGGTGTTGGCCGTGCGTTGCTTCATTCAGCCTGGTGTTGACATGCTGCGTTGGGCAGGAGGAGCTGAGCCTGTCTGTCCAAACGGCCTTTGTGTTGTGTACAGCAGGTGGCCTGTAGAGTGTGTGTGTGTGTGTGTGTGTGTGTGTGTGTGTGTGTGTGTGTGTGTGTGTGTGTGTGTGTGTGTGTGTGTGTGTGTGTGTGTGTGTGTGTGTGTGTGTGTGTGTGTGTGTGTGTGTGTGTGTGTGTGTGTGTGTGTGTGTGTGTGTGTGTGTGTGTGTGTGTGTGTGTGTGTGTGTGTGTGTGTGTGTGTGTGTGTGGTATGCTAGCTGATATCTGTGTTTACATAGTGACTGGTGGCTCAGGGCTGGACGTCGGAGAGGGAAAGTCATTCAACCTTTTGTTTTTTTCTCTGTTTATTGTTCTGCTCTCTGGTTATGGAAAATCCCAAATAAAAGGCTCTTTGACAGATTGTACCTGTCAGCGTCGGCAGTTGGTTTGTTGTTTGGAAGAAATACAGCTACAGGACTGCCTTATCCATGAGGCTACGCTAAGAGTGACTCACTAAGGACAGCAGAGAAAGTAATATTCAGTAAGCTCTGTTGGCGTGAATCAAGACAACCAATATTGCCAAAGCATTTCAGTGCATCACAACGTACCTTAGAGGTACATCACCGAGTAAAACCACACAGTGAATACACAACTACGTGTTACAAAAGAAGCTAAATTACAGACGTTGGGTAAAAGACACCAGGTTACATGACGTTGTGTTACCTACAGAGAACTGGAAATAAATGAAGTTATTTTTGAGTTTGTTGCTGAGACGAACTGTCCAGCATCACATCCAGTCTTTCCCTCTTCACCAAGCATTACAGAGAGTTTCATCACATCGGAGAGAAAAAATGTTGAACATATTTTTTTCAAATTCAGTGTTTGTGTCTCATTTCCTCATATTTTTGGACATTCATATCAAAACTTCTGTCTCATCACAATTTTGACTCCATCTCAGTTCTGTGGGCAGCCAAGTCTTCCTTTAAATACTCTTTTGGTTTTCCAGTTGAATCTGACAGTGAGTGACGATGTACCAATCAATGTTATATTATGCTTGTTATATATTTTTGTGGGTTGATTCCATTATTGTTGTGACTTGGGTCTGCATTAGGGATCATAGCATTACTAAACAGAGCTTTGTATTTGGTAGAATCCTGGTCTGTGTTGGTGTTTTTAACAGTATGGAGATGGTTCAACCAAGAAGCTAGGAGGAAGGAGGAAGTATCTCAGTACCCAAGGGGAAGTCCCAGTTCTGCTCTGCGTTGTTTCAAGTGTTTCTATGAACACCCACTATCAATTGACAGGATTTCAATTTCATATGGATTTTTGCCCCGTCTCTCTCGGTCTGTCTCTTTATGTGCACTGGTGTAGCTGTGTCACACAGCGTCATAATAAATACTACTAAGTGTGTGGGTGGCACTGGACTGTGATGGGTATTGATCCTATAGTCATTTCTTCCACATCATTCTCTCTCACATATCATAGAGCATTCCCACTCAGACATGTACATATGTACATAAGCACATATACACACATGCAGACTAGATATATACCTACAGGCATGCACACACACACACACACACACACGCCGGCCACCGTTGCTTTGACAGATGCTGGCTACTTCCCATCTTGCTCAAAGGTCAGGGGAGGTAGTTAAACTGAGACAGGCTCTGCTAGTGGCCCCATCAGTCAGGCCAGCCATACGAGCTGAGCGACGAGGCGCTCCCTAATCGGCCCTGCCAACAAACATTTCAGGCATGAGCAGCCGAGCCAAAGTGACTTACGACTCAGGTTAGGAGGAAGCCGGCCCGCAGGAGCTCCCAAATTTGGCCCTCATTACTCACACTTTCTCTCTTATGATAATGTTTGACGTTCACGTGTCTCCTTCAGCGCTCTGCCCTCCCAAGGAAACTGGCAGTATTGTGTTATTCTGTTACCAAACTCAAAGGTTTAGTAACACACTAGTGTTAGACTAGGGTTTAGATTCCAAACAAAATCACATCATTAAACGCCACCAGCTGTCTGAACTGCAGACTTTAATAGTCTTTAATATTATACAAACTCAAAGTTTCAAAAGGTCTTGAATGTCAGGTTGGTCGATAGATGAAGCATTTCAAGTCTTAATCTACCAATTCCAAAACTTTTTGTACCTTTTTTGCGATATAAATGACGAATTTGTACAAATGGAGCCGGCAGGTTTAAAAATACTGGAATTCCCCTTTAAGTTCTGATTGGGTCTACAACTGTTTTCTTTTTCATGTTTATTTCAATTGTGAAATTGCTTTTCTGTTTCATGGTAACTGACAATAAAAATCTTAAAACCTGCAGCATCCGGTCGTCAAGATACAATCTGCTTTTGTTCCAACAATACTGGCTGGACAGGAGTTGAAGATGTGTTCATTCAGTGTTCTCACACATGGCGGTAATATTGGAGTAGGGCATACTAGATGATGAAATAGTGTTTATGGTCTAGCTTTGTAGTGAATGGGTGTAGATCTGTGTGTGACTGTTTATACGACCAGACGTGTGTGTGTGTGTGTGTGTGTGTGTGCGTGTGCGTGTGTGTGTGTGTGCGTGTGGTGTGTGTGTGTGTGTCTTTTATCATTCTGGTCAAGCCAGCAGTCTGATGACTGTCCCCTCCTCAGTAAAGGTCACATCTCCTGTTGTCGCTGGTGACATTTAGTCCTGGTCTGTCTGTTGGAATTTGTCCTTCCATTTCACCAGATTATCCTCCCAACGTGCTCCCTGCCCTGACGGGGAGGATCACTGACGGAGTGGCAGTAGTCTAGGAGGCAGGGAAGCATGCTTGTCAGAAGTTCATAAAATGCCTGTGAAATTAAAAATTATGTAATAATAATCCGGAGTATCCTTTTTTGCATTTCATACTGTTCACATTATATGAATTGAGTTGTCAGCTTTCGCCCCCTGTGGGCCACCGTAGGTGATTCGTGGGAGCCTTTGACTGGGTGATTGTTTCACTGCGTTTTGAGTTTCTGATCTGTAAACAAGCGAGTCGGCAGCCTGAAGCACTAGAACATTTTGGCACCATGCAGCCGGCAGTAGAAGAAAATGCCGACCCCACACAAACCACCTCAAAAATAAAACCACCAATATGGTAAAAAAAAAACAATCCAGGGGTTCAGCGTCCTGCTGAACAGCTCGTTGGCGCTTGACTGTCAAGAGACACAAGCTGCTGGAATCAAACCTGTGACTTTTTAGTTACTTGGCTGTCACTCTCATCATTAGGCCACCCAGTCGGCGAGATGCCCTTGAGCAAGGCACCAGTAGATGACTGTGGTTGTACTGAGCAGCTTCCAGGTGTCATTGTGTGAACTGAGTATGTGAAGCTGTGTGATGCAGAGCAAAACTGCTCTGGATGAATAAAGGTTCAAAAGGATTTGGATTTGTCTAGTTCTAGTTGATGGACTACAAAACAACATGGCTGCAAGAACAATTTCCTTTCCTCCCTTGTGGTCAAAGTGTCAGACTTCTTTTTGCGAAGCCACATTGAGTCCTTGTGTGTCTCAGTTGAAGTAGCTATGTTGATTCAGAGTCACTTCAAGTACTATGACTACAGGAACGTGTGTTAGGGACCTTGGTGCAAAGGCAGACATGGTACAGGTAAAACACTACAAGGGGACGGTGGAAGAAGTTTGGACAGTATGAACCATATTGACAGAGATGAAGCTTTCCTCAGATGATGGAGGAATGTCAAGGTTTCCCTGCTGTCATCCTGTGTTAGAGAACTAATGCAGTAATCGGTGGTGCTTATTGAAATGTGCTTTCATTCAAACAGAGGATCATGTGAGAGACAAACCGCTCCCTCAGCAAAAACTAAAACAACCAATATGGTAAAAAAAAAACTGTGGAAGATGGACTGGTTGGCGACAGAGAGCGCCCTCTACTGTAAGGCCTGCCGTGAGATTCCAGCAGTGGGAAAAAAACCCAAATCTAATTGGTACAAATTGTTTGAGTCAGAAAAATGTAGATTTCTTGCCCTGGCATGCAGACATCTCACTTGGCTTGTAATTCCTTGTGTTCACTCACCTTGTAGCATGTCGACCACCCAGTGGCCCGCTGGGACGCACTGAATTAGAAATGGCTTCATAATTAGGAACTGCATGTCTCAATGTGATGCAGGGTCAGGGTCAGCTCTGAAGCAGCTGAGGGCTCAGGGTCTTGCTCAATGAACGCTGACCGTCACCGGGGGATTGAACCTGTGACGTTCAGGTGACAGGATTGGTCTCTCTACACTCAAGGCCACGCTGGTGGTACGCGGTCGTGTAATTTGGGAATCAGATTTGATCTATTTCGGTCGCGTCTTAATTACACTCTTACAGTGAGCAGGCGGTTCAGTGGGATGTCTAGCGACTCGTCTGTTTCTCAAGGTGGGTGAGGTAGGGTCTTCATGCTCCCCACGCCACCCTGCTGCCAGTGTCTTGCTCAAGGACACTTCAACAGGGCTCTTGGATGCTGACGAACGCATTCTGCCGCATCATGTTACGTGAATAGACTGTTTCAGTAATGGCTTCAGTAATTGGCTTGACAGAGATGAACCCGTCTTGTTCTCCGCTGCCAGCCAGACAGCAGCATCCTCTCATCAGGACAGACTGACAGCAGCTGTTAGATCTGTTTCACCACAGGCCAAGCTGGGCTTCTCTACATAAAGACTCTTTTCTGTTGAGACGAGAGCTTCCACTTCACAGCGATGAATGGCCGCCCAGCTGCAGCTAGTTTATACATGTGTTTGTGTGTCTAGTTGGGGGTGGGTCATCTCAGTGGTGTCTTTGTCCCAGCCTCCCTGTCTTCCATGTGGCTCCTTGGGAAGGAACACGGACCCCCTTCAACCACCATCCACCCCCCCCCACCCCCCCCCTCTCTACTCCCCACCCTTAGCGCCATGGTCTAGCATATTTTACCAAAACTACCACAATTCCTCATCTTATGCCCAAAACCAGGGTGGGAAATTGCCTTCAACCACCAGCACAAATGCTGGTAAATTTTGGTTTCTCTACCAGCCAAACAAAGGCATTGGGAGGTCTTATTCTATTACTAAAGTCTAGTTGTGAAGGTGGCTGTTGCCCTCAGGCTCCCAGAATTTCAGCCGCTGCTTGGTGAACCTCTGGTCCTGAACAACAGTAAGGTTTTGTCTCCACATATTTCAGTTTTCAGATCTTCCCCAGTGTTTGGTCTACTTCAAAACCAGACTCTACATACCCGGTGTTATACACAATGCTTAGGCCTCCAGCAGATGTTGTGGTAAGGAATTGGCTCTGCCAAGATGAGGGCTACCTTGGCACGGATCCTCACAAGTTAACTGTTAATCTTTCAGAATTGTCATTAAAATAAAGATGCTGTCGCTGCTGTGTTGCTTAAGATGAGGAGCTTCTGGACAAACTCAAATTGCTTTTGACTGTTTATAGTTTAGGGACTTCCCTGCCCAGCTGAACAGCAGGACTTGAACATCATCAACAGCAGAGTCTGAAAGACGCTGTGGCTGTTTTGAATTCTAAACTGAAAGAAATTGTTAGATAATGAAAAATGTCACAGATGAAAATGAAAATCATCTCGCTTCCCCACATCCAGGACCATTTTTGTATGCAGGCCACAGTGGCAGCTACATCACAAGATGAATCTTCCACTATAAACACTAAACTATATTAAATCATGGAATTGATGATTACCTGCCAATATTGCTGGTAGAGTAGAAAACTGAACATCCACCCTGTTAGTAGAGGAACAGACCCGCTGATGGATATGGGTCACAGACTCAGCTGTAATTCATATGAACTGATGTAACTGCCACTTATGCTATTAGTTTATGGTGGGGGGGTTAAGGGGTTGGTGGGAGGGTGGAGTGTAAGTCATTTGAAAATTACTACCAGCCGAATGCCAGTAAATTCACCATATCTGTTTTTTGTACACTACCACCCACTTTGATGGTAACCAACCATCTACAGGTTGTTTTCCAATAAAAAATCATATTTGCCTGGTAAAATAATACAAATGGCTGGTAAATTACTGGTTTTAACCTGGGTGCCTCTCCAAGCTGCAG
The DNA here is from genome assembly GCA_034670385.1 of Hoplostethus mediterraneus. Taxonomy (NCBI): domain Eukaryota; kingdom Metazoa; phylum Chordata; class Actinopteri; order Trachichthyiformes; family Trachichthyidae; genus Hoplostethus; species Hoplostethus mediterraneus. Next base: position 731,472 of record JAXDDW010000036.1, on the reverse strand, counting down.
GCAGGCTAACCCCGGTCCCTGATGCTGTTTGATTTCACGTCTTAGCAACATTGCTCTCTGGGAAATCCCAATCGCTGCATGTGGATGATGTGTTTTGCATGAAACGTGTCCTGTCTTGGAGTCTCCAACGTCCCTTGAGCCTCTTGATGTTTTTCTTCTCGTCTTTGCTAGTCTACTCTCCAGTCGTATGTGAACAGCATTTGATGCTAGCAATTCCTTTTGTGAAGCAGCCTACTTTGGTCTAGAAGACGATACTCCAGGTATTTAACAGGAAGTGCTAACCCTGCCGTCTTTCTTCTTCTTGTGTCTCCTCTCCAGTAAGCATGTTTCTCAACACCCTGACTCCCAAGTTCTACGTGGCTCTAACGGGAACCTCGTCCCTCATATCAGGACTCATACTGGTAAGAACCGAGTATTCAGCCTGGATTGGTGCAGAATGATATTGATATTGAAATTGCGATGTTGATATTGATTTTGGTATTGATACTGATATTGATATTGGTACTGGTACTTACTCTCTTACTGATAATTGATTATCTTCTCACTAAGCAGAGTCAGATTTTACCATGTGTAACAAGATGACACCATCCATCTCAGATCCTTATAATACAGGTAGAAACGGGTTAGATCAGCATCCCAGTAACTTTATTTCATAGGAATATCATTCATTTTACAATACAATTGTCTTGTATTTTGAGTTTCCTACCATGATTTTCAAAATGCAAATATTGTGGCTTTAATTACTGAATTAAGGCTTGAGGAATAAATGTTGTAAACCCCTCACCATGTGTGATTAATCATTATTTGAAGAAGAAGCAAATACTGTGTTAACTTTTCACCGGCTAGCAGAACCAGCGGCATCTAGTGGTCAGAAACAGGAACTATCCTACTAGATAATGGAACATAATGGAACATAAAATGAAATAATTGAATGCCTCATTACTAGGGACAGGGGAGAATAATCATCCCCATATTTTCAGGGAATGTATTAGAAAGGTTGAAGAAGCTATGCTCCAAAGTGTAGCTTAAAACCTCTGGAACATGGAGGTGGGCCTGCGGTAGGGATTAGGTTGTCCCTGGATATTTGAATCTGCACCTGGGAAACGTTTGGTACACATCGGATGTTGGAAACAATATTGACAGAATTTGATCTGAATCCTACCCAGTGAACAGGCAGATTTGGATGCCATCAATTGTCATTTTATATCAAACATGTAATGATATTCCTTTGAAATAAAGCTGATCTAACCCGTTTCTACCTGTATTATAAGGATCTGAGACGTAGGGTGTCATCCTGTTACAAATCTGACTCACTAAGCACTTCTAGAGTTTCTCTTGCATCGTTCCAGTTCCTTGTAATGTTGAAGCTTATTATGCTGTTGCACTCATTGTAAGTTGTTCTGGATAGGAGCATCAGCTTAAATACAGACATCAATAGAGGTCACTAGAGGTCATCTCTATGCACCCAGTCCATTGACTAAAAAGTGGCAGCACCTCATGGTTAGAGAAGCTAACTTGTGACTAGAAGGTTCCCGGTTACAATCCCCCGACCTGCTAGGAATATCTAGGCAGGGGAAGTGAACGTGACCTACACTCCCTTCCCACTGAGGTGCTTTTGAGCAAGGCACCCAGCTGCTCCAGTGGAGGCCACCATGGTTGGACTGGGCGGCTCCCTCCGTCTGCGGCCACTCCCCTACAGCTGCTGAGAATGTGTTCCTGTCATCTCGCCCGCTTACGTAAATGTTCAAATAAAAATAGAGTGTGACAAAAATCCTCTCGGTGTGGGAACAATGCAATGAAATTGTAAGAGTCTATTCCTACTTGTGCATTCACTTTCTCTCTTAAGTTGTTTCAGAGGAAGCCAACTGTGCTGCAGTGGTTGGTTTGTATTTTAAAATAGCTCCTCTCTTAATTAACTCCCCCCTCCTCCCCCCTGCAGGCTATTGGCCATCTTGCGTAGGCTGCTTAGAAACGGTGATCATTTTCATGTTCTGTGAATAAATGTGGAAGCCAACTGGTTTGGTAGGAGCGATGCTGGTCATGGTGCCGGTTTGGTAGTTTTCCACTGAAGAGCACCGGGTAAGCCCCACCAAAAAACCAATATTACGTCCTCCTCAAGAAGAGCCTCCATAGAACGGCTTTGTCAAATGGTAGCCTGTCAGTTATTATTATTGTTGTTGTTGTTGTTGTTGTTGTTATTATTATTATTATTATTATTATTATTATTATTATTATTATTATTATTAATCTATTACTACTATTGTTGTTATTATTACTATTATTATTATTATATTACTACTATTGTTGTTATTACTATTATTATTATTCTATTACTACTATTGTTGTTATTATTACTATTATTATTATTCTATTACTACTATTGTTGTTATTATTATTATTATTATTATTATTATTATTATTAATGCTTCTGAGCGTTCATACAGACAAAAGCTGCCCGGTGTAACCACAGTCTGCCTCTGTTGGCCACTAAGCGGCAGGATAAGTGGGGGATGAGTGCCTTGCTCAACAGCATCTCAGTGGTAGTTGTTGGTGAAGGGCGTTTTTCACTCACTTTCCCCTCCCAGGTTTCCAGATTTAATTTTAACCAAACTAAGCTATCGTTGTGAATGGTTGGAAGGGAAACCTGCAGGTTCTTGGTCCTCTATGGCCTCTAAGGTTCTGAACCACCGATCTAGACTGCGGTAAACCTAATCCTCATTCTAATCCGAAACAAGGATGTGAACTAGCCACCAGCCAGCTGCTTCAGTTTTAACCCAGACCCCCTGTACTCCCTTCATTGGATGGATGTCATGTTTTGTCTTTCAGTATTTCATTCATGATGCCTTCTTGGAGCGGTACTGCCAACCATACTCTCTCTACTGTCTCTCTCAGATCTTTGAGTGGTGGTATTTCAGGAAGTATGGCACGTCCTTCATAGAGCAGGTGTCGGTGAGCCACTTGCGCCCCCTGCTGGGCGGAGTGGACAGCAGCACGCCCAGCAACTCCAATACCAGTAACGGGGAGGCCGACTCCAATCGGCAAAGCGTGTCCGGTAAGAACTGTTGATCCGTTTGACTGACGGGTGATGGAAACTCCACTGCAGTTAACACAGTAGCATGTAGTGTTGCTGAAAAAGCACCACAGTACCTGATTTGAAAAGTACCACGATACTTTCTTTCCTCAACTGGTACTCACATTGACATATTCACTATTGCCAACTTGAATCTGTTACCGCTGCTCCACTGCAGAGGTCTCATGGGTAGATTTACCCTGTATAGTACAACTAACCAAGAGGTTTTTCCAGCTCTCATTTTCATGCATCACAGTTGCAATCAAATAGTAGAGACGAGGCAGAAGCACAGCACCATCTTGTGGCGAAATTCCTTTTTTTTTTTTTTTTAGCCCTTAATCACTGTTCCAGTCTCAAAGGGTTTCACTGCCCAAAGTGTGAAAACAGTAAATGACACAATAAAGTACATGACACCTCCAGCCTTGGACCCTCACAGAGGACAAGGTGTTTCTCAGATGTTTCACTCTCTCTGTGGTGAATCATCCACCTGCTGTCAGTGGCTGTTCCACCCTTTTGGTATGAAAATGTTCAAATTTAAAGATCGTAAATATCTACAGAAAACACTTATTGGCAGCTTCAACCCCATATTGGTCGACGTCTGGATCCTACATCCATCTAGAGTCTCTGTAGCAGCGTCTCTGGTTCCTGAGGCCCGTCGGATGGCTGGAGGAGGCTCAGTGTCTCTTTGCCCTTGACACTCATCACCAGTGTTCTCTCTCTCTCTCTCTCTCTCTCTCTCTCTCTCTCTCTCTCTCTCTCCTGCAGAATGTAAAGTATGGCGAAATCCGCTGAATTTATTTCGTGGAGCTGAATATAACCGGTGAGTGACGGCAGCTAACCCTCCTCTGGTTCGCCTGGAGGAGTAACTCGGTCTTTCCTCTCCTCTCTGATCTTCTCGTCAT
>JAXDDW010000036.1:670000-722500 GCA_034670385.1 Hoplostethus mediterraneus | reverse complement strand
GCTAGGCCCTCCGGCGGCTAGGCCCTCCGGCGGCTAGGCCCTCCGGCGGCTAGGCCCTCCGGCGGCTAGGCCCTCCGGCGGCTAGGCCCTCCGGCGGCTAGGCCCGCTACGGGGGTCAGGCACTTGGACCAATACATGGAATACCTGATGTCCCATATTATTCAGCTCTTCATGATGCTTTGTAAATAAATAGTTTACAAGTCCAGTTGTGATGCGTTCACTGGAGGGTCTGAAACTGCCTGGAAAAGGGATGTAAAGTTTAACTACTCAAACTAAGATTGTAACAATGTCTTCATCAAACATCTTTGATCAGATAAGAATATAAAGGAACATTTACCCTTTAAATGACCTTAAAGTGTCAAGGGGTCAAAAACGATGGATGGTCGGCTGGTTTAGTTGTTGGGACTTCTATCATTTAAAATGTAAAAATGCTCCTTGTGCATTTAGAAGCAACATTTCAGTTCAAATCATCTCAACTATCCTGCACACAGATCAGCAGTTATCTGGTGAACCGACTCACCAACTCACCAACTCACCAACTTTCAAGCATTTTCCAATTTGGGTTTCTTACTTTGTAAACAATAAATGAAGTGTCTAGTTGTTATTGTTATTAATATTATTATTGTTATTATTATTATTGTTATTAACTGTAAGTCTCTGGTTAGGATTCAACCTATACACTGACATTTACAATTGTTTGGTTAGTTTTCCTCAGTAGATACCAGTAGATGTAGCTCTACTAAGACTACTACTTTCACTAAACCTTGTTCATCTCTCCCCTCCTCCTCCTCCTCCTCCTCCCCATCAGTACCTGTTGGAGATGAAGAGTCTGATTCTTCCTCCAGAACACATCCTGAAGCGAGGCGACAGCGAAGCCATCGCCTACGCCTTCTTCCACCTACAGCACTGGAAGAGGGTGGAGGGGGCACTCAACCTGCTGCACTGCACCTGGGAGGGAAGTGAGTCCACACACACACACACACACAGTAACTTAAATATTGAACATTAAGGAACAGTTTTCTCCAAGAGGGATCTGAAACACAGAGACCCCCATCTGTTTGTCTTTATCATGTAAACTAACTGTGTGTGTGTGTGTGTGTAGCGTTCAGAATGATCCCCTACCCTCTGGAGAAGGGTCATCTGTTCTACCCCTACCCCATCTGCACAGAGACCGCCGACAGAGAGCTGCTACCCAGTAAGAGACGCCTCGACACACATGCACATACTATACACATACACACACACACACACACATATTTATGTCATTCCCACCAGGGTTTTCTTTTGTTATTGCAACTAAAAATTTGATTTTGTGGTGAATTTTCTATAAAATTGTGATGCAAATTTCAGTTACAGTAAAGTTGCAGAAATTAGTCAAAATAAAAAGTCAAAGAAAAACAAAAGTGAAACTGAAAATTGGATTACGGGGTTAGAACTCATTAAGAGTCAAATAATAAACTACTGGAAATCCTTTTTATTTTCTCAACAGGAAAGACCTCAAAGTTTATTAAGAAACCTTCAACTCAACATCGGCTCAGAGCGCCAGATAAAACCAGCCCACTTGAATGTCTCATGATTAGTGAAGTGAATAGTTCCATTTAAAAAGTGACCAGACTTCCTGTTCTTTTAACACGACGCAAACCAAAGGCTGTTATGAGACGTTATGATGCAGGTTCAATTAAGACGTTGTTGTTGTTGTTATTATTGTACCTGTGATACCACTGGTGTGTATATAAACATGCTTGTTTATATTCATGTTATCATGAAATAATCAATAGTTTGATTGGTTCTCCTCTCCTGATCTATCAAGTCTGAACGGTTTGCAGAACATTACTGCTTTTAAGAAAAAGCACGAAGGTCCATGAAGCATTTCAGAAATGACATAATGTCTTTAACTGATTTCATGAGTCCTGAAACAAACACATAAATCACCTGGTACGTTTTTAAATTCAACTACTGAAAAAAAATCCCAAAGTTGCAGTTGTTGTTTTTTCCATCACATTACATACGTGTCATCCATGGAGAGCCTCTGTACACTGAACCTGATCAGACATGCCTCCAGCCTGGTGTTGACACATGAACCCTCCACAGATCAGATCACATGTATGAGCAGCAGACAGAAGCTCTTCTTCCTCTACAGATTATTTTGGAGACCAGATCAGAAAATACGTTTCTCTGAAAGTTAGAAATGAACTTTAAAATACCTGAGTGGGAAATTCTCACCAGCCAGTTTGACTGGTGAGCCAGCCGTCCGTCTGGAGGCTCTTTTCTGGTTTAAAGATCACAGTTGGCTGGGGAAGAAACTGACACTGACTGATCAGGGGTCAGTCTACTTTAAATCCAGGAAGTTACATTTTCAAATTTTGGAAGAAAAATCAAACTATTTTCTTGACTGTGACGAACGTGTTTACCGTCTGGAACATTTTCTCAAAGCTTCCATAAAAAACATCATCAACCAGCTCAGATGAATGTCTGGATTCAAACATCTAAAATTGTTTTTGTGTGTGTGTGTTTTGTGTGTGTGTGTCCTTCCCTGTCCCACGTGGAAGCAGTGTTTCACGAGGTGTCGGTCTACCCCAAGAAGGAGCTTCCCTTCTTCATCCTGTTCACGGCCGGTCTCTGCTCCTTCACCGCCATGCTGGCGCTGCTCACACACCAGTTCCCCGAGCTCATGGGAGTCTTCGCTAAAGCTGTGAGTACACACACACACACACACGTTGCCTACCTTGTCCTATCAGTTTGATAACAACAGGACTTGGTCGTGTCTGTTTGTTGAAAGCAGATGAAGAGAGTTTCTTCTCTCTCTGTGGTTCCAGGACATGAAGGCCCTGACCTTTGACCTCCTTACTGTTGGGTGCTTGTAGTTTTTGGCAACTATGAATTAAGCTTCTTGTACTGTTGCACTCACTCCAGTCCCAGTCAGGTTGGGAGATGACCACCAGGCTAGTGGTGTCTTAGTGGAGTCCAGCAGACCCTGACCAGTTTCCTGCTCTAGAAACTGAACGTGACATTACCTGGCAGCTCCAGTCTCCGTAGCAACAGAACAATATGAGGCTGGTGACCTGAAGGTCCTCCTGCCACCTTGTTCACCGCCCTACCTGAAACCCTCCTACCTGTAATCATAGCTGCCACTGGAGGGCGCTCTCCCCTCCCTGCAGCCTGTTGCCCTGCGGTGTTGCACCACACCCCTGGAATGTGGGTGAGCTCATCTCTCTCCCCCCAATGTGACTATCAGCAGATACCATCTCCCCTCTGGCGGGGGGGTGAGGCGCTCCGCTGGTCATGGACAAACTGGGAATGTCTCAGGAATAGGAACCAGTAATGCAAAATGATCCAACGCCCAAAACAAGATAATCACAATATCTATAAGAATGACCAGGAAGTATTTAAAAGGTGATGGAATGTGGTTTGTAGGACAGATGGGCACGCCAGGGGACAGCCAATCAGATGAGTGTAATCAGTTTGAGTGACATCATGACTGCGTGGCGTCTAACCTCCCTCCCTCTCTCTAGTTCCTCAGCACGCTGTTCGCTCCTCTGAACTTCATCATGGAGAAGGTGGAGAGCATCCTGCCATCCAGCCTCTGGCACCAACTCACCCGCATCTAACCCAGACCGGACCGGGACCGGACCTCCATCCAGACAAACAGCTGAACTGAAACCCGGACCGCTACGTTGGACTGGACTGACACCTTTGTGCCAAACCCACCAGACAGAAGACGAGGCGTCGGCCGGCGGAGGAAAAAAAAACAATGGACTTCTGAATTGGTTTTGACTTTATTTGATATGTTTGCATTTTTTTGGGTTTTCAATCATGTAAAGCCGTTTTTTGTTGTACAAAAAGAGGTGATCAATGCCATCATTAAAAAAGTGAAAAGACAAAAAAATACAATAAAGGACTTTTTGTGTATTGCTGCAAGCGCTTCTTCCCCGCCATTGATTGTGACCATGTTTGAGATGAGTTCAAGTGCCACAACCAGGGTGGGACGTTTGACCACACAGGAGGTCCTGCTGGTAAAACTGAAACCGTCTTTGTTTGAATGTCTTGACCGCTCAATCCCAGTGAGGCGTTCCCTGATCATCCCTTCCTAGATGGATACTTGTGGGAAGCATTGATCATAAATCAGATTATTAGAAACCCATTTGAGGCCCTTCACTGACTCCACTGAAAATAAGAAAATGGAAAAGCGCTGTGAAGAGGCTCTGGACCCTCTGATCAGGACACATCCAGGTGACGTGTACTAACCTCCTCGAGGGTTTGGGTTATTAAACTGTCCTGTGATTGGCTTACTGGTTTACACAGCATGATGTTAGTTAAAGGGTCCATATACTCTTTAAATTACAGCCACATATTTACAGACACAAGTAAAGCCCTGTCTGGATCCACGCTCTGAAGCAGGTCACCAGCAAGTTCAGTTCTCCAATCTGACTTGTTTTGTGTTGATAGAGAATATCATCGCTGATCCCGGTGAATCGTTCCAACGGACAGAGCTGTTCAGCTTCACACTGCAGATACATTTTTACACTCAGGAGTAAATAAATACAGAATCAGAAGAAATGATACAGGATTTACAGCTTTGGACAACAAGATATCTTACAAGCTTCAAACCAACTAACAGAAAACCTACTTTTGTTTTAATCACCACTTCAGACATGTTTGACTTCCGGGCGTCGGAAGCTGTTTCGACGCTACGATTAACAGTGAATTCATGAATCTGTCAGGGAGTGTTTACATGCAGAGTATTCTGGATCGGTTCATTTGGGATGAAGTGTCTGCTCTTCAAATCATCAGGGGCCGGATTCACAAAAGAGCCCTTAAGAAACGACCTAAGAAGAAATTTGAGGATGTTCTTGAAATAGCCACCGACTGAAATGTGTCTAAATGAGACGAAAGGAAGGTTGAGAACAAATCACTTATTCATGTGTTTCTTCTTAGGAAGTACAATGAGAAAGTTAAGAAAAGGTTTAGAAAAAATGATCAGCTTAAGACTCAAGTTGGATAAAAGATGAGAGATTTCTTTCCTCAGAAGGTTTTGTGAATCTGGCCCCCAGTGAGGAAGAGGACGACGTCACCTGATGGGTTCAGGTTTCATAATCGGAACATGAACTGGTCCAGGCTGCTGGTCAATACTGTCATGTGACAACACTCACTGAACCGTCGCCAAGGAGGAAGCCTCAGAGCAGCAGAACCTAGAGGACGCCACCATGTTGGAAGAGTGACAAAACAAACCCAGAACCCACCTCCTTCCTGTGGGAGGGGTGATGACTTTACAGTCTTCCAACATGGCGGCGTGTCCCTTGTAGTCACTGGTGGCCGCCCTCCCAGCATGTCATGACTTCAAACCACCTGACTGAACGATCCAGTACTGACGTTTCTTTATAATCTGGTGTTGAGTCTTTAAATCAGAGCAGAAGTTGCTCAGTGGAACGACGTGGCGTCAAGATACTGAAAATTCCTGAAATTGAAAAAGAGCCTCCAGATCTACCAGGACCTGAAGATGAGATAACTGGAGATGGAGATGGAGACTGGGATGCTGCCCAGTTAGAGGTTACCTGCTAGTTTACCCTTAAACTTCTGACCCAAGCATCCTGTTTACATCAGTGTTTCTCTACTGGTGGTTTGGGACCCCAAAGTGGGTCGTGGGATTTTCTCAGAGGGTCACCCCGATAACACCCAACCTGCCCCTCCCTCTCACATCCAAGCCAGGTTTCTATTGGTGCAGACCTTTAATGGTACAACGGACAGTTACCCCTGTGAGTCGCTCAAACCCTCTGGAGACAGGAAGTGATGCGTTTTAGGTTTCAACAGAAGAACTGGGTAGTTAGCATGAGCAGCGATAGCCACCATGACTGAACAGAAAGAGAAGAGCGCCACCTACAGGAACTCAAACTCCATCAACAGGAAATCCAAGGAGAAAGACGTCACAGTACTGGACACACTGTTTGATTGACAGGTGATCTCTGGGAAGAGCAGTGAAGAACACCACAGTGAGGAACACCACAGTGAAGGACACTACAGTGAGGGACACTACAGTGAGGGACACTACAGTGAGGCTGGGAGACGAAGATGGAGACTGGATCAAATCGGGGTCACCACTTTAAATTACTAGCTTGTAACGTCATGACAGATGTGAAACCTCTTAACCCGGTGGAGAAGCCGCGGCGTGACGTCTGATTGGCCAGTAGCGCCGGCGAGGTCACGTCTGGCCTTTACAGGTGTGCACGTCCACCTGCTGCTGGCAGTCGCGGCAGTGCACGGCGCAGCACCACTGGAACTTGCATTCGCACTTGGTGGTCCGGCTGACACGCGACGTGTCGTAGCCCCGCCCACAACACATCACCTCACAGCCGTCCACGCCGCGGGACGTCCGGTTGCAAACCCGGCCGCCCGTCCCCATCGACCCTGGAGAGAGAGAGAGAGAGAGAGAGAGAGAACGAGAGAGAGAGAACGAGAGAGAGAGAGAGAGAGAGAGAGAGAGAGAGAGAATGAGAGAGAGAGAGAGAGAGAGAGATGATGACATCCACTGAATGCAGCAACTGTTGCAGCAACACGACAACGCCCTCTGCAACTTCACACTCAAGCACATTTCAATGGTTTCATTCCAAAATGAGACTCTGACCAAATGGATTCTGGGTAAAAAAAACATGACATTTAAGACAATAAAACAAAACTGAACGGCGTTAAGAGCCAATAGGAACACTTCTACTGTCTGAGGAGACAGACCTGGAGACAGAACCAGGAGGAGGAGACAGAACCAGGAGGAGGAGGAGGAGGAGGAGGAGACAGAACCAGGAGGAGGAGGAGGAGGAGGAGACAGAACCAGGAGGAGGAGGAGGAGACAGAACCAGGAGGAGGAGGAGGAGGAGGAGACAGAACCAGGAGGAGGAGGGTAAGAGGATGAGCGCTGGACGGAGGACAGATGAGAGATTGATGATAGAAGCCGTCAGCCGGTTCTCCTACTCTTCATCAGCTGTTCATTTTATAGGAGACATCAGCCGCCCACACACACACACACACACACACACACACACACACACACACACACACACACACACACACACACACACACACACACACACACACACACACACACACACACACACACACACACACACACACACACACACACACACACACACACACACACACACACACACACACCCTGAATACTAGCCTCACTGATACTGTATAGGCAGGTACACACATGCACACACACTCTTGCATCTCCCCTCCAACCCCACACACACACACACACACACACAGGTAGTTTCTACCAAGAGTATTGATCGGTCAAAGCCAGACGACTGTGGTTGTACTGGTTGTACTGGTCAGCTCCCAGTGGAACCAGTAGCCGGTGTGAGTGGGTGTCTGGCGGTAAAGCGTGGTGTTGCTGAAACAGAACATGTGCGCTCCGTCGACGTTCCCTGTATAAATAAAGGTTGAACTATCTGGAACATCGTCCTGGAATCTCCAGTGTTTACATTCTAGTTGCTCCGTGTCTATACCGTCTCCCCCAGGTAATCTGTCTGGGCATGACTTAAGCCCCGCCCCTCTCGGCAGCGTGCCCGCCCGTCATCCGCGGTATGCTGCGCTGCTAGGGGTGACATCACGGCCAGTCAGTCTCTCTCCCCCCCCCGCCCCCCCTCTCTCTCTCTCTCTCTCTCTCTCTCTCTCTCCCCCCCCCCCCTCCAGTCTGCTTATTGAATTAAGATGAAGGGGCGCCGAGAGATGAGTTTAGCACCTGAGCCTCGTCGGGCCGAGGGAAATTGATTTCACACTTTAGAAGAGGCACAGAGGAGTCTCACTGTCTGTGTGTGTGTGTGTGTGGTGTGTCTTGGTGTGTGTGTGTGTGGTGTGTCTTGGTGTGTCTTGGTGTGTGTGTGTGTGTGTGTGTGTGTGTGTGTGTGTGGTGTCTTGGTGTGTGTGTCCCAGAGGGGTGAAGCTGGTCCTTAGAGAGAGAGGGTTTGATTCTCATGAGAGGCCCGGGGAGAAAACTGTGTGCGTGTGTGTGCGTCTGTGTGTGTGTGTGTGTGTGCGTGTGTGTGCGTCTGTGTGTGTGCGTGTGCATCTGTGTGTGTCTGTGTGTGAGATCACCCTGCTTACATGTACACACGTCATAGAAGCTTCTGTCTGCTACACTGGTTCCCAACCTGGGGTCCTGGGGCCTCCAGGAGGTCCTGGAGGAGTTTCCTACGTCAACATAAGGAGGACTGTTCTCACCGGTTCTCCTGACGTTCCCTGACGTTCCCTCTCTGGAATACACCTCTCAAAAATGATCCCATGACCCGTGAACCCTGCAGGGTGACACTCCTCCGTCATCATCGATCACATGACCAGTCGTGATGCGTCAAAAAACAGACAACATGCCATGTACTTCAGTGGACTGGAGCAGTTGGGGGTCCGATGCCTTGCTCAAGGACACTTTGATGGTCGTTGTTGAGGGTGAGGAAAGTTATTCAGTCACCAGACCAGCTGGAGATTCAAACCAGCAACCTCCTGCTCCCTTTATTAAAGCTACAATACTCTGTTATAATACTGTTATCAAAGAGAGGTTTTATTGAGCTGAGGCTACATCGGAGTATTGGGACGCGTCCCACAGCCGCGTGGTTAAACGGTACACTCCTCTGCTGTCTGTGTGTGTGTGTGTGTGTGTGTGTGTGTGTGTGTTGTGGTAAGTGGGGGTGGAGATCCGACCTGCCCCCTAAATTTGCCTCCGTTTTCAGGCCAATCGTGCCCTCAGGGGTGTGTGTGTGTGTGTGTGTGTGTGTGTGTGTGTGTGTGTGTGTGTGTCCAGAGGGGGTGATTTATAGCGATGTGCAGCCGTCTCCAGTTGCAGCCTACAGAAGTGTGTAATGGGTCTTAAACTGGTCGACACCCGATCGCCACGGATCATCTGCTGCCTGACAGGCATCTAGCACACGCACACACACGCACACACACACACAGACACACACACACACACACACCTTTTCATTCTCTTTCTCACATATAACTTTTCATTGTCAGTCACACACATGTTCACTTTCTTGTTCTAAGCCTCACATACTCAACCCCCCCAACACACACACACACACACACACACACACACACACACACACACACACACACACACACACACACACACACACACACACACACACACACACCACACACACACACACACACACCTCTTCTGCCTCGTCTGTGTTTAGCTGCTGACTGTGCAGCTAAGAGCTCAGCGTCTTGCTACAGGACTCGAACCTGTGACCTTCTGGTGGCGGCGGGTCACTGCTGCCGTCTGACGGAGGAAACAACGGCCTCCTCAGACTGCGTCAAAAATGCCATTTGAAACTTTCTCATCTACTTGTCGGTGATGTATTGGCCCTGCCTGGCGGTGAGCAGATAATTAAATGCCGCCGGTCGGCAGCAGAGACTGGAGTTGATGAACGTCTGGCAGGTCTGAGTGTTGAAAGCCGGAGCGCAGGGCTCGGCCGCCAAGAATTTGCCGCCGAGCCTCCCGAGGTGTCGCGGGCGTAATCCAGACAAACATCAGTGGCGGACGCACTCGATAACCCCGGGATGAACCCGCTACCCCCGACCTCTAGATGGAGCTCTTACCTGACTCGTGGTCCCGTATGCAGTAGTCGGGCGAGTCCTCGAAGTACACCAGGTCGTTCTTGCTGGGTCGTTTGAAGTGGGCGTGCGCGGCGGTGAACCCGGTGCCGTACTGGTTGACGGCGACCTGCACGGCGGCGTTGTAGCGCTTGCGGAGGTGGTCGCCGGTACGCCGGAAGTCGGCCATGGCCAGCCAGCAGGTCCGGATGCTGCAGGAGCCGCTGACGCCGTGACACTTACACTCCAGATTCATGAAGCGCTTCACCGCCTGGGGAGGACGGAGGGAACATGCTCAGGAGACATCGTTAAAACTTCAACTAACTTCAACTAAACTAATAAAGTTATTGCTTTTTCAATTTTCATTTTTCCCAGCCAGTTTCAGACCCAGTAAACGCATCACAACTGGACTTGGTCTTGATTGGCTAGTGGTGGTTGTTGTTAAAAGTCCTTTAAAGTCATTTTAACACATTAGCCTGTAGAATGCGTGTTCAGCCATGTTTCATATGTTGGTTCAGTTCACCAACACCATTACAACACCTGAACACATCGCTGCTGCCGGCTACTACCTGGTTTCCTTGGCAGTAGAGAGTGATGTTGTACCGTGTATTGTATATAGTATACTGTATACTGTATACTGTATATAGTAGTGAGAGCGTGTTGAGACGAGGGTGTGAGGCCAACACCGTCAAGGTTGGAGGTTCGATTCCCACTAAAACACTGAATGTAACTGCAACTAAACTTTTTATTCAGTGACTGGTGGATCCTCAATACTAGACAAACTAAACTCTGTTATCAATGTTGTTTTTCTTGTTCACGTGGTCATCAGTGATCTGAGTTTCATGACGCTTGAAAGCTGCATGAATCCAAACATGAATGAATGAGAGAATGTGTGTTCTCTTTTTCTATTCCTGAAGAATAGAAGATTTACAGAACCGACAACAATAAAATATTCAATAAATCTCATAAAATATGTCAAATCTGCTGATCAAACCCTAAAATCTAAAAGCGTTGAAAACAAATGCAAGGTTGTTTTTAAGTGTTTTGTGGAGTCAGAGATATTCAGCGATAGATTTGACCATTTCCACTCGGCCACTCGGCTGGTGGACGGCAAACTTTACCAGATGGTTTTACTATTTCAGCATTTTGAACTATTATTCCGAATAGAACAGGACCTCCATGTCTGGTAGAGGAGACAACTTCCCTGTTCTTAGGTCACGGCTATCGGCGTGTAGCCGTCAGACGGTGAACGCCGCCCCACCTTCCTGCCAGCTCGGTTGTTGTGCAGGTTCATGAGCGCCCTGGCGTCCCGCTCCTTCCTTTCCTTGGCGTCCACGAAGGCCTGGCTGAAGCGCATGGCGTGCTCCACGTGGTCGCTGCAGCCGCCCCAGTTGAAGGAGCCCTTGGCGTCCCGCGACGAGCCCTTCTTGGTGGGATCGCAGGAGCAGGAGTCCAGCTCGCCCTGGCTGCAGGCCCGGGCCAGCGTGTAGACCACGCCCGCCGAGGAGATGGCGTAGACGAAGGCCGCCTCACGGCTGCCTGGGGACGGAGGGGGGCGTTAACATGTCGGCCTCGTGGCCAACACTGCACATGACAACGTTTTGATTCACTTGATGACTTTGAACACGTTAAAAGTATTAAAAAAATCATAAAGACGACGATACAAATACAATCAATATTATCAATAATGTGAGAAATGCAGAGAAACAGAAACCATCTTATAACTTAATGAAATAATAATGAAACTGTGGCTCCTCTGAGGATGAAGATCTCAGTGGATGATCTCGTCTCTTCCAACGAGGTTATCATGGAAGATACGAAGCAGCACGTTTCCTTCCAGAGAGCGTCTCCGGCAGTCAAGAAGCCAAACCAGCGACTATAGACACGTTAAGTCACACATTAAGGTCAAAGGTCAACACCACATTTGACCCAGCGCTCTAGCTAGTACTGGAAACCATCAGTTAGTAAAACATGGGAGTCACGTCAGAGGTGCCACATCGTTCAACAACAGCAGTGAAATATAACGTAGTGCATCAATAAACTCCGTAGACGTCATCGTGCCGCGGTTCACCGTGCAGCCGTGACCAACGTGGAACAGACATGGGAGGAAGAGCGTTGGTGTTTGGCCGGCGCTGCCGCCTGCATGACCCGTCTGTTGTTGCTCCTGAAGTATTTGATGTGAGGCGTGGCAGCGCTGCTCCGCTTCATCCTCCTCCAACATGGAGGAACAGCGTTTACCAGCACCGCCGCGATAACGAGTCCTTATCTCCCCGACTTGTAACTGACGAGAGATCTGAGGGGATCAAAGACTTAGCCGTGGGAAGAGTGTGTGTGTGTGTGTGTGTGTGTGTGTCTGATCTCTCCTACCACCTCTGCGACAAAATCCTTTGACACTGCCACACACACACAGTGAGTGATGAAAAAAGTGGATTTTTAAAATAAGAGACTAAGAGTTATGGAAAGATACACACACACACACACACACACACACACACACACACACACACACACACACTCCTAGTCCAGCTAAGTTGAGCCTAACGAGGTTAGTGAGCAGAGAGAAGCTCCTCCTGTAATTGTCTGAAATTAGCCCAGTGACATTGAGCCCTGCGGTAGTAAAGCTGCATGTCCCCCCCCCCCCGGCCCCCCCCCCCGGCCCCCCCCCCCCCCCCCCCACCGGGCCCCCGGCTGGGAGGTCTGAATACCACACGGCTGATTAGAGGCCCCCCGACATGAAACGGGCCGAGTGGAGGGATCCGCCCCGCAGGTTAAATCTCGGGGCCTGGGAGAGGAACATCAGGCCGGCGGGGCAGATTAGGGTGTTACGACACGGACGGCTGACGAGGCAGGAAGTGACGTGACAGGAAGTGACGTGACACAGTTCACGTCTGTCAGTGGCTTTACTGACTACTCCATCACGCTACCTGTTACACGGCTTTCCCGTTACACCCCCAGAATCGGTGATTGCATCTTCTCTTATCTCCACCGGCAGGATGAGTCGATCAGCAAGCAAACAGCTTTGATGTCCGCTGCTCTGGTAATCTTTCTACTGGATAAAATCAAAGTAGTTTCTATGGGGAAAGTCAACGTTTCTGCCGTTTCTCCTCTAAACTGGCTGAGATGAGGAACTATGATGAAAAGGAATCAGGGATGTGGGTAGAGCAACTTCAGCCCGTTACTTAGAAAGAGATGACAAGAAAAATTCACAAACATTAACAAACACGACTGAAGCTGAAATAGTCACGCTTCACTAAGCAACACGTTACCACCAACACTGGTCAAGACTGACGGGAAGCCAGCCGGCTCCACCAACTTGATAAATGTGCGACTGTAAAGTGAGACGAGGCGTGGAATGAACTCTGGGAAACACAAAACATCTGCAGGGGAGCGTTTTGTTTCAGATGTGTTTCCGTGTGTCTCGATAAACCTGCATCCAGGACGACGTGTCAACAGAACGTTGAGCCTCATGGCCAAACAAGTTTGGTCCAAATAGATGGATGCGTTGCAACACGCACAGATGAGCACCTATCAATTACTTTCCCAAGGTGCCAGCAGCACAATGGCCCTGAAACACAACCCGGCATACAGCAGCGATTTACACACCGTCATCTAACTTTCTATTTTTAGTGGAGCATCAGGCACCAAGTCATCCAGGTACAGACAAAGGGCTCTGCACTGCTAGACAGGCCTTAGCGTAGCGTTTCTCCAACCAGGGTGTCGAGTCACTAAACTCAACATCATTCAGCCACCAGCACCTCCAACCTGCTGGACCATGATGGATGACAAGATATTATTAGGATGTGATAAATGATTAATATGTCACTATTACAGCTTAGAGGGAACGCCGGCCGTGAATGATGTGATGCTCCATTCATCCCTGTAGGGACATTGTCATTTGTCTTCCCCCCGTCCACCGAGAGGTCAGAGGTCAGGACCAGCTACACAACAGCCCTGGAGCCGGTGGGGCTTCAGGGTTGATGCTTTCCAACATGGAGGTTTGAATCCACATCCTCACTCGGCCTTCCTCCGCCCCATAAATGCTCCCCTGATGAGAATTTTAAATTTTGCTTGATATTGCTCTCTATAATAATGATTAAAACATTAGGTCAAGGTCTGGCGTTCCCAACCTTCCCTATACTCACTGCGTAGCAGCAGGCGTCCAAACAGGTTGTGGTCCCTGGCCGTGGTGTTGCAGTTCCAGCGGTGGTTGTGGAACTGGTGCTGGCACTCGGAGATCCAGTCCTTCATCCCGGCCCCGATGGCCTGCATCACCGTGGGATGCTGACGGCAGAGCTGGCGCTGCTTGTTCACCAGACCGGGGATGTTGTCGCACATCACCTGGGACCCCAGGGTGCCCATGTACCTGCAGCGCAGAGGAGCAGACGAACATGAAAGGCTGGTAGGGAATCTGGACTCTTGTAACCCTGTAACTCCGCTTCAGTGATTATCAAAGACAGAAAGAGAAAATGTCAAAACGCACTGGAGAAACGAATCCGTCCAAATAACAGATAACATATCTAAGCTACCCTGTACCTGCAGGAACAGAGGGATGAAAGGCTGGCAGGGGTTTGGACACTTACAGCCTCGGGGGATTTTCTTAAATGATTCAAACAGAAAAGTGCAAACATACTCTGGAAACATGTCTGTCCAAACACCACAGAACACACGGATAGAAGAGCAGAGGGATGAAAGACTGGTTGGGAATTTGAACACTTAAAACTGATCATTTTCTTTAGTGCTCACCAAGAGAAACAAATAATCACAGAAAGGAGACAAACACAGTGGTGAAGTATTCTGGAAAACACACAACACATCCAGACTCCTGCAGGAGGGCGAAGGGGCAAAACGCTGACAGGGAATTTGGAAACATACAACCCTAAAATAGGACAGAAAAAACAGAAACAAATCAATGAAGAGAATAGAAAATGTATTCTGGAAATCTGTCCAAATAAACCAACTATCCAGGCACCCAAAGAGGAAAGGTTGTCGGGAAGTAGAAATGTATAAGCTTTGGGAATATTCCTAAATTATTATAGAAATAAGAGGAAAGAAAGTGAAGTTTTCAAGAAACGTCTAAATAACAAGTAACATATCCCATGACCCCTGAACCTGCAGGGACAGCCGGTGGACTCTTAAAATCTATGAGGATTTCTTTAAAGTTACAGAAAGAAAGAAAGAAAGAAAGAAAGAAGTAGAAGAACAGACTGATGAAAGGGAATTTGGACATTTAAAAAAAAAAACGGGATTATTAAATAACCAAAAAATTTGAAAATATGATATCCAAACTTTCTCATCTTTCTCCATAAATCACTCGCACTATTACAAATTGTCTGAAATAACCAACATCGAACCGCTTGCCTCCGGATCGGCTTTTGGGCGTTAAACGGATTATGTATTTCTTGTGGTCGTGATACTCACCACCAAGACGCGTCGACCTCGGCCGTCAGCCAGCACATTGCTACAGATAAATAAAAACATATTCCACTTGGCAATAAGTTCATATTAACCAAAACTTTCGTCCCTCAGGCATCTGGACGGAGCATTCCCATGGATGAAAAAACAGAAATCCGCAGAGCAGTCGGGGGCCTCGGGGGTCCCAAATCAAACTCCCATTAAATCAATCCCGCATCAAAAACAGAGGATCACAGCACGAGCGGCGGAGGGGTTCTGCGCGTAAAAAGCCATGGCCGGTTCTGGTTCCGGACGGTGGCAAAAGGGGCTTAACGGGTAAGTCAAGCCCGCGCGCCAACAAAGATTTGCTGTGTAAAGATAGGCAGATGATGTGCTATCAGGTTTAAATTGCTTTACACGAGGGGTGGGCAGAGTCCCGTCTCAGGAATGAGGTGAAGAAATGAGATGTCTGAGAGTATCTGTTCAGGCTGGTTTGACACCAGACAGGCTTGGCGCGCGGCCAGGCTGGAGGAGAGCGCGTCACTGTGGTCCAAGGTGACGGGCTCGACCCCTCCACCGGACCGGCCACCGGGACGGGCAGACCCAGTGGAGCAATTACTGATGAACGAGCTGATCGATGTTTTAGATTATTTGCCGCAGGGACTGAAAGTATTATTTGGTCAATGTGATAATATGAGTTATGAGACGTGGGACACCGAAGTATCTCGCGCGGATTGGCGGGACCGTCCGTCCTGAATGCGTCCCTGAGTGATTTCTCAATACTTCCAGCGATGTTCGTCTGATCAAACACGGCCCGAATAGGTGTGTTGTGCCCACATACACCTTGCCATGCCCAACTGGCGCCCAGGTGCCAAATAGTTCAGATCCCCGCTGCATGACGCACTGTTATTGTACAGCCTCGTCCCGTCCATACATCCAGCCTGACTAATACCTGAGGAATGATGGCGCACAAAAAAATTACGCATGGATTCTCCCAAAGCACCTAGAGGTGATGTGTCCATTTAAATTGGATTATCTACCGCAGACTTCTGAAGTCTCTTAGGGAAATGAAACCAGCGTCACTCAGGATTTCCTCCATCTTTGATCTGGGCTGCATGTATCTGCAGGTCCGGAGACCAGACCAGATGAGATTAATGGACAAATTGGATTCTCCCCATGATCTCCGTGGAAGAAAACCACAAAACAAGGAGATTTAGAGGACTGCATTTCTCAGCCCATTGAACACGACTGTTTTTGCAGCGGGAGCAGTAGTAACAGGAATGACTTCTCAACATGCCTGGAGATAGTACATGTTTTATTTAGACACCAGTCCCGAGAATACAGACTCAAAATAACTCACTTTAACAACTCAAACTTAAATGATCATGGTTCTTACACATTCTTCATTTCAGAACTCAAGACTTCCAGGTTTTGGGTAAACGTGATGCTGACGGTGAGTCCTCTAGGCCACGTAACTCTACAGCTGAAGGTTATTCTGGTTATTCTTCACGACAACAAACATCACATGTTGGATCTATCACTATATATCACTATATCTTTTTTTCCCCCAAGACCTGGAAATGATCAAATCCGAACTCCGGAGTCTGGCTCCCAGTGCGCTCAGTGTGACTGGTCAGGAGCCGCCTCCTCCCGTTGCTGAGGGAACCAGGTCGAGGAAGCCGGCAGCAATCTCCGGCCTCGTCCATCTGAGGGAGAAGGAAGAGAGGTTCACATGGGAAACACACAAACATGCCCAGTGCATGTGCACCAACATGCACGCTCACACACCCTTTCGGTAAATCAGTCTGGATTACACCAGTTCACTGCTAGTCACACAGTCCAAGTTCAGGCTCGACTGGGTGGGTGGGAAATATCAGCTCATTACTGGTGGGCGGGAGGCTGAAGCAAGGCTCTACCCGTGGTGAGGGCATGTCTAGGCCCGTCACACCATGCCAGGGTGACTGGCCAACCTGAGTCACCCGCACTTCCTGTCCCAAATCCTGGTGGATCAGTCCTGAGGAGGGTCTGGTCAGGTCACGGTCAGGTCACAGTGGAACAATGTTGTATGAGCTCTTAAGTCTGTGGGTGTCATGCTGCATTCACGTCATGAGGAAGATGGAAGATACGAGCATCCTACTTGAACATACTGTTCCCATCAGCTTTCAGATTTCTCCAACTTCCTGAATCACCAACAAGGAAATATCTAGTATATATCTAGTGTGGGTCAAGGGTTATTCCAATACGCCCAGTGAATATCTACGTTTTACAGTAACACCACGAAGCACATTCAGACAGTAGCACATGGAGTTACCCAACACAGACCGAGTGGGGGGGCCAGCAGCTCAACTGGAGTGTAGGGTTAAGTGCTTTGCTCAAGGGTAAGGGCGGGGCAAGGGCAGTTTAAGGGAGTCGCCATGCTTGCTTTTAGGCTCCCGCCGCCCCCATTCTGAACTGTGGAATAATATTTCACCCTTTATAATGAAAGGTCCATCATCACCAGTAGCATCACCAGTAGCATCATCACCAGTAGCATCATCACCAGTAGCATCATCACCAGTAGTATCATCACCAGTAGCATCATCACCAGTAGCATCATCACCAGTAGCATCATCACCAGTAGCATCATCATCTCAGACAGCAAGCTTCACTCCTCAACCAGATCCCGACTCCCTCCAACAGCAGCATGTTTTATATTTCATGTGGTTACACAGAGTGATTTATGATTCACTTTGACAGAACACACTGGGATTCAATCTGTGACCTTTCAGACACAGGACAGTCACTTTTAGGTATAATGTGAAGATTAGTGAGATTATGTTTGTCTGGGCACCCACTCCGAACGTACCTCATGCCCAGACGATGACATGTTCATGACAAGGATTGAAACGTCCCTGAAGTTGAACAAACACATTTACCCCCCCCCCCCACACACACACACACGCACACGCACACACACACACAAAGAAAAGAAGCAAAAACTAAAACATTTTCTTGACTTTCTTTTTTTAATAGAGATCTATATATAGATTACCTTTCTGATATATCTCCTCTTCACTAGACGCTTCTGTTGGATCTCCATTGTGAAAATGTGACTTTATGATCGGCGGTGCTACCACCCCTTGGTCGTGGAGCTCCCTGCTGCAACGCTGCTATCAGTTTACCAGGCATGACACTCATTTCAAGCCCGACACCAGAGGGGAGTGATGAGCACCGTCTCATCCGTCTCATTCACATTGTTGGTTCTGGTCCATGTTGTTCTTTTGCTTGTTGTGTGATATTGTGAGGATGGAGGTGCGATGGCGTGTGGCCCCTCCCCTCTGGGCCGGGAGCCAGCGGGTCCAAATGGGCTCTGTTGGCCGTCAGATTCCTGCCTGACACCGCCCACCTCGCTCCATCGGTAGCCCACCTACTTTCCTCACCCCCACCTTTTCCCATCAGCCCCTTCTCCCGCCCTCAACTCCCTCACCCCACTAACTCACCTCCTCTTCTCCCCCCGCCCCCCGCACCTCTTCCCATGAGCCCCTCCTCCCCTCTATTCCACCTCCTCCCCTCCGCCTCATCGTCTGTGTGCTGACAGGTCACTGTCACAGCGGTGCTGACTTATGGGCTGTGAGGATTCAGCCCTGTCAAGAACGACTCTCTCCTCTTGGAATATACACACACACACACACACACACACACACACACACACGCACACGCAAGCACGCACACACCTGTTGAACCTTGTCAAAATGAAACACCTATCTATGTATGGGAGACTGAACACACACACAAATTCTCTGCTTGTCATACGCGGTGGTAAGAACAAAGCTGGTAGACAAGACTGCAGCAAAGTCTTCAAAGTGTGTGTGTGTGTGTGTGTGTGTGTGCACGCACGTGTGTTAACCCCCGTCCTACAGAT
Organism: Hoplostethus mediterraneus; assembly: GCA_034670385.1. NCBI lineage: Eukaryota > Metazoa > Chordata > Actinopteri > Trachichthyiformes > Trachichthyidae > Hoplostethus > Hoplostethus mediterraneus. The sequence continues at coordinate 703,617 of JAXDDW010000036.1, read as the reverse complement.
CCAAAAATAGCAACAAGAAAAAAAAGGGGTTAGGTGGTTAGAACTAGATTAAAACATGAGAGGTAAAGAGGTAAAGAGTTAGGCAATGAATGCAAGTCAGTGGCACATGCTAAGAGGCGTATGTGTGTGTGTGTGCGTGCATGTGTGTGTGTTGACCTGGCACAGAAGTTTGCGTAGGCAGGTGACCTCCTTCTGCAGGTCTCCGGTCTGGACCACCAGCTGGTTGCAGACGGCCTGGGCCTCGTTCATCGGGTCCAGGGAGAGGACCAGCTACATGCAGGACCAGACAGCGAGACATCAGAAACCAGACTGGTGCCGGCTAACCAGGACCGTGATGACCAACCACAGGCAGCCAACCACCATTACAACATCATATTCTATTTCAGAAATCTATCTGGGAGGTCAGACGGCAGAGTTTGTCTCTTTTAATGTATTTGAATTGCTAAAATTGAATTGTTTAAATCAGCAACCCACAACAACCCGCTGGAGGACGGCGTGGGAGAGCCGCCCGTATTAAAGCGAGTGCAAGCTCCGCCCCCCCGGCGTGTCACCGCGCCCAGACAGACCATGTGTACCTCTGAGGCTCGCCGGGGGAAACGGCCGATGACGTCCTGAACCGTCTCCGTCAGGTAGCAGCACTGCTGCCTCAGACTGATGAGGAAGTTATTCAGCTCCTCACTCCTGCAACACACACACACACACACACACACACACACAGTATGGGGTTAAATCAGATTCAAAACTCGTAGAATAGAACATTTTTCCACTTAACAGTAAGTGTATAAATCTTTATTTTTTTGCATGCAACTACATTTGCAAATGCTCCACAATATTTTTTTCATGTGTACTTTTGTATTGTTTATCCTTTGACATCCATCCACAATTCACCGATTACAACTTTTCAGATCTGTCATGACAACGTGTCGAATCAGAGTCGTCACTGTCAAAACAATTTGCCAACTCGTAGCAGGATGACGGGGTGCGCTGCTCATCTGACCAGTCACATCCAGTTGCTTTTAGTATACAGACAAACGATGTGGGAGCTTTGGTCTGATTTTCCTTCATAAGAAATGAGCCTTAGGAAGCTTTCCACATCAACAAGACAAGTTAGAGATGCCCAGCAGTGACAGGGCAGACAGATTGATAGTTTGGACCCAACTCGGTGTTAGCATTCTCCATGCATTTCCCCGAAGACCAACTCATCAAACTCCATAGAAAACCAAGCAGGTGGCCATCCCCGCTCACGGCCTCCCTCCCTGAATACATCAACCTCAAATGATTAGTTCTTTATATCCATCAACCTCCCCCCCCCCCCCCCCGGTCCTGTGGGATATTGATAGCTCTTATCTTAATGGTACATTTCCCCTGGTGGGGACCGGGCGGCCAGCCGGCCCGGCCCTCCTCACACTCTGTCAGAGGGGCCGGTAAACAGTGTCAGTCGGCCTGCGCTTTGCCCCCGCCTCCCCTCTCCCTGCTGTTAGTTTATCTAGGGAGCAGAGAGTGATGATGGGCCCCCGCCGGGGTACTTAGCGTTGGGGAGATCGCTGAGGGGATAGCGGATGGACGCGATGGAATGTCATGTGGGAATGTTGATGGAGGACGCGTACTTGTTACACGCTGTGTTCAAACTTCATTTATCCAGGGAAAGTCGAAGGATGCACCCAGTTTTCCAGCTTCACATTCATAGTTACACGCACGTACACCTGAAAGCTTTCCTATGCAACCAGTCGTCTACTGCTGGCCGCTGAGCTGAGCCCTGCCTCAAATGCCTTGCTCAAAAACACCTCAACGGCCAGGAGGGAGGGAAGAGAGAGTGTTATCTAGTCACTTTCACCACCCAGATTTTCTCAGCCATTCTGGGGATTCGAACCTCCACTGCTTCCTTTGGAGGCGGTGGTGAGGAAAGTAACGATTTTGTCTCCAGGCCACAATAGATGGTCACTATTTTACTGGTTAACTAGTTTATAATAAGATAGCACGTCCAAATGATGGTTGAATTCCAGGTAGATCAGGAAATCTTACCAACTAAGTTACTGGTGTTTGGCTGCTGGTAACCTCCCCCTGCTGGTCACTGTATTGTTAGGATGTTGTGTTATCAATGAGGCTACTCAATAGTTTAAGGCCTGCTCCAATCCCATAGAGCTGTCATTACCTCAAGATACGTTTTAATACTTGCTCCCGTTAACTTTTGAGAGAAGGTTTGCTGGTAACTTTCTAATATGACCTGATAACTGAAACGGTCAAATGAACCTTCAAGCAAACAAAAGCAAAGAGGCTGGTCATTGGGTGGATTCCTTTTCAGGACTTTCTCTCCAGACGTAGGACACTACATTTTTCCAGCGTGGCATCGGGACCCTGAAGCAGCCGTCAGAGGAGGATTGACCCAGATGGAGTTTGCCATCTCTCCCCCTTGTCCTCCTTCTCCCTCTGTTGGAGCGTCTGTCATCCAGCCAGTGCAGGCCGGTGCAGCCAGCGGGTCGAGTCCTGCCGAGGATTCATGAAGTGACGGGCTGCGGTGCGACGGCTCTGTTTGGCCCCTGCTGTTGGCCCTCCATCGCTCACTGCAACCTCCCATCGCCTCTCACCTTACAAATCATTACAGCTCTGCTTAAACCATTAGGGCCCGGCTCAGGGCTCGGCTTCGGAGATGGCAGGAGGGGTGAGGGGAGGAGAGGGGGATAGCGGGATGCTTACAGGGCTGATGGATGACTTCCAGTGGAGGAGGATAGATGGAGCGATAGCGGGAGATGGAGGAGGGACGTAATGGGGGAGAGGGTTTCAGGTGTGTAGCTGACAAGTGTTGAGGTTTTTGCTACTACACTCAACTCTGATGGTTTCTGCTTTAACGGTACAAACTTCACACCAGCCTGCTGGTAACGCCTCTCTGTCTGTGGTTTGTTGTTAATATGTTGTGATGAAAAGTGTCATTCAAACTAGGTACACACATACATACTTTACAAGTGATTGACAGATTACCATACATGACATCTGAGTTGGCCTCATGTCGTAAACAAACCCACCAAGAGTTATTATCAAATGCAGTAGTAAAAGGGTTCCCAACATTTTTCCTTCTCAAGGACCCCAGATCAATTCAGAGCTCATGTGATAACGTTTTAGTCCCAGACACCTCCACCTAGGAGGATCAGTGTGTTCTGTCTATATTGTAGGTGGTGAAGTGAGAATGATCAGAATAGTCATTCTTATCTGCTACCGCTTTCTAGTAACAGTGAGATTTAACTAATGGTCATTTTGCTGGGGACTCCCTGGAACCCTCTCAAGGACCCCTGGAGGCCCCTGGTACCTCTGCTGTAGTTACACCATTTGCCCCCAGTCTGGTTTCCTACCCTTTGTCTATGTTGTCCAGCTGGCTGAAGGTGTCCAGGTCCACTCTGTCCAGATGCATCTCCTGCACGGTGCTCAGCACCTTCTGCTGGTCCTCCAGGTCTGTGATGCCGATCTGACAGAACAAAGTTTTGGTTTTTAATCTAAACCTCCTGCTCCTTAAAAAGGCCTTTTCCCAGGTTGTCATAACAAATAAGTTTCATAATTTTAAGTCACGTCTGGTTAAAGCTGCATTATGATTTTTATTCACTTTCATCAACTGACATGCTACAGATTCTCCCTGGTTGCCCAAATTACATTCCTGTCCAGTATGGACACGTAATCCACACCGTCTCCTGAACAGCGAGTGAACACTGTCCAGAGAAAGATGGACTTCTCTCTTATCCCTTTGGTATAAAACATCACAGAGCAGCTGGGCCGGTAAACATGAGCGTGTCGTTGTCATGTTAAGTGATGGCTGGGTATTGATCATTGATTTGACTTAAGTCCACCAACAGTCAAAAACTGCATAGTGCAGCTGTAAGTACAGGTTATATAAAGTAAACACATGAAACACTCCACTCACATTAATTTGAGTTAGGTCAGGTATGTGGTCTACCCAAGACTACCAGAGGAGTTACTTAACAGAGAAACAATGCTCCATCTATAAAACCTATTCCCAATTTTCCAGAAATGCAACATCTCATGAATCCATGCCGATTTACCCGAGAGAGATTTTATATCAATTAAATCAAGACAGCGCTATATCAATTAAATCAAGACAGCGCTATATCAATTAAATCAAGACAGCGCTATATCAATTAAATCAAGACAGCGCTATATCAATTAAATCAAGACAGCGCTATATCAATTAAATCAAGACAGCGCTATATCAATTAAATCAAGACAGCGCTATATCAATTAAATCAAGACAGCGCTATATCAATTAAATCAAGACAGCGCTATATCAATTAAATCAAGACAGCGCTACCTACTGAATCAGGGGAAATCTAGCAGTGAAGCAGCCCTACGTCTGAACCTGTTGCCTTACAGGGCTATGACATCACGTTTTCTGGGTCACCATGCAGGCTGGCAGCGAGTGACAGAGCTGACAGACTGACAGATGTAACAGTCATCCTCTACCTTCTCCAGGTCATCCTTCTCCATGGTCAACAGGTAGCTCCAGGTGATGTCATGTTCCTATGTGTGTGTGAGTGGAAAGAGAGAGAGCATCACTCAGCGTTTACCAAATCAAAACTGCTCCTGACCCAAACACCTGAACCAGATGTACCTGCATGGGGATTTGCCGCATGGTGAAAACAATCCATCTGCACCCGTCCAACCCAGTCTACATAAATCACACGGGGTCTAAAACTCGACCCACAGTTTCATTCGAGTCGAGCCAGGCCGACACACCAGGCGAAATATGTAAACTACACCTCATCTGACATGTTCCCATGCATGTACATGCCATTCTGTCAATAATGCAGCTGTGAACATCACAGCACATTTGGGATCATCTCACCCAAAGACCTCATACTTCATTATGCTGTGCATATCAGCATGCCATCTCTGCTCACCATCATGGTGTCAGTGAGAACAGCAACCTCACATAGTAATGAATAGAGTTGTGTGTCCAAAAAGTGATATTCGGGGGGAAAAAAATCTCAACTCACCGCCATGATGTCAGTGAGATAGCCCAGATTGAGGCCGTGCAGGAGAAGCTGGATGTCACTCAGCTTGGCGAGACTGAGGAGAGCAGAAAGTTCACCTTAACGCCTGACAGCTCAACACAGTGGCTTTAACCCAGTGTTAATGCCTTTAATGTGTTAAAGTATAATGCAGTGGATGAGGATTGTAAGTGCACAACAACACTGAATACACAATGAAATGTGTAGAACATCAAATAAACACACCATACATATATACACCAAACACATGCCTTTACTGTGTAGGATTGGAAATGCATGGACTAAGTGTTGAGCCTTGTGGTCATGGATGTAAAGTGGTATACATCATGTGTAGTGTAAAACTGTGTAAACGGGAAGACTACGCCACCCTGCTGCAGGGAGACCATCCTTCCACTGAAAGGCCCAGGTTTGAGCCCTACTGAAGTGTCCTTGAGCAAGACACTGAATCTCTACTAGCTTGAGGGTTCCTGTTCTGTAGCTGACCCTGACCTTTGACCTTTCCCTGTGGAGGCTGGCAAGAGAAAAGACAAATTTCTCCTTAGGGGACCAACTGAGATCAGAGACATCAGAGCAACCGCAGAGTGCATGGAGCTTGACATGCTTGACTGTTGACATGACAAGCTTTACGCAGCCTCTCTCGTCACGCCGTCCAGGAAAATGTATCTTAGAATAAACTTAACAGTAATAATAAACTTCATTTTTTGTTTTTAAGATTATTTTTGGGGTATTTCTGCCTGTATTACATAATGAAAGTCGAGAGAGACAGGAATGATCGGGGGGGCGAGACGGGGATGACATGCGACAACGGTCCTGGGTCGCATTCGAACCAGGACGCTGTGGTTAAACGGTATGTGCCTCAGCCCACCGAGCCACCAAGACACCCCAACTTGGGTTTCAACGTCTTTGTAGTTAACGTGAGAGACAGACAACTAAAACGGTTACAGGCTGTAACTCCTGGTGCCAGGCGCGCTAGGACACAATGTGTTGGCTGATGATAAATACCCAGGCGTCCCTGGATGAACTAAACACTCAGGGAGGCAGTTTGTTGTTGTTTATGTCTGGTAGAACAATGGCTCAACAACACCTGATCCACACGCACCAGTTCACTAAATGTCCAACAGAGGGCGACGAATGACCACGCTGCAATGACTGGTGGTATACTGCTGTCACATTCAGTACAACTGCAGTCTTCTACTGTTAGCCACTGAGCAGCTCCAATTGAGCAGCTGGGGGTTCAGTGCCTTGCTCAAGGGTTATGTCACCAGTAGTTGTTGAGGGAAAGAACTTCTCCAAACTCTGATCGACTGTCGCCCCAAACCTGCCCAGGAACTGAAAGAACTGAAGGTAAATCTCAGGTCGGCTCACCTCTCCTTGGAAGCCGGAGGTTCAGAGTCGGTCTTCAAGAACTTGGAGAGGCTCTCCTCCTTGGAGCTGAAGATTTGGGCGGTAGAGGCCTGGTGTGAAGAGGCCAGGATCCTGGATATCTGCAAATGTTAGGACACAGCGATGCGATACCAGTTTATAATACATTACATTATAGTCATTTAGCAGACGCTTTTATCCAAAGGGACATACAAAGGTGATACACTATGATTGACACTAAGTGGGGATCGAACCCACGACCTCCTCACGCTCTACTAACTACTAATACTACTACATTTTATTTGTATAGCACTTTTTCTTTCTCAAAGACCCTTTCCATTGAAATCACATAGGATAAAAACACAATCAAGATTACAAAAATAGAGAGAAAAAAGAAAAAAATTACAGCAAAAACAAAATTGGGAGACATTTAAAATCAAGGTGCAAACAAGTTTATTGTCCATAAGCATGGGAATCCTTTTTGTCAGTCCACATTTCAGTCAGGTTTCAAAGGCCGGAGGGTCATGAAACACAACACATACATGACCACAGAACAAAAAGCAGATTATGTCTGAGAACGTACAGTTCATTCTGAATATGAGAAGATGAATGTGGAAGTTGTGAGAAAATTCATAGTAAAGGTGTGAAGATTCCTAGTTCATTCATTCAATTACTTTTTTACAGATTTTACTCCTCAAGTGCTGAAGAATGTGAGAAGTGTCTCACCCCCGACTCACTGAGCTACATTTTCACCAAACATTAACACCAAAATTCCCTTTATGGTTCTCCAGTGTGTCTTAGTGCTCCAGGTACCTCTGGGTGGCTGAAGATCTCGGCCAGGTCGGCAGGGCTCTTGTCAGTCTTGGTCTTAATGGTTTTGTCTGCTCCCAGCTGGAGGAGCTTCAGGACAGCTTCCTCTCTGCCATACTGCACCGCTATCGACAAAGCCTGAGATAACATGTTAGCATCATCCACCATAAAGACCACCAGGTCTTTATCATGGCAAATATAAACAAAATTAACAAAATCATTATTATACCATCCATTCTCAGAGTACACCCTACAGCAGTGGTCTTCAAATCTGGTCCTCTGGGTCCAGAGCCCTGCTGGTTTTCTTTCCTACCAGGTAGTTAATTGTATCCAGCAGGCGTCCCAGGTCTAAACCGGTCCCTGATTAGACCGCGAGAATGAAAACTACCTGGGAAAATAGGAAACCAGCAGTACTCTGGTCCTAGAGGTCCAGATTCAAGGACCAGGGGCCTCATTTATAAAGGTTGCTACGCACAAAAAAGTGGCGTTAACGGGGGTGAAATGTGCGTACGCATATTTTACCGCAAACGTCGAGATTTATAGAACAATTCTATGCGGTAAAAGGTGCGCACTTCTACGCATCCTTTCACCGTAGTTTTTCAGACACGGGAATCAGTAACGCCCGATGGGGAGATCACAAAATAAAGCTCAGTCCTCTTAAAAACATAGTTTTAAAGTGTGCTTTCACAGGGTTTGTGGTCTGTTGTATCTGTTAAGTCACTACTTAAAACCTATTTTTATAAAACTCTTATTTTATTGATTATTTTACCGGGTGGCGCCAGGATGAAGTGAAATAAAACTCATTGATTTAACCTGCAACAGCCTCAGAAAGACTAAATAACAACAACATAATGCGACTGTTGAAAATCAAAGAATACATTTATTAATCAAACTCACATAAGAACGAAGCACTGAGAGAATTTATGAACGAGAGCGATTCTGTCAAAATCAGCAGGCGGAGTAGAAACCGCGGCCTCTCTCTCTCGCTCTCTCTCTCTCTCTCTCTCTCGTTCCGGCTCACTGACAAGAAACACACACAAAAAATATCAGCTGTTTTTAAATTGTTTTTATCATTTTGTTCATCATCAGTTTGTCTCCCATTTTTATTTTGTCTTCTAAAGCACTTTGTAACTTTGTTTTGAAAAGTGCTATATAACAAAATTGTATTTCTATTATTATTATTAAGGTGTGCCGGATTATTAGAGCTTGAGCGGTTCTCCACAATGTGGCCCAGATCCTCTACTGAGCCCAGACAGTAGCTACACCTTTACGGTGCTCAACCTGTGATGAGCCTCGATCTCGCACTCCGCAAATTTCGGCTTTCTTGCAGCTGGCGTCTCTCAGTCTTTCCCTCATTGATAGTCAACAAAGGCTCCTTAACAACGTCGGCATATTCATGAGCTATTCAGCATTGCCTTTTTATGGATGATTGTGGGACGACACTGGGAGGAGTAGTGGGAGGACACTGGGAGGAGTACACGAGCGCACAATTCACCGCAGGTGGGTATTTATAAAGAGAAGACTGCGTACAGGTGTGTACCGCACGGTTTTATAGATCTGAATATTTTCTTGCGTTAGTGGATTCTGAGGTTTGTGCGTACGCAATGTTTTAGGATAGAATCTATGCAAAGTTTTATAAATGAGGCCCCAGAGCACTAAAATCCCATTCAGATGTACTGAAGGGAGCTGCTACAATAACAGACTGACACTGACTCTGAGACACCAGCCCATGGCCAACAACCACGATCCGATAGCCTATACATACAAGGGAGCGACACCAAGAACATTTCTGGGAGGTTGTGGTGGACAGATATTTTACAAATCCAAAAATATTTATTCACAATCTTTCTAATTTTAAACACTATACGAACTAGCTGGATGGAAACCCAGCTCATGTGTGCCAGTGGTATGTTGATGCAGAGTTGTGACATACTGTGTATCCATTGGCGTCCTGAGCGTTGACCTCCGCCCCGTGGGACACCAGCAGGTTGATCACCTTACTGTAGCCGTCCCTGGCCACCAGCATCAGGCAGGTCATGTGACACCTGACAGGAAACGAGAGATAGAAGAGACATGAGGATGGTAGAGGAGTCGCATGAGAATAGGAGAGAAGGGGGTGACGAGGAGAAAAGTGAAGACAAATGGGAGTAGAGGAGGAAAAGATACAGGAGTAGGAGAGGAAAGGAAGAAGCATGGATGAAGAGGAGAGGAGTGAGAATCCACGAGGGAGCAACAGACGAGCTTTGGACATTTCCTCCTCCTGATTACGAAAGAACGACTAACCGCTGAACGTACAGCTTCAAAGCCTCGATCTAACACACTAATGTCATTTTAACGATGGATATGTTTTCTTGAGCACAGTAAGAAAAAAATAAATGCAGTGTAGTCTGGTGGTTAGACCGTCCTGCAACCACAACAGCCATGTGTCTTGTCAAAGTGCCCTTGAGCAAGACACTGAACCAGCCTAGAATGGGAAGTTTGACTTTGACCTTTCTTGCTAATAATCCTTCCACTGTTTGGCTCCATCTCAGCCAGGGGTGTAAATAACCACTGATACAGTACTTTATCACCTCTGACTCAAACACAGTGGGTGAGAAAACTACATCAATCCAGAGGGGTGGGAAAGTCCTGAGGCCATTCATCACTTTACCTGACGCTTTCCCAGGGAACTGAAACACACCGCGAGAGGAAAGGTGAGGAAGACAGACAGAATGATAAAGATTGTGTAATTAGGTGTGTGTGCGTGCACGTGTGCGCATGCAAACGAAAACAAGAAACAGCCTGAAGAGTCAAAACAAGTTCCTATGTATGAGCTGGTAGAGATTCATGATGAATCTGTTGGTTTGTTTATTGTAGAGCTGTAGCGGCGTTGTGTTTTGTACTAATGCTTTGGCAATGGAAGAGTTCAATGTCTTGAATTGAAACTGATGAGAGCGACGGGATGTTTGTCAAGTGGGCGTGCACGTGAGGCCTAATGATGTTGCTCTCACGCGTGGGCTGTGAACATCTACACAGCTATACATCTTCCTTGACAAACTCCCAAGAACTCAAACGTCCCGTTCTAAATCAAACAGATGAACCGTTCTCAGGCTCCAGAGCTAGTCAATGAATGGCCCTGACGTGTTTGATGATTCCTTCTTGGATGGTTTCGTACGCACCATCTGGTTAGTCACTTCCTCTTTGACCCCCCGGGGTGGGGGGGGTGATGTCCTGTGCTACTGTATTTTCCCAAGGGGCGGTTACACTGAGATAGGTAGCAAGGTCATGCACAGTCTGTTGGTGTGTGTGTGTATTGGCTGGTTCCCAAGCGGACAGATCGATATACAGACAATTCAGAGCCACAAGAACAATGGGTTCCAGAAACGTAATACCTGTTATGAACATTACTGAAACATGAGTGTGACTTTGAGTGCTGGTCAAATCTTGTTTCCAGTGGCTAATGGATTCCCAAATACAGACCAGTCAATTTCACTATTTTGACTAATAGGATGAAAAAGAAGCTCCAATCAATGGTTAGTTACCGGTCAAGGTGACCGGTAGAGTAGACAAACTGACCAGCTACAGCCAAACCTGACCAGCATTCAGGCTGGCAGTAATTTCCCACCCTGGTATTTGTCTAGGATTGGGATGCACCCATACCATTAGGTCAGTTCTGAACTGACCCAATGTTATCCATTACTCATGCAGAACAAAATGACACCAACATTTATTTTATTTTTTTACAATAGATATAATCCTTTTTTTAGACAAAAAAAAAACAGTGCTACACTGCTAACACAGGCTAGCCAGCTTGTAGCATTCAAAGGCAATCACTAAAACAAGGATTTCACATAGTTTGGACTTCCGCTATATTGATTGTTGTTTACTCTATGAGCAGAAAATGTAGAAAACGTCTGTACTTGCCTTTTTGACTTGCATTCTACTGTACAATGAATTTGTGCTCTGTGTATTCAATTTCAGTGTTGGGGAAAATACCCTACAATGTCCTGGTATCTGCTCCATATAGGTAACTTTGGATGGGGCCTTTTCAACGGTCCAAAGCACAAGTCTGAGGTGACTGGGCCAATGTGAATCAGTACAACGAAGAACTAACACATGGAGTCAATGGACCCCACATCTTGCTCCTGCAGGACTGGACAGATGACAGAGCACTTGTTTACACTCATTTGCGGGGACAAGCAGCTGGTGTTAATCGCTGGTTCGATACGCAGACGTATGAGGCGAGGAGGAGGTTTATCCTCTGCGCCCACACGATGTCCTGTTGCTCTTTGTTCTCTGGATGCTGGGGTCCGTCCCCCCAACCCTTTCCCCCCAGTCCCCATCCCTCTGTGTCTCGTTACCTTTCTTCAAATATTTTGTCTGGCGAGGAAACAATCAATTTCTTACCGCCACAGTGCGTGTGTCTCACATCAGGGGGTCTTCACGCAGTGTTGGGTATGTAACGGCAGACTGGCAGTGACAGAGTGGTGGGGGTACAAACAACTAAACAAGAAAGCCATTGGGGGCTGCATCCTCGCTTTGACATGGGAAACATCCACCGATGGTAACAAAGGAGAAGTGCTTGCAGGATGACCTTCATTCACCTCTAAGTGATTTTTCATGTTCTTCAGGGTGGCAGGAAACTTTTTCATCCATCAGCTATACTGGCTGATGGATCCCAAAATTCACCCACCACGTTCACCATTTTACCAGCAAAAGAAACCACTAGACAATGGTCGGTTAGTCGCCAAAGCTGCTGGTAGAATGGACAAACCTACCAGTCACAACTAAAAGTTACTAGTATTTGGCTGGTGGGAATTTTCCCACCATGTTTTTCAGATTGTGTTCGACATGCAACTCACATTCAAGTCTAATGTTAGATGACCAGCTTCCCTCTCTGGTGGCTGGGCTGTACAGGTAAGTGTCATGTTTGCAAGCAAGGCCGGTTAGTAGTTTTACCAGACAAAAACTATTTTTGGAATGCAACCCCCCCCCCCCCCCGCCCCCAAGAAAATGGCTTGTAAGTATAGCAGAGACTAAATATTTTGTGTACATACCACATTGCAGATTTTTTTAATCTCACCTCTGAATGATTGTTTACCTGCCAAAGTGGCTGGTGGAGTAGAAAAACGTATTTATCGGCTGGTGGTAATTTCCCACCCAGCTTGTAAGAAAGTCCTTCCGCCCTTACACTCTGGTATCAGACAGACAGACAAACAAACATACAGTCTGTACATACACATGCCATAACAGGACATTCCAAACAACACACACAAATATACACACTGTATGTAGAGCTGTGGTGCATAATGCTACCACATGGCAGCCAAACGTAATGAGAACCATCACAGGAAATATGATACAGCATTTCAGTTTTTTCTCTTTCCCCTGTTCCGAGTCTAGTTGGACTGTTTCTATTTAGCCTACATCAATAAGGGTGCGATACAGTGTGTGCGTGTGTTGTGATGAATTTCCCAGGAAATGTTTGACCCGAAACATTCCTGCAGCCCCTCACCTGTCCAACATGTTGGGATCAGCGTTTCTGGAGAGCAGAAGCTGCACACAGCGGACGATGCCGTCTTCGCTGGCAGATGCTGTGCAGCCGGCCATGAGCACCGTGTACTGGTCTGTGGACAGAAGGGCGTTAGGATGGCAGAGTCATCAAATATATATATACACTTCATAGACAGTATTTAATTTCAGCTTTTTTGGTTTGTCAAGGTGGTTTTCAATAGAGCCTAAATTACGTTTTTATAATATTTTGCAGCACTGTGGAGTGAGACAGGAATGAAAAACATCATCCACCTCCATTTGGAAATCTTGTAACCAGCTAATGAGATTTTAAATCCAAATCATTGGGTGTGAATATTGTGTGACTGTATTCTTCTGTTGCACTCATTGTTGGTCACTGTGGATAAGAGCTAATTGCATGCTGATAGTTGCTGGGTGATATGACTCATAAGCAACATAACACTAGCCGAGGACTATCTCTTACAACGACACATCTCAGTATGACTGTGGGTCTACGGCTACATTATGTGTACCGTAATAAAATAGATTTCTTTCAATATTTTTCTGATTTTGTGCAATTCTCAAACTTAAGACCTGGAAATGGTCAAGTTCATTTAGGATCTTTAGATAAAGACCTGTGGCAACACTCGTCTGAAAATGTTAAACTAACACGAGTCATCATCCTAAAGCTTCACTTAGCCAAAGCAGTCAGAATGAATGCGAGGTCCTTTTGGAAGACTACAACAACTGGCACACAATCAATAGAAAGCTGTGTGATCATGAAGTGGCCAGTGTAAACATTGCATAACAATAACCACGTATTGTATCTGAAGTGGCATCGTATTCGTGCTGCACAATCAACAGGTGAAAAAGAGTCAAAATGTTGATGCAAAATGCAAAAAGTGCAGCAAAATATTGTTTTAATTCCCAGGGTTTCTGGTCCCAGGCTCTCCACTTCACTTTAAAGTAAATTATCTAAAAATAAGGCCGTAAAAATGGACTTCATGTCCCTTAATTCATTTCCTGTTCTTGTACTGTTCTTTACAGTTTCAGAACCTTCATTAGATATGCTCGTTTGGAAATAGGCTGCTTTTGTTGTCGTATGTGTTTTTGAATTGGTCTTAAATTCAGTTCCAGGTAGCATTAATAAGAAACCATCATCAAGAATAATGATCATGATTACAATGTCTAGCGGTGATGGGAATTATCATTTTAGCCATCATCGTGTGGCCTTACATTACATTAGGAAACAAAGAATGACGAAATCTGGATGAGAGCCCACTGATGGAGATAGTCATTTATCTGGAATCAGGAAGTGTGGCACTCTTTATGTGGCTGTGTGACTTCAGAGGAGTGGTCTCCTTATCTCATCCTGATAAGAGCCATCTGAGACCCATGGCAATGCACTCAATTCCTGTTTTGCTCCGGCAATGACTGACTCCCAAAAAACCTGTGTTTGTTTGTGTGCGTTTATCTGAATCTACGTGTATATCTGTGTGTGTGTGTGTGTGTGTAAACCCAACTGGCTTGCGTCTACAGAGGCCTGGGGTAAATAAATCTAAGCCCTGAGAGACGGTGTGGGGGGAATGACGGCAGTGAGGCGGCCTTTATCAATCACTCATGCATTCCTCCTCTCAGCCTCGTGCTCTCCCAAACGCCATCAGGAAGTGACCAAATGCCACTCTGGCGTTTAATTGTTTCCTTCGCCTGCCTCCAGCATCAGACGCCGAGACCATGTGCAGTCAGGCAGACACACACAAATACAAACAAATCCCAGTTTATCTCTACATTTTGAACTGTAAATTAATTGACCTCAGCCCTGACGGGTTTTCAATGGTTTGATACCAACAGCATGACTAGTACAGCGGTTCACTAACTGGGCTCCAGGGACCTCCAGGGGTCCTTGGGGGGTTTCCAGGAAAATTAGTACAAGAAGAATGCATTAGTTTCGCTATTATTTCATTCAACAGCTGTTAGCTCTTTTGCTGTTAGGTTTGCTTTCCCCGCCGTTATCCAACATTCATATTTTAGGCATTTAGCTGACACGCTTATCCAGATGGATGTGCAACAGTAGAATAAGCTTCAATTCCTACATCATCTACAAACAACCGATGTTACAGAGTGCAAGGGTCAAAGCGTCACAATACTCCACTGACACAGAAAAGGGCTTTGAAAAGAAACAGACTAAGTTATTGTCAAAATTCCTTTCTATCTTTTTCCTTAGTGAGTCAAGGACAGGGGATGTGAGGTTCTTGAAAAGATGATTAGCCTGCACCTTCACATGTGGAGTGTGTGTGTGTTGGGATGAGGGGGTGTATTGATGTTTCATTTAGCAAGCCCAGTTACTCATTTTAATTTTTTTGTCTCTCAGTCTAGTAAAAGCTAATGGCATTGCACCATTAACAATTAAGTTTCTAGACTATTATATTTCCATCTGATGATCAAGGCTACGTCTCAAACTGTCTCCATTTAGTTTGTGTAGACAGACACACTACAATTTGAAGGAGCAGGTGCAATGAATCATGGTCATTGTAGTTCACTTGCAGCATTAAATCTTGATTTGTTTGAAAACTACATTGACGAGAATCGCCAGCTTCAGGCATTACGACACCCGAAATTAATCCAAAACAAACATTTACGTGGCTGGCTGTTAATTTACCAAATAGTAACATTGTATGGGATCACCCAGATTGATCTACAGCCAACAGATGCCTTCAATTTCTGAAAACTTTCTGAAAAAAGAAGAACTGAAAACAACCCTGCGGATTAGCGACGCGTTTCTGCGAAAGTTCCTCTTTGGCGTCATCACCATTAAGTAATGTCAGATGAGCCGTAGTGGTGCGGCATCCTGATTGGTCCCCCAGCCTTTGGCTGGAGCAGGTAAGGAAATTGAAAGAGGCTGCACGACACCTACGCAACGGGGACCGTCAGAGGATTAGGTATGGCTGTTTGAGATCGAAGGCTGGGAGGCTTCAGTGTGATGTTGTTGCCTAATCAAGCTATTTGTTTTAGGTGTCCAAGATGGGGGTCGTCGTCGTGGGAAGGTCACTAAAGCCTACTTCAAAACTGTCAGACCATTGATATTATGAAAACAAAATCACCAATACAAACAAAAGCATTATCTTCCATTTTCAGAAATATATATATATATATAATAGAAATTTATGAAGCAGTTGTACACCCATTTAGCTGGTGGTTTCCTCAAGATTACAGACTTTTGAAAGATCGTATATAGTCTAAGTAACAGTGAAGAATACACAAGTCAGGAATAAATTCACCTTCCAATCATGAATATTTTTGTACCATGAATACCTCCATCCATTCATATGCATCCATCTCTCCCTCCAGCTATAAATCAATCCCTTCATCCACCCCTCCCTCCCAGAAACCTAACCTAGGGATAGCAGCCATACTGGTCTGACCTTTGCTGAAGTTGACGCTGGCCCCTCGGTCCAGTAGCAGTTTAACCAAGTTGTAGTTGGCCACATTGACAGCGCACATCAGAGGAGTCCATTCAAAGCCCAGCCTCGTCTCCACGTCCACACCTGAACACAGCACAACATTTAGGTCGGGTGATTCAGTCATAACAGAAAAAACACAGATGCAAACTCCGGCCCAGTTTCTTTGAGTTTACTTGCTCTCATTTTTGTTTTTCCCATCCCTTATTTACTTTAAAACTGTAAATACACAAAGTCGTAGTGTCTAAACTCCTGTTTCTCTGCTGTCTGGATGGTTAACTAGCCTAACATTAGCTTAGCGTTATTCCCATGCAGGTCTGAGGCGTCAAAAAATAAAAAATGAGGACAAATACATTAAAAAACCAACTGAGTAAGTCAGTGAGAAAGTTTTAAATTAAAAGACTAAGTCTGCTGATTTAAGGTTTCACATAGTACCCGATTCTGTTGGCGAAAAAATGTGTATTCATTATTTTGGCGGGTAACGTTTCTTAGCAGGTAATTTTTCTTTTGTTTACCAGCCTTTGGCAGGTGAGCTTAAAAAGTTTATTTCGGACACTGGTGGGCAAATGATGCCAATCCAGAAAGCCATCTACATGCAATAACGGGTGGCAGGATGACTTAGTGGTTAGAGAGTCTGTCCTACAACTGGAATGTCACAAGTTTGATCCCTTCTATGTGTCCATCAACAGCCATGTGCCCCATGAACCCTACTTCCTCTCTCTTTGTAAGTCGCTCTGGATAGGAGCACTGACATTACAAGCAATTCCTCCCTGATCACATGGGGATGTATGGCTACACACGGTCAATAAACTGCCAATATGTGGTACAGATGTCATACAGAGAATACTTGCCGTTGTCCAACAGCTGCTCCACAGCCGAGACATCTCCCTGACTGACGGCTCTCTTCAACCTGGACACGGTGTCTTCTGCAACTGGCAAAACATTCTGTGGGGATGGGAGGGAAACTCAGATCTTCGATAACAGAAGACTTTTGCCAACTAAATAATTATGCATTTGAGAATAGAATCGTTTTGAAATATGAACTGATTTATTCCAAGTAAGTTATTCCCTGTTGTTGCTGAGATCTGACTTAGTCACTGCTGGTGTAACATGGAGAAAAGGTTTTAGCAGTTTTAAATATGGCCAATATGGAAAATATTATCTGACAGCCAACAAAATATAACCAACAATGAACAATACTTTTTTAAATTCCTGAAAATGACTTAGGAAGCCAACTTTTTCACTTCAACCGAGCACCAATTTCACGTTTTCACGATTTTATTTAGCGACATTTCAAAAATGTGCTTCTAATTTGACAGACAATACAAGTCACATTTGAAATGTAATGCTAACCTACACCAGTTGGCTTCTGTTTTGCCATAGAACAATTAAAGATGACACTGAAGGCAAAAAAAGAAGAAATAACATTTGGCGCATGCAGGTGGCTAGCTAAAAGTAACCGTCCAACTTCGTAGCCGCTAGCTAACGTCCGCGTTCAGGTTTAATAACATGACCTGATTTCAGAAAGAATAAAATACTTCTTTTTTTTACAGTAACCTGGATGCCAGGAGGCTTTTTGCAGTAACCGATATCCCATTCATCGTTGCTGCCGTCGCTTTCATCTCCAGCAGGGAAGGCGTAGCCTGTTTGTCCGGCCATCGCGATCGGGTTTATTAGAATCAACGTTAATTTAGCCGAATAGCTAGCTAAACTGAGCAGGCATGTGACGTCACCGCTACAGGTGAAGGGGCATTGCAAAAAAAAAGGCGGGCAAGTCTCGCTCAATGAATTAATCAATGAATCAATCTACAAACAGATATATGAATAGATAACCTTTATGTATTGAGTACTCGTACATTATGTTGAACCAATGCTACATCTATAGTGAAATAATTAACTCGCGATAACGGCATTAAAAAAAATAATTGCAAGCACGGCCGTTCTCGGCTTCCGTACTTATCAGAACAGAATTACAAAATTATTTACAAGATGAATGAAAACGAGAGCAGTAAATTGACAAGACTAAAGTATGAAATAGTACAGGGCAAATAGTAACTGGACAGTGTACCAGGCCTAGCTGTTGTCCAAAATATGAATCATCCCTACATGTAGATGCATTATTTGGTGTGAGAGGTGTGTTGTACCTGCACTGTTGTGGTTACTCAGGTGGCAGGAGGAGTCAGTTTAATATCAGAGGCAGGGATGTAGAGCAGTGGTCTCCAGTCCTGCACCATGGGGGGCCAAGAGCAAACACAAACAAAACAGCAGCTAATGAGATCAGCTGCTGTTTTGTTTGCTTGGAATGAAAATGTGTTTGGCTGGATGTTGGCCCTCACACATCCAAAATTTCTTATGTGGAACAATTCCTCATCAGATTCCTCCTGGTGCCAACTCATTTGTGAAGGGAACTAAACCACCAATCATTAAAACCAAATATTACAAATTAAAAGCAACAAAAATGCCTGTTTTTTCTGAAGAGGCATGTGCCCTCTCCCAGTTTGAATGGTGGTGATGCTAGTGATCAGAGGACACTGGACCCTAAAATGTTTTTAACTGAGGTAGAAAATTAATCCTGTGGAATTTGAAA
Source organism: Hoplostethus mediterraneus (assembly GCA_034670385.1). NCBI lineage: Eukaryota > Metazoa > Chordata > Actinopteri > Trachichthyiformes > Trachichthyidae > Hoplostethus > Hoplostethus mediterraneus. Next base: position 684,898 of record JAXDDW010000036.1, on the reverse strand, counting down.
CATGAAACTAACACTGCCAGGGTCTGCCAGTGGTGTTCATCTTGTAGACAGCTCTGCAATTCTGTACTAGCCCATATCTGACGGTCTTCTGAGACGGTCTTATCCAGTGGGGGTCTGTGGCCTCGGCATCTTTTTCTGGGAGTCCTTGACATTAAAACGGCCATAAGGGGTCACTCTTTCCTCTGGTCAGGGCAGACAACCCCGCTGTCTCTGAGCAATAGGACTTATTACACTTTACATTGTAGGGATTTACCTGATGCTCTTATCCAGAGCAACATACAGTGATTGCTATAGTGGAATAAGATTCAACTCCAACTTCACCAACATTGCAAGCAATCAACAGTAAGGAGGTCATAGGTCAGAGCCGTAGTGCCCTGCAATATTCCTAAAAATTGTAAACGTAAAATTGCATTACATATAGTTATCTTCAGCACACACACACACACACTCCTCTACACTCTTTCAGCAGTGGAAAGTCCCCACAGCAAGAACACTACCGCTACCACTCAAGAACAGGAGAAATTAACAAAACACTGTTGTTAAACTCAGTTTCCCTCAAAACACACAAACAAGCACAAGCCCGGCTGCAGACGGATCCAAAACCAAAGACCACCCCTGCTATAAAACAACCAAAAGTACATCCTATTGGCTTCATGTGACTCTCCTCTTCCCTCAATTCCATTACGGGGCTCTTGTACTGCTGTATGCTTCCCTCACACACAAAATCACACACACACACACACACACACACACACACACACACACACACACACACACACACACACACACACAGTGCTAATTATCAGGTCCAAATAAACTTTACAAGCAGCAGAAGGTACAGCCAGCATTATCCACTAAATTCACTCCTTCCTCCTCACACAGCTGCCTTTGTCACTTCAAATGAAAAAGGAACATATCTTTTGACGTTCCCCGGTTTAATGCGCAGTGAAAACATGTGATAGCAGAACGATTCATCATAACAAAAATGTAATCAGATTACTGCTTTGCAGCTACAGTGCACTTGCATTACTTTCAGGGTTCAGTGCCGTCTGCTGGGGAAATCAAACCCACGGCCTTCCAGTTACGGTACGGCCTCTCCAACCACGAGGCCATCAGATACTGAGTGATAAGGACCAACATGAGCTAAATTCATATTTCCTACAACACTTTTTTTTATCAAACAGGTTCATTGCTTTTTTCTCATATTATCTCTGTTCCATAAAGGAATGTCTTGAGGTTTTGATCCTCCCTCGCCCGAAACTGTCCGTAACCTGGAACTGATAAAAAGTTTCCAGTTCATGTCGACGTCCAGGAACTGTTTCTGCTGCTTGGTGAATGATAGGGCAGATTTTTGCATGTTGTGGCAAAATCCACTGACTTGAAAAAGCATGGCTCGGCATTCAGAAGTGTTTTAGACCTGCAGCATCTTATCATATCTCCAGGCTGGTTTGTGGATAAAACCAGCTTGTTGTTTGTTGTTGTTCTCTATGATTTTTCTCTTATATTAAATATTTTTCTGCATTGTTCATGCACTTTGTAAATTCTGCTTTTAGATAAAGGCTATAATAATAATAAAAACATCGATTTTAAAATTTTCTTTTTCTTTCCTATCTTTTCTTTTCATTTTAAAACTGTGCATGGAGAGATTGTAGTGGTGTGAGAAAAGCCTGATTGGTTAGTTCTCTAATTGGGATAATGTCTAGTGAATGAAGTTATAGCGAAATAAACTTCTTTATGTTGATGGGGACCCGCTGGATCCTCCTCAAGGGCCCCTGGGGGTCCATGCAGGGACCCCACTGTGACCCCCCCCCCCCCCCCCCCCCCCGGGTTTCATGATATGGAACAATATCTTTGTCCCGTCCTGCTGAGGAGTTTGGATAAACTGGTTTCTCCGTCGTGTTGCCACAATATGCAACCTGAGGCTGGTCGGTGTGGAAATGACGTGTCTCTCTGCTCTCCGCGAAGTTTTGGCGAGCTCATAAAGGATGGACTGTCCTCTCCCTGTCTGTCACACCGACGGAGAGACAGGACAGGACGACGGGAGCAGAGAGACAGAAACAAGAGGGAAACAGAAACGCACAGAAGAAGTGAGGAGTGGACCGAGGATAGAGGCATTTCTCTCGGTGTGGGGGGAGATAACTGAACTCTGAAATCACAAGGTGGAGGATAAAACAGGCGCTTATCCTCTCTGTCTCTGGGGTCGGAGCCACCCAGGGGACACCCAAATGTGAACGACGCGCACAGGAACGACTCAGGTGCAGAGAAACCAAACTGGCGGCGCACTTAGGATGCAGAAGTCACCGGTGGAAGATGCAAACTTCCTCTCCAAATTTTTCTTCTGGTAAGAAATCTTCTCTATATCATTTTTGAGGGGCTCCGGTTGTCAGACAGTCAGTTGGGTACGGCAAGGTGTGGGCACCCTCCATGCCTCAGCCTGAGCGACTCCACGTTTGATCTGGTAGTTTTCATCATTATAACGGAGGGCAAAGATCAATCAAAAGATTTATTGGCAAAGATCAATGAAAATCGCCATAAAGTAATTTGGAAGCCATAAAAAAACACCACCAGGTTAACACAGCAGCGTTCCCTCTCAGCTGGTAGTGACCTGCGTCTAGTTTATCACACTGACCAGATAATAATAATATCTGCTCAGTCACCGGTCATTGCTCCACCTTGTCTCCTTTTTAATGGTTATAAGCGGATTTGGACGTTTTGGTGGTAAATAATAGATGCAGGGACCAATAGGGTTTAGCGGACTGACGCCCTGAGCGCGCCGGGGACGCCTAGGGCGACGGGGCAGGTGCGACACGGTACCGATGACTATTGTGTGAGGAAGATACAGTGATTTCAAAGGTCAAAACAATCCTGTGTTGTTCTCTGAACGACAGGACTCAATATGTTAGGAAACCCCATGTTAATGCCAGCGACCGTCCTCGTGTCCTGTTTTGCTTCCGAAGGAAATGACAGCAGCAGTCCGCGCAGAGCGTCCGACCGAGGCTGCGGTTGTCCTGCCCACATAATGATATCTTTGTATGAACTGTTACTGATACTGGTGCTCTCTTGCTGTTTAGTCCGTGCGTAAAATGCGCACATGCGCCATTAAAAGATGTTCTAAAAGAGAGCGACCTCCCACTCTCAGGTAAACTGGATGTGAATGTTCAGGTTGCTGACAGGTTAAGGCAGCATGGAAAAGTCATACAGAATATACCTTCACTTAAAATCACTATAATATTCTATTGTGTCTATGGTATTCAATAGTGAGTTCATGGTGACTGTATCGTATTTTAAGCTATTTTATGATATTACTATAGGATTTTCTGTGTTATAATATTTGGACCTGTATTGTATAGTATTTGTATAGTATTTGTCTACGATTTACTATAGGATTGATATAGTTATTTCTGATATATTCTGTCTGGTAGAATTACATCAGAAGTGTTTTCAGATCAAATAAAGTCAAATGATGTAAAACATTAAAACCCAGAACAGCTTGTCCAAAACTTCCCTTTCTTCTCTCTTGTCTGTTTGCCTGACTTGGTTCAACTTCACGGACCATTTATATTACAGCTAACACCAGTTTACATCAAAGCTGTGAGACAGACAACCAAAGGACCAGTCCTGGAATCAGCCTTGAGTTGGAGAAACAGGCTATTATCTCAGTGTTGCCTTATCCGGGAACATTTCACATACTTAAAATGTCTTTAGATATGCTTCAAAATATATAAAAATGGTACCAAAATACATTTGTATGAGTGGTTTTTGATACTCTGTGTTGATGAGTTGTCAACAGTACATAGGGAGTACTTGCATGCATGATTATCATCTACCTGTGACCAGTTGTGTATTTTCACTCCTCTAAACATATTCTTGAGCATACTGTATATGAAATGCATGTTTTTCAGTGGGGGGGCTCGCTACTAAATGCTGGTACAAACTCTTGAATCTGTGGTTTTCCTGCAGGTGGACATCACCACTGTTGAGGAAGGGCTTCAGAGAGAAGTTGGAGCTGACAGATGTGTACAAGGCTCCGTCTTTTGACCTGGCAGACAACCTCTCCGAACGACTGGAAAGGTTGGTGCACTTTGTTTTTCTCGACCTTCTCAGCCCAGCTGGAGTGTTGCTTTCAAAACTCCAGGCTTGTGAAGACATAGTGGTCAAAAACCAGGAGCTGCATCCCACCTGACCTGCAGATTATGACGGTGGTTTCCAAAGAGGGATCCAGGGAGCTCCAGGGGTCCTCAAGGTGGTTCCAGGAGATCCCCTCTGTAGGAGGAATAGTTCATTGCATTATAGAGTGAGGCTTCCCAAACCTCTTCATGCCGCGGATGGATACACATTAGACCACGGACCCCCATTTGATAAGATCTGAGAGGGGTTTTGTTGTGTCTTTGCACAGAATTTCATAACGGTCAGTTTTGCCTACGATAAAAATAGTCGTCTTTACACATTCTCTCATTGTGCTGACGTCTAAGGAGTGAAACATTAATGAAATGATTTTGCTGGGGACCCCCTGGAATTCCCTCAAGGACCCCTGGAGGTCCCCGGACTCACTGCACTAGACCTTAGCACAATGAGAAGATCAACAATGGTTGATCATAGAGTTCACCACTCTTACCACTTACAGTCAGATTCAAGATTCAAGAACTTTATTTGTCACATACACACACGGGGTGTGTAGTGAAATGAGTTGTGTGATTCTACATTAAATCAAAACTAATTACAAAAAGGACAAAATCTTATCAATCTTCTATCTGATCTGTTTTACTGCGTTTCCCCTGGCATGAAAAAGTTTGGGGTCTCCTGGATTAATACACCATGTTTTGAGTACTCTAAGGAAGTTGAGAACAAAATGCACTTCCTCTTGTATTTTATAAAACACCACCAGATGAAATGTAAAGGATTAAACGCTCCCTCTCCTCTAGCAGCCACACCAGGTTTCAGACATCGGATCCTGTGGTTTGGTTAAATAAACAAACAAATAAACAAAAAGACAAACATCGCTGTTTATCTGTTTTAAGAGAACAGCTAAATGATCATTCAGGGTCCGCATGCTGAGTGGTAATACTCAGCTTCCTCATTTGAGACTGCTGCACGTGAATCCATAAATGTTAGCAATCCATTTCTTCCCATACTTCCCACTTCTACCGTTGATCTAATATACTGGAATTATCGGCAGTACGTGTTCAAATTATCCCACAATTGTTTATTTTTGATTATTGATTATTTGATTATTTCTTCATTATTTCTCCTGTTTTTATTGCTCATTTTTCTGCCTGTGTGCTCACATCCTGTTTCCCTGAGATGTGCGTTGCCTCGATGTTTCTCTCAGTGGCCTTTCGGCGTATTTACAGTAGCAGGCCGTCGGCTGTCCTTCCTCCTCAGCCGGACAGGAGAGAAGCTAAAATATGGGCTGGCATTTGGACGAGGCGGGACGTAAACTCAACCTCTCTGTGTCCAAATAAACAGCCGAGGAAACGAGGTTAACTCTTCTACCTCTCTTTTTCAATCTGTCTCTCTGTTTCCTTCTCTTTCTTTCCCTCTCATGTCATTCTCTCTTTCTCTCCGCCCTCTTTATCTCTCTCTCTCTCTCTCTCTCTCGCTCTGTCTCTCTGTTGCTCTGTTTCTCTTTGTTTGTTTGTTTGTTTCTCCATCTGTTTGTTTCTCCTTTTTCTCTCTCTCAAATCAAGTTATTCTGTGTTTCTCTCTCTTCATCCTCTATCTGTCTTTCTCTCGGTTTCTCTTTCTTCCTCTCTTTCTCTCTCTCCTTTTCAATCAGTCTCTGTTTCTCTTTCTCATCAAGTCAAGTCAGTCAATCTCAATCTCGCTTTCTTAAATTCTTAAATTCAATTCCAGGAAACCCACAGACCCCCCCCGCCCCCCCCCCTGCTCTCTTTCTCCATCTCTATCTGTCTTTTTCTCTCTCCTTCCTTTCTCTCTCCTTTCTTATAACCCTGAGTAAATGTCACGCCTTGGACGGATTTCTGTTTCTTCCAAAAAGGAGACTGATCTCACGCCACCCGTTAAATGCCATCCATGTTTTTACCTTTTGCCCCAGCCGAGCGGTGTTGGCCCCGGCGGGTCCCATGCTGGCGTTGCCGCTGGGTCGGCGTCACGGTGAACGCTGCCAACAGGCCAGTTAATGTGAATGGGTGTTAAAAAGTCGACCTTTAGAAAAGGCCCGATGCCCACCGGGTGACGAATGAGCAGCGGTGGGTGATTTCGCTTTTTTTTATTGTGATCCGGCAAACAGCGAGGGATGCTGGGAACGTGAACTTTACCTTCCATTAAAGCAGGCTGGGTACAGCCAGTCCATCACCCACCCAGCTCAGCTCAGCTCAATTCAAAGGCCTTTATTGGCATGGTAAGGTTTTCCTTACATTGTACAAGTACAAGTACAAGTAGGTACTACATACAACAGCAGCAAATATTTAAAATGGAAGTAGAACTTTTCAATTTAAGCTTTTAAAGGTGCTAAGTGTTTAGAAACATCAATATATGATTGTCACATTAATGGTGCTACCTTGGTATAGTTACCGTAAACCAATGAGACCAGAATGGAGAGGATTTGTAGCCTCTATCTCACCAGTGGTATTGTTACTAGTGTTTCTCCACATTAAGACTACATTTCCCATCAGCCCCGTTGCTTCCTGTCCTCCCTCCCCCTCCCTGGTGTCTTTGTCTTTCCTGAAGAGGATCAACATGTTGAAGTGATTCCTCCATCTTCCTTTCTCTCCTTCCTCCATCTGCCGTCTCCAGAAACTCTTCATCTTTATCTCCGTTAGCGCTGGAAGAACAGCGCCCTCTTCCTGTTTGGTGCCGTAAAGCAATCCAGCAGATTTCACTCCAAATCGACCCGGTGGCCACAAAGTAGAATGAGAGTAGAGGCTGGTAGAGGCTGGTATGGTCTGGTTTATTTACCATAATTATACTAATGTCTGAGCAGCGCAACATTAAATGAACATCAAAAATGCTGGGAAATATTTCCCATTTTTTGTCTCTAGAATGAAAATCAGAGTAGTAAGCCCTTTTTTCTGTTACAAAACTTTAGGAAATACACATTTCTATTTCTCTCTCTCTCTCTCTCTCTCTCTCTCTCTCTCTCTCGCTTTGAATGTCTCTCACTCTTTCTATCATTCTCTTTTGTTCTCTTCCTCTCTCCTTCCTCTCCTTTACTCATCTTTTCCCTCTCCACCTTTCCTCCCATCACTCACCGTTGAACCGTTGAACCGTTGAACCGTTCAGCCAAATCGACCTATGGAGAACAATGCGGCTTCTTCTCCGTAACTGTTTGCCAACGGGCAGTTAATCTGGCAGCGTTGTAACCAGGACAGGAAGCTTGAAGCTGCACCAGCAAGATGTTTAATGTAAAAATACACCCGTCCTATCAGGCTAAACTACAAAGTGTTGCTGCAACAGAGGAGAGAGCTGTACGTTCCTAAACGTATGGTCACTACGGGGAAAATCCTCTCGTTGTGTAGGAAGTGATGGATTTGTGTGCTAAAAATATTGCAGCTTCTTTTTTCTGTGGTTCTTTTATCAGCCAAAACAGTAGAAAGGATGGTTGGTTACCTTCCAAGGTGTTTGATGTTCCTGTTGGCGAGGCTGCTGCCAACCTCCCGTCCTGCTAACTCCTAACTAACAGTGTTGTCGCTCCGTCTCCCTGCAGAGAATGGGACAGAGAGGTGGTGTCGGCCAAGACCAAACCCAGGTTGATGCGAGCGCTGTCCCGCTGCTTCCTCGGCCCTTTCGTCTTCTATGGCGTCCTCCTCTACCTCGGGGTGAGTCTGTTCTCTCTACAGGAAGCAGGTTAGGGGCTCCATTCCCAATGACACCTTGACGTGACGGATGGGAGCCGCCACCAAATGGTAGTTGGGCAATCATTTAGTTTAAAGGTTTCAGGTTCAAAACATTTGAAGAATCAACTGACCAACATTTTGTGGTTGGGCCGATATCGACCAGTCGCTGATGGATATGATGCATTTAGTTTGTACAATATACATATGGTTGCCTCGTTTGGTTGTTCTGTGTTTTCTTGACTTTACGTGCACAATTTCATAACTCGTGAAAACAAATTGATTAATATGTACCTGCCGTGTAATACAGTGTGTGTACTGGTTTCACTCACTTGCTATAATCAGTTGAATTTACTTGATTGCATTTTGTTGAATTATCCAGATATTTTGTCATATAATAATATATAACATTATTATTGATTATTGATATCTAAAATTCTTATGTTATATATTGATATACAACATAATTAATCTATATTACACTGGTTGTCTATCCACAGAAGTATGTATCATTTTCATTTTCATTTTCATTTTCATTTTCATTTTCATTGTAGTCATCAATTTTAATGTCCTATGATCTAAATGCAGTATAAACAAAAAACGTTTCAAAAACCCAAGTCAACGCTAACTGACAGGTACAGTACAGCAGCTCCGGTCGGTCCTCCCAGGCGGCGTGTTGCTGCCAGCTCCATCTGGGTGTGTATGTGATGCTTGCTAGTGAAGTGGACTGGGCCGGTAGCGCCGCAGTACCATGTTGCACAAACACCGCAAGCATGTAGCACCAGGGTGTCGCAATCCATCCCGCTGACCTTATGGGGCGGAGCCGACGGCGGCCGTTACGTAAGCCGGTACAGTAGGAGGTGGTTGCCATGACGACAGGAATGCGTGTCAGATGTTAAGGAGGGGTCACGGTGAAAAATGGACTCCAATTTCCAGGTTTTGAAAAGTTTTGGAATATGCACAAAAGTCTGGAAAACCGACGACTACGCCTCCTTATAGACCGTTACAGACCCACTGTCACGTAGTTGACGTATTTCCCAGCTTCTATCGGCATACATCATATTGAAAAAACATAATCTTCATATCCAGAAAATTACATTAGATCAGATTAGATCAGACTAGATCAGATTAGATGGCTCTTTATTGTCCCCGAGGGGAAATTGCAGTTATGCAGCAGTACAGAACAAGAGAGAATAGGAACGCTGAGTCGCCATGGTAACGGTACCGGTACATTAAATATTAGCTTCATAATCCAGTTTTTAGGTGATTACTGTGACAGTAATTGAAACCTGCAGGGTATTGACTCTTCTGATGAAAGATGTTGTGTAGTTCTCAGAGTGACTGAAGTGACGCCGTGTCCTGGAGCCACCGGGCCAGCGACCTCACGCTGGATAAGAGCATCAGCTAAACTTTGTTCATCGTTAACCAATTACAGCGTGACGAACCTCCAGGAGTAACGTCATGCTGCACGTGGGCGAATCACTTGATCTAATTGTGACAGTTGAAGACAAACTGCCTGTAATCTGGTTCGCTGCTAACGTGGAACAGAGGCTGATTTCACGCTTCACATCAGGAGGGTTACCAGGTCCACTCTCTTTCTTTACTGTCCCGGTGGTTTCTTTCTTTCTTTCACTCTCCCGCAATTCTGACATCCTCCATCCTCTTTCCATTCTCTCCTTCCTCTTCCTCTTCCTCTTCCTCACCCTCTCTCCTCTCTCTTGTGGTCTTCCTCACACTTTTTTTTGTTCCTCCTCTCTCTCCCCATCCCCCTTCACTATCTCTCTCTCTCCATTTCCATTCTCGCTCTCTTCCCAACCCCAACCATCTCCCCTCTCCTCTCCCAGTAGTGCTCGTTCTGGTTTTCCATCATCTCCAACCTCCAACTGTAGACCCCGGGGGTTCGATCCCCTGTGTGTGGTAGTATCCTTGACCCTTGTGGAGAATGGAGGTTTCCAAACTAAACCTGGAGCTTCGTTTGAGTGAAAATATGATGTGACTGTGATGCCACCCAACTACAGGAAGTGTTGAATATCGAATATCGCAGAATTTCTACAAAATTAATTGTAAAATCGGGAATTTGTTCAGTGGGATCATCCTTTATTATGAATGACGACCAACGAAAAAAATCCTTTCCTGCACCGAATTTCTGACGATGATGATGATGAAATGAAGGCTCCATGTGTCTTAAATTGATAGCATGTTGATAAATGATGGTTTGCTGGTAATCTTTCCGTACGAAACCGAACCGAACCAACGCATGAATCCAATCCTCTCAATCCTTCCTCCCCTTCCTCCCCTCGTCTCTCGGTGTAGGAGGCGTCCAAGACGGTGCAGCCTCAACTTCTGGGTCGAATCATCGCCTCCTTCGACCCCTTCCACGCCCCTGAGCGGGCGCAGGGATACTACCTGGCCCTGGGCCTCTGCCTCCTCTTCACCGCCCGATTCCTCCTGCTGCAGCCCGCCATCTTCGGCCTGCATCACCTGGGCATGCAGATCCGCATCGCCCTCTTCAGCCTCATATACAAGAAGGTCAGGGGAGAACAGCGTGGACAGGAGGGAGGGAGGGTCATGCTCACTTATGTCTGTTAAAGTTTTTTATTCAATTTTGCATCAGACATTGATATAGTCAACTGCTTTATCATGGTAATTGTGTTACCATGGAGATGTTACACGCGCCAAAGTTCTGCGGTTGACAATCAGGACTGACTGAGCGAATGTAGTCGCCGTCTGCTAGCTATTGTCCTCTGCCATGGTTCCTCTATCAGACATGATGTTCTTCAGGATGAGGAGAGGAGAGAGAGGAGGAAGTCACTACAGCTTGTTGAGAAATCAGTTAAAAGTGAGGGAAAGGGGATGAGTAGTTAGTTACACAGTCTTGTACCTTTTTACAACCTGAATCAGTTCATGATTCATCTCTTGGCTGATTCAGTTCATCTATTAAAATCCTTTATATTGTGATTCTCTGAAACGTCTGGGCGGTTACTTTTCAGCTCTATTCAACGTCTCCCTCTGTGTCTCGGCTGACCCCTGACCCCTGACCCCTGTGACCTTTTCAGACCCTGAAGCTGTCCAGCCGAGTCTTGGATAAGATCAGCACGGGTCAGCTGGTCAGCCTGATGTCAGCCCACCTGAACAAGCTGGACGAGGTGAGAAAACCTCCTGGGGCTCCAAGTGAAGATGAACTGAAGATAAATGAAGGCAGGGAAGGAAAGTGTTTAGAAATGATGAAAACATTCATTCCAAAAAGTGACAAAAGTATAAAAAATAAGATGCTTTGTGAAGAATAGAAGGAAACTTACAGGAAGACCTTGATTGACAGATTTTACCGACTGGACGCTCTAGATTTTAGAAACTTCAGGTAATGATTTTTTTTTCGCTCAACATCTTTTTAATCGACTCTGATGCATCCCATCATTCCGGGCGGGATGTCGAGTCGCGTCTGTGCGGCGCTGAAGGAGCAGCAGTAGTTTTCCAGGTGGCTTGTTGAGGCGGCGTGACAGTTCACGCCCTCAGTGGATCGGTGTTATTACCCAACACCTAGCTACGCTTTCTGTGTATTGGGGGACAATTAGAGGACAATAGATCTATCACAGTAGGAGCAATGTGTCACACACACACACACACACACACACACGCACACACACACACACACACACACACACAGAGCTATTCAATCCACGTGCATGTGTAGAGACACAACGCTGCTATGTGTATCAGTGATTGAACAACATAGGAGGCGAGTGTGTGAGTGTGTGTGTGTGTGTGTGTGTGTGTGTGTGTGTGTGTGTGTGTGTGTAGGGGCTCCAGCCGTAGGTCTCACTGAGGCGTTGAATGTGGAAACACTCTGCAAGCTGCTCTGAGACAATTATCACCCGGCTTGGATGTGGCTTGGCCGACGCACTGCTCTCTCCTCAGTATGATTATTATGGGATATCTTGCCCGATGCAGTGTGTGTGTGTGTGTGTGTGTGTGTGTGTGTGTGTGTGTGTGTGTGTTGGAGGGACGGAGGGATGTTGTGATATTCAGCAGGACGGGAGTTGATTCCCTTGCAGTTGAGAAGATCAGAGGTGATTCATTCAGGAGAGAACTGACAGTGTGTCGCCAACAGTCGCTAGAGTTGATTCCTCTTTCTTTCTTTCTTTCTTTTATTTAATCATTCAGACACTCGTTCAGTAACTGCTGTAAATGCAGTATAATGTATATAATGGATAGGGCGTCATGAATGTGTCTCTGGGTTCAAATCCCTGCCCTGCTGAAGTGTCCTAAAGCAAGACACTGAAAGCCCACAGGGATCAATAAATCATATAAGTCATTATTCCAATCATAAAAGAGTGTGTGTGTGTGTGTGTGTGTGTGTGTGTGTGTGTTCCAGAGCCTGGGTCTGGCCCACTTCGTATGGATCACCCCCCTGCAGTGTATCCTGTGCGTGGGTCTGATCTGGGAGCTGATCGAGGTCAACGGCTTCTGCGCCCTGGCAGCCCTCACCCTGCTGGGCATCGTCCAGGCCTGGCTCTCCCAGAAGATGGGCCCTCACAGGTGACCACTCACACGTATACATGTATGTGTGTAAACTGATCTGTGCGTGTCTCGGTAATGTAAAGCCCCACGTCCGTCCTCAGGGTGAAGCGAGCGGGGATGATCAGCCGCCGCCTGGCGCTCACCTCGGAGATCGTGGAGAACATCCACTCAGTGAAGGCCTACGGCTGGGAGGAGGTCATGGAGACCATCATCAAGAACATCAGGCAGTAAGAAACGCCACGCGCACACGACACAACAACCGCAGCAGTATGTAACACCTTTTGCCATATGCAGTTCTTCAGGTCCGGCATCAGGAAACCCAGCGTGGCAGTATGGTAGACGTCACGCACAATGGCGAGGAAAAGATGTCATCGCCAAATTTCCAATGCGCCCTTCATGTTTACTGATACTGGCGGAGCACGCACATGCACCGAGCACGTCCTGTTTACTGATACCAGCAGCGCTACGACGCCACACACCGCCAAGTGTTGTCACAACACCTTTCCTTATGCTGGCTGTTAGAAAAGAACAGAAAAGAAAAGAAAAGAAAATGTACCCTTGTAATGGGGATGTCTTCTATTCTCTTCTATTCTCTTCTATTCTCTTCTATTCTCTTCTATTCTATTCCAAGCCATCCACATGTCCTCTCTCCTCAGGGATGAGATGACGCTGACGAGGAAGATCGGCTCTCTGCGTTACTTCTACAGCGCCTCCTACTTCTTCTCCGCCATCCTGGTCATCGTGTCAGCCATCGTGCCGCACGCGCTCAGTAAGGGCATCATCCTGCGCCGCATCTTCACCACGGCCTCCTACTGCATGGTGCTGCGGATGACGCTGACCCGCCAGCTGCCAGGATCCATCCAGATGTGGTACGACACTCTGGCCCTGGTCAAGAAGATCGAGGTGGGTCGCTGGGGGGGTGGAGGGAAGATGTTGGACATGCTCATGATGTCATTTATCGGTGGCAAACGCCCCAGTCACCACAGTAACCCGTCACCCCCAACACTGGCGGTCCGAGTGACCGCCCTGTAACATAAAGGTCACAGGTTTGATCTCCACAACAGCCTCGTGTCCTGGTGAAGCTTCCTCCTCGCTCACTGCAAATCCCTCTGGATGAGAGTGTCAGCTGAATGTTGTTGTTGGTGTTTTCTAGGAATTTCTGATGAAGGAAGAGTACAGAGTGTTGGATTACAACCTGACCACCACCGAACTGGAACTGGTCAACGTCACTGCATCCTGGGATGAGGTGTGTGTTTCAAAACTGGGTGATATACTGCTTTCAAATAATTATTTGTCTTGGTTTTAATATACGTAAGATTTGCCATAAAAGTAGTAGGAAATTATTTGGAGTCAATTTACTTTTCTGTGGTTGACAAAACTACTGTACCTGATCTGAAATTGTCTTGATGCAGTGAACTCAACGCAAGCAGGGTTGGTGTATATGTGTGTGTGGCAGCATTACCAGAAGCTCTTGAAGTTTTACAAGTAGAAAAGCCCAGAAAGTAATGTGAGTAACTAGTCAGGGGCTGTAAAGTCCGACATGTGATTTATTGAACGCCCACTACCGTGAGAAAACAAACCTCCAAACACGTCTTCCCTCAATTCCCTCGATTAATTATCCCTGTTTTGTCACAAAACTCTCAATCTCCCTTTTGATTGGGATTTCTGTTCATCGCCTAATTCCCAGATTCTCTCCTTGGCTTCACCTCTTCCTGGAAGGTTCCATTCGGAGATGAATGGGAGGGGTGTCTCCTTTCTTTACTGCTGACAGCATGTACGTCAGCTCATTTCAATGTGAATTGCGCAGGGAGCCTATACAGACCGCAGCAGCCTGGCATCAGGGGAACAGTGACCCATAAAATGTCCCAGAGGTCAATGATTAAGTCAACAAGTCAGGCGAGGTTCCCCTTTTCTCCCCCAGTGAGACGAGTCACCCGTTGGTGGGTGAGATAATGAGATAATGAGATAATGCTGTTGTGAAGAATCTCTTGTTTCCCACATTAGTGTGACAGACACACTCATTCAGCCCAGTAGTTGTCGGTGATGCAAACACAAAACACAAAACACTAACCAACGACCAACAATCACACACACACACACACACACACACACACACACACACACACACACACACACACTGAGCACAAACACAGATACACACAGAGTAATGCATAATGTAGAATAGTATAGTATGGTATAGTTTTAAAGTATAGTTGAGTAAACTACTGTAATGTAGTGTCATACAGCAATGCATGCCGCACATTATAGTATAGTATAGCATAGTATTTTATAGTATAGTATAGTATAGTATAGTATAAATTAGTATAGTATAGCAAGTTATAATATAGATAGGTAGCTAGGTAGATGGATAGATACTTTATCGATCCCCGGGGGAAAATTCTGGAAAGTATAGTATAGTATATCCATCGGGGTATCCACTCAGATATATATATGTGGAACCAGTTAGAGACCAAAAGTTCTATGTTTTATACCTATAAGTACATTACGGTAGTGGATATGCTTGCTATTTGAGTTCTACTAGTAAGTAGCATAGCTAAAACCTAAAGTTAGTAAAGAGTTGTGACCA
>JAXDDW010000036.1:642500-665000 GCA_034670385.1 Hoplostethus mediterraneus | reverse complement strand
CAGCACGTCTCATTCACCCCCTTGCATCTGTCAACGCAGTCTCCCCATTGATTAGAATTAGAGTTCCAGTTTTTACACCTGCTGAATTATTCTTTTGACTTGCTAGATTATTTTGCTTTTACCTATTTAAGCTTCATTTAATCATAAAGATTAAGAACATCTTGTTCAATAGAGACCTGGACAATGAAGCAGTCATCAAGACAATATACAAAAGCAAAATACAGCCAAAATCACTTCAGTATCAAACCAGCAGGCTCATCGACCAAACCAGTTTGAATCTTGACCAAATAAAGCTGCTTATGTTTCATATTCATCTTCAAACTCTCCAGGAAAGCTCCTTCAGCTTTACATCATTTTGCAGAAATAGAGAGCAAAAATAGAACAGACCAGATTGAGAAACAGAACAAACATTTGGTCCCATTGATAATATCCTGTCATCCATTAAGCGTGGCTTTGTGAGGAGCTAAATATAGCAAGTAGCGAGTTTTGTGGTTCTGCTTCGGTCATCCATTTGCTTATTGGGGTTTTGTGCTCCATTAGAGCTCAATGGGTGGAGCTCCCTGTGTAGCTCAGCAGGGAGTACAAAGAGCAAAACATCTGTAGCAACTCTACAACTCCTCCACGGTGCATGGATGCATGAGTCAACAGGATTGCATGCATACTGTAGTTGACTCCTCAGGGCCCGTAGACCAGACAGCATCATCATCATCGTCATCATTATTAGCACTACAAAGGTTAGCGATTTGATTTCCTGTAGCTCTGGATGAACGAACATAAAAGCATCCACCAAATGGCAGGGGTCTGTTTTAGGATGTGATGTCTTTAACAATAGTTCAAAATGCTCTTGCGTGGAATCAGCAGTGATCTTGGTTCCCAACAGTGTACTCATAACCTCTCAGAGATGATAACCACCAGCTCTCGTTCTCATCTTTGTGTTAGTCTGGCTTCGCTAACTGTTGTGTTTTATGGTCTAATGTTCTTACGTGTAATGCTTTTTACAACCTCAGTTGTATTTATTACTCCATTAAATCTCTACGTAGCGTATAACAGTCAGACACTCTCATATTCCCATGCATTATTTATCGGTTTAGTGTCCTGGCATCAATTTGCTGGTTTGGCTTCTAAGCCGTTGTTCATTCCCACAGCGACTCGACTTCCTCATTTACACCATTCTTGATATACAGCTTTCCTGACTCTCTCTCACAATTTCTCTCCATCTGTAATTCTTTTGCTTGGTGTGTGCCATGATCTCCCTTGTTTCTAACCTTCTCTCTCTCTCTCTCTCTCTCTCCCTCTCTCTCATGTCTGTGTGTTGTCTTCCTGTAGGGCTGTGTATAAAGACGCAGACCTCTATCTACTGGATTCGCCTTTCACCCACCTGGACATCGTGACGGAGAAAGAGATCTTTGAGAAGTGTGTATCCCAACAGAGAGCCTTTCACGTGGAGGAGGTGGTGGGGGGTGGAGGTGGAGGGTTGAACTAGATCTGAAGTTCAAGGTCAAGGTTATCTCATGTTGTCTCTGACACACTGTGGCTGCTTCATCAGGAAACAGGATTGTGTTTTTAAGCAAAAAAGGAAGAGATTGATGGTATTTACCTTTCGGCCATGTTTCAAAACCAAGCCAGCAACTCTCAATGAGTGCATGAGCTGAATGAACATGTTGGCTATGTAGCCAAACATGCCATCCATGGTCATGGTCATGGTGATAACTGAGTAAAGATTTACAGTAGCTTTTTGATTTTGTATGCTGGCTACTTTTCAGTTCGTAAGCCTTTCGTACCTCTCTGTTTGGTTTTTGGGTTGAGTGCCTCCAGCCTCTATTTGTTTTGACAATGAGCAACAACAGAAAAGTCCTATGTTTTGTTGGTGGTTTGCAATCATACAGAATGTTGCCAAAGCAAAATGATCTAAAAAAAAAATACCACTGCACTGACTTGGACTGACATCTGACTGATCTTTCATTAAAATTTCTATTTCATGCTGCTTCATACAGATGCTTATGTAAGCTGATGGCCTCTAAGACGCGTATTGTGGTCACCAGCAAGTTGGAACATCTCAAACGAGCGGACAAAATCCTCCTGCTGCACAACGGTGTCTGTTACTTCTACGGCTCCTTCTCAGAGCTGCAGGCCAAGCGCCCCGACTTCAGCTCCCTCCTGCTCGGCATGGAAGCTTACGACAACATCAACGCAGAGCGGCGCAGCTCCATCCTCACCGAAACTCTCCGGAGGGTCTCCGTCGACGAAACAGCCGGCTTTAGAGGCCCAGATCCAATTCGTCAATCATTCCGCCAGCCCCCGCCTCCAAAAATTGTCTCTGGTCCGCAAGGCCTCCCTGGAGGTGATGGTTACCCAGAAAAACGCAAACAGTCACTCATCCTCAACCCCCTGGTGGCCGCACGCAAGTTCTCCTTCATTGGAAACTCCCAGCAGACTGCCAACACTCCCCAGTCCACAACAATTGAGGACGGGGTTCATGAACTTTCTGAAAGGAAATTCTCGGTAGTTCCTGAAGATGACCAAGTAGAGGAGGTGCTTCCCAGGGGAAATTTGTACCACCATGGGTTGCAACACCTCAGCGGGCAGCGGCGCCAGTCTGTCCTGGCGTTCATCACCAACGCCCAGGGCCAGGGGCGAAGGGAGCAGCTGCAATCCTCCTTCAGGAAGAAGCTGTCAATCACACCGCAGTGTGATCTGGCATCAGAGCTGGACATCTATGCCCGCCGCCTGTCCAAGGATAGCGTTTACGACATTAGTGAGGAGGTGGACGAAGAGGACATGGAGGTAATGCCATTCAGTGGACACTTTTATCCAAGCATGTTACACTACCTACTACTACATGAGTCCATACATTTTTAGCATGGTGGTTCCAGAGAAATCAAACCCTCATCTTGGCCCTTATCTTCAAGAACGTATGTGAATACCTACAACATTTAGATGTTCAAATGAGTTACCTGATGCTGTCTCCAATATAGCAGATTTGATCTGTATGGTCTCTTCACAGCAATGCTTTGCAGATGAGCGGGAGAACTTTGAAACTACCTCATGGAGCACTTACCTACGCTACATCACCACCAACAGGAACCTGGTCTACGTCCTCATTTTTATCTTCTTTGTCTTCGCTATTGAGGTAAGCTAGCGTTCGTGTGTTTTCTATGTATGCTGTTAAGTTCAATCGACAGTAAATGTTTCTCCTTTTCTCATGTAGGTTGCTGGTTCAGTCATCGGTATTTTCCTCATCACCAAGTAAGTGTTTTCGACTACAGACAGCAGAATAGATTCTGTGTTACACAAATCTGGGACGAAACCAGGAATCAGTATGACTTTAAAGGCCCTGTCCAAAGATGCAGTATAGCGCCTCCTGAAATGATGTCACCCCACCACTGGTTTTGATTGATCTATTGGATTGATGACACTTTTTCACTCTGAAATTTGTCATCCGAGACTTTAATAAAAGTATGTGACAGCTAAACTAGAATTCAATATACGTACATCTTGAGGATGTAAAACGTTTGTTTACATCTGTGAAGCTTGTAAGGACTGGAGCATTTGAGTTACATTCCACAATGATTATTTTCTTCCAATAAGATTAACTTTTCAATAATATAATGTGCATAAACCGAAGATTTGTGTCCTGACTGGAGTGCCTCCTTGTGTATATCTTGTATTTTTTAATGGTTATCAACTAAAATTCAATCACTCAATGCTTCAATCTCAATCCTCCTCTCTCCAGAAAGATTTGGAGGGACGGGGCCAACCCTTCATCGCCCAACTACATCGACGAGCAGCACCCCAATGCCTCATCGACCCCCACCCACCTGGCCGTCATCGTCACGCCGACCAGCGCCTACTACATCATCTACATCTACGTGGCCACATCTGAGAGTGTGTTGGCCTTGGGTTTCTTCAGGGGCCTCCCGTTGGTCCACACATTACTGACGGTGTCCAAAAGACTGCACGAACAAATGCTGAGTGCTGTGCTCCGGGCCCCCATGGCTGTGCTCAACACCATGAAGACAGGTGAATGGTTTCTTGGACAGCTCTGTGGTTAGCACTGTTGCACCAAGGGTTAGGGTTAGGGTTAGGGTTAGGTTTAGATTGGCATTTGATTGCCAGTCCCAGTCTTTAGCATGTTCCTCTGAGTGCTCTGGGTTCCTCCCACAGTCCAAAGTCAGGTGGATTGGAGGCTCTAAATGGCACATGACCCTGAATATGAATAACTGTGTCAATGAATGAATATCTTTTATCTTGCACAGTTCACAGTTCAACTAAGTGAGTAATTCAGTCCTCCTCTATATTGCTTGTGTGTGGTTCAATCTTTTAATCGTTTGTTTGTTGTCCTCTATTAGGCCGGATCATGAACAGGTTCACCAAGGACATGGCCACCATAGACGATATGCTGCCTCTGGTGCTGTTTGACCTCATACAGGTGAGGTATTTTACCAACACCAGGAACTGATGATGGATGATCACACTCATGCCTCATGTAACGCCTTTTTGTTGCTGTAAACGATGTAGCCTACAGAGTTCTACTCAAGGTTCAAATGTATTGAGATGAAACTGAACAGATAATTTTGAAAAATCCATTTCCACTCAACTTTTCTGATTCAATACATCATGTTTCAAAACAATTGCTTGGATGGAAACCAAGCAATAGAAACCTGGCTTGGATGTTGGAGGAAATGCAGTAGGTGTGAACAGGAATGTCATTGAGGCGATGAAGCAGGCACCTCCATCACAGAGGCTTGGTTGATTTAGCTCTGCGACACCTCCACAAGACTCAACAGTTCTGGCATCATAGAACCACCCACCTTCATATTCACTCTCAATGCTGACGAGACCGATACTCACCTGCACTAGACTTACACTACATGTGCATGTGCGTCAACACATGCTTACACTTCTCAGCCAGCAATTCCCAACTTCACCATCAATCTCTTCAACAATTGGTGGTCCGACTGACCTTGACACAGAAACATGAAAGTCACACATTTACTAGAGAACAGCACCTGATGTTTGGACTCTAGTCTTCTCCGGTGGGCTGCCCATTGTTTCTTCTACATTGGAATTGTATCACTGTGAGGACGGCCCCAGCTACTGTCCTCATACATCTAACATGCTGACCAGTATTACTATTCAACCCTATAGTATAAGTAAGCACATTTTACTTGTTGGTCTTACTACTACAGGTATCCTTACCACATCTGCTCCAAATAGCATTTCCAAATACTTTTTTTGTTCCTTTCATGCTACTTTGTGCCAGATGGATGGGTTTTACCACACAGGACAGTGAGTACCAGAATGTTTACACAATCAAAGGAGAGTATTTGATAGTCAATATATTATACCCTTTCAGTGAATTCAACTTACAAAGGAAACAGCCCCAGTGGCGGCTTAACTCAATAAATGTCTGTTTTCACTGTAAAGTCTAAATGCTTTGGTGTCCTGGAGCATTTCTTGATGTATTATTTGCTGTTGCTGTCTTTATTTATCCTTTTGTCCTCTCTCACTCTTCCCTCTCTCCAGCTGACGCTAATAGTCTTGGGCGCCATCTTCACAGTGTCCATTATGCGGCCATACATCTTCATCGCCGCCATCCCATTGGCTGTCATCTTCGTTGTCCTCAGGAAGTACTTCCTACGAACTGGTCAGCAACTCAAACAACTGGAGGCTGAAGGTGAGACTGGGGAGGAATAGCTTTAATGCAGCCTAACGTTTCCCTCGTCACTGCTAGGAGACATAACCGAGTTGTAGAAAAGAAGGAAAGCTCCAGAAGAACAGGCAGAGAAAGTGCTGGTTGTATGATTCTGGTTATGATTATCATAGCATTTCATGGGAAGCAGGGTGGTGTAGGCTGCAAGAAGACAACAAGAGGTTCACGCTCATGTGTTTGCAGGCATCAACCCTGACACTGAACCCCTACCAGCTCCATGGTGCTTCTCTGTATTTGGCCTTAACCTCCCTGGAGGGGGGGTCACATTATTTCTGTTTTATTTGACGGCATACCGTAGAACGAGATAGGACAGAGAGAGGAAATGACATTCTCCAGAAGTAGGGGGTCAGATTGAAACCCACTATTTTTAATTTCGGTTTTATGTTCAAGGTAAACCAAAATGATTTCCGGGTAATGGTATTGAATGAGAAATAGAAGAAAGGAGCGAAGGGAAGGGAGCAGCAAGAGGATAATAACAAGGAAGTAAAAGAGTAGAAGTGAGAACATAATAGGAAAACCAATCGAGTGAACAGAGGAAGTGAGAATCGGGGCCGACAGTTCAGCCGCCACACCACCACCATCTATCAGTCAGCAGGCTGGTGGCTGCAGAGGTGGAACAGAGGAAGAACTGAAGGAGAGGATGGATGGGCTGCCTCAGAGGGGCGGGACTAGTTGAAGGAAGTGGGGGTGGGTGAGCAAAACGACGGCTCTCCTCCAATCCCGATTTGAGGATTCAGTCAAATTGAGTGTTTGTGTTTTTGACATGCAGCTCCTGTTCCTCTCTAATGGGAGATTGCTGTTGCGTTCTGGTCTCATCACTGAGGATTGCAGGTGGAAACTAAATCTGTCATCAGACACCAGGATGGGAAGTTGAGCTCAGGAGAAAATCATTATAGCCTTTTATTGGCTGGTGAAAGGCTGATGGCTCACCTGATGACCACTGAGACCAGGGTCCAGGTCCAAGAGAACAGATAGGGGGTCAGTGCTTCAAGGACTCGTGCAGGGATCAAACCTGTGACCGTACATTTACAGGACAGGTCTCTCTAACCACTTGGCACAGACCACAATCTAATCTAACCCAGTCTAGAAGGCACACAACGCCCACAGAGCAGCACAGCTCTGGACAGCTAGCTGACAGAGGACAGAGGTCACCGGACTGCTGACGAAGACGCCACTGTGTTTTTTGGACGTTCGTACCCTCGAGTCCGTCGGTCAGTGTTTCGTTGACGGCAACAAGGTCTTTCCGGAGACGGCCGGGGCATGGCAGGTCGGAGAGATGATCCAAGCTGGGATTTCCTCCCACCCCATCCTGGTGTGGCTCACTCTGCTGTGTGTTTTGTGTGACAGCAGAGCATGCGGGTTATTGGGTCAAGTATGGAGTGGATGTTCTTCCGTTATTACATCTTTGGTTTGTTTTATATGTCCAGGTGAAGAGTAGTATCCTTCCAAACAGAGATATCCTTCCTTTACAAAATGACAGAGCTTCTACAGTCTGGATCCTCTGTGTTTTAAAGATGTTGTTTTCCTCCTCACAGTAGGTCTAAAGCGTTTTGGCCAATTTCACTATAACTACAGTGTCCCACCTGTTTGCCATCACATTTGAGCACAAAGCACAGAAACCATCAACTTTAATGTTTCCTTCCTCACATTTACACCACTTCCTGGTCAGGTCGAGCAGGAATAAAAACATGAGCCATTTCCAAACACATACGTCTTGGTTTTAGACAAGCTGCCGGGGAAAACATATTGTTCATGATTTTAATACATTTAAAAATGTCATGTACGCTGCCTTGGGCTCATCAATACTGGCTCCTTAGACTAGCTGACCTTCCAAGATCATGACTGCCATGGTCATGAATTCATGAAAAATGTTTGTTGTTTGTATATTTATACTTATACTTATATTTATATTTATATTTATATTTATATTTATATTTATATTTATATTTATATTTTGATCAGAGTTGCTTCTTTGCATTCAAGTTCACCAGTTAGCTATCTTTTTAGCTAGCTCTGAAAAACTGTGGTTCTTTGGCTCCGCCCATTGAGGTTCAACTCAACCAATGAGACTACAGGGTTGATCCTAAGAGCTTTAGAGCAGCGTGAGGGCATACTTTTCATTAAGGGTGGCCCCGGTGGGAATCAAACCCGTGACAGACTGGCTGTCTCTTCATTAGCCGCCATGTCCTCTGCCCATCTCTCCCTCTTTTCATCACATTCTCATATCCCTCGTTTGTCTTCTCTCCTTATGATTTGTTTCGTCTGCCCTCCTTAACCTTCTCTAATCTGTCTGCTTTCTTTCTCTTCCTTCCTTCCAATATTGGCAAAAAAACAACCGAAAATTAGTGTTTTGTTGCTTCTTTGCCAGTCTTTGTCATCTTTATATTAATAAACAAATAATACATAATATTAATAATATCAATAATAATTAATATATAAATCAATATAATATAATATAACATAATATAATATAATATATATAATATTAATTAATAATTAATATATACATAATTTATATACATATATACAATTTCTTCATATTTTTCTATATTTTCTTATATTTCTTACCATTGTTAATAGTGCTCTTATTGTAAATATTGTGTTGTTTTTTTATTGTAAATAGTGTGTACTTGTTGCCCTTTGCACAATCCTGCTGAGCATTGCCACTTTTCATTTCACTGCACACCCTGTGTGTGTATGTGACAAATAAAGTTCTTGAATCTTTCATTCCTGATACCTGATATCCAACAGTTACTCTCTCTCTGAATTCAACTCAGTAGCTGAATTCATGACCAGGGTTCCCAATTTCTGGAACATCAGGGAATTTTGAGGTGTATTCCAGACGGGGAAAGTCAGGGGATTTGATGGGAAAATTTTACAAACGGGCACTATAAAGGAATATGCCAGGATGTGGTTTACAACTTCTTTCACACATGTATTGCATTAGCTGGTTTTCAGCTGGTTTTCTGTATAACTTTCTGTGCAAGGAATTATATTTTTAGGTCATGGAAGTATTCATGGGTCATCGAATCTGTATGACAGCTCAACAGGATCAGTATTGCCAAGTCTTTTACCGAACAGCAGGTATTGACTCTGAAGGTGTCTCCTCCTCCTCCAGCTCGCAGCCCCATCTTCTCCCACCTCATCATCTCTCTGAAGGGTTTGTGGACGATCCGGGCGTTCGGGCGCCAGACGTACTTTGAGACGCTGTTCCACAAGGCCCTGAACACCCACACGGCCACCTGGTTCCACTACCTGGCCACGCTGCGCTGGTTCCTCTTCCGCTGCGACATCATCTTCGTCTTCTTCTTCACAGCCGCCGCCTTCATCGCCGTGGGAACCAACCGTAAGTGAGGGGGAGGGGCTTGGGTGGACGCACAAAGGGATGGGTGTGGGATTGCTGTCGGATGAAAACACTGTATCTCCAAAATGTCAGCTTTTCAATTTGCTGTATTTAATATAAAATAATAATAATAACAATAATAATAATAATAACAACAATAATAATAATAATAATAATAATAATAATAATAATAAAGTATAAAAATGAATACTAAAGAAAATAAATAAATAAAAAAGTAAAAATAAATAATAAAGGATAAAAAAAGAAAAAAGAAAAAACCCCAACCAAGATTCCAATAAAATAGAGAGAAGAAGAAAACAAACAAAGGCAGCAAAAAGAAAGTTGGAAGAGTTTAAATCAAGGTGCAAAATTTCAGATATTAAAAGCCTTTTTTAAAAGGGGGGATGAGGCGCTGTCTAAGCCTGAAGCTTAGAGAACGAGGCTTGTGACGAAAGTCGCTGGTTAGAATCCCTGACTAGGGAAATCTGGGCAGGGACGGTGAACGAGTAACCCCTCACTCAACACATACTATCACGGTGCCCTTTAGCAAGGCAGGCAACCTCACTGTGGTTGTGCTGGGCGACGTTAGGAATGCGTGCAAAACATGCGTAAATAAATAAATGGTAAAATAAATAGTTCAAAGAGACCGATGTCATACAAGCTGTTGGTTAGTCAGGTTAACTGGTTGTGTTCTGGTTGTATCCTCATCAGAACAGCACGTCTGAAAACCAGCACAAAGATTTGATCCTCTGTGAATGCCATTGCATGTAATGTAATGTGCAATATGTGTGTATATGTGTGTGTGTGTGTTTTCCATCCATTTAAACACACTCACACAACCTGGTGTTGTTACGTAACAGCCTGTGTGTTTATGTTGAGGAGATTAAAGGGTCATTTCACAGCCCATTAGCTCCCAATAGACCCAGTGGCAGCGCTGCAGTACCTGCATGCTGCTCTGACATCAAGGTCAGCAGCTTTTATTGTGACGACATGGTGTGTGTGTGTGTGTGTGTGTGTGTGTGTGTGTGTGTGTGTGTGTGTGTGTGTGTGTGCGCTCCACAGAGGACAAGCCAGGGGAGATTGGCATCATCGTGGCCCTGGCCATGCTCATCCTGGGGACCTTCCAATGGGCCGTCATCACCAGCATCACTGTGGATGGACTGGTATGTAGTCCACACACACACACACACACACACACACACACACACACACACACACACACACACACACACTCTCCCGCTGTAGGCCAGTGAGCAGTCGGGGGTGCAGTGCCTTGCTCCAGGGCACCTCAGCAGTAGTTGTTGTTAACGAAGACGGTTCTTGTGTTTTCAGGCTCGGCAGTTCTCTGAGCTTATCACGGTGCAGGACATTTTGTTCTGCAGTGTTTTCTCACACACACACACACACACACACACACACACACATATGGGGGTGGAGGTGTGTGTGTGTGAGTGTGTGTGTGTGTGTGTGTGTGATGTAAAACTGATATTCTAACTCATTAAGCTCTGATCTCTGTAGCGAGGAGTCACTGTGGTGAGTTACTCCTTCTGAGATGATGGTGAGGGAACCAACAGATCCTACTGAGGTAGAAGTACTGTTACCTAATACTTGAGTACTACTAGTACTACTAGTACTACTACCGAAACTGAAACATAGCCAGAAGTAAAACTACTGGTGTGAAAAGGAGCTCAGTTAAAAGTTGATTTTAGTTTATTTTAAATATTCCTACTACTGACTACAACTTCTCAAAAAGTACAAGTACACAAAAAGCTACTCAACTACGGCAACAAGAGTAAATGTTAATTCCTTACCTTAAACTAAAGAGGTAGCCCTGAGTCTGGAGGCGGGGCTTGTAACTGGAAGGTTGCTGGTTTGAATCCCAGAATCTGGGTAATGCGATGCACTGTCTCTCTCTCCTCCCTTCCATCTCCTCCCTCCCCTCTCATCCCTCCCTCTCTTCCCTTCCATCTCCTCCCTCCCTCTCCTCCCTTCCATCTCCTCCCTCCCCTCTCATCCCTCCCTCTCTTCCCTTCCATCTCCTCCCTCCCTCTCCTCTCTTCCATCTCCACCCTCCCCTCTCATCCCTCCCTCTCTTCCCTTCCATCTCCTCCCTTCCATCTCCTCCCTCCCTCTCCTCCCTTCCATCTCCTCCCTTCCATCTCCTCCCTCCCTCTCCTCCCTTCCATCTCCTCCCTCCCTCTCCTCCCTTCCATCTCCTCCCTTCCATCTCCTCCCTCCCTCTCCTCCCTTCCATCTCCTCCCTTCCATCTCCTCTCTTCCATCTCCTCCCTCCCCTCTCATCCCTCCCTCTCTTCCCTTCCATCTCCTCCCTCCCTCTCCTCTCTTCCATCTCCTCCCTCCCCTCTCATCCCTCCCTCTCTTCCCTTCCATCTCTTCCCTTCCATCTCCTCCCTCCCTCTCCTCCCTTCCATCTCCTCCCTTCCATCTCCTCCCTCCCTCTCCTCCCTTCCATCTCCTCTCTTCCATCTCCTCCCTCCCCTCTCATCCCTCCCTCTCTTCCCTTCCATCTCCTCCCTCCCTCTCCTCTCTTCCATCTCCTCCCTCCCCTCTCATCCCTCCCTCTCTTCCCTTCCATCTCCTCCCTTCCATCTCTTCCCTTCCATCTCCTCCCTCTCTCTCCTCCCTTCCATCTCCTCCCTCCCCTCTCTTCCCTCCCATCTCCTCCCTCCCTCTCCTCCCTTCCATCTCCTCCCTCCCTCTCCTCCCTTCCATCTCCTCCCTTCCATCTCCTCCCTTCCATCTCCTCCCTCCCTCTCCTCCCTTCCATCTCCTCCCTCCCTCTCCTCCCTTCCATCTCCTCCCTTCCATCTCCTCCCTTCCGTCTCCTCCCTCCCTCTCCTCCCTTCCATCTCCTCCCTTCCATCTCCTCCCTCCCTCTCCTCCCTTCCATCTCCTCCCTCCCTCTCCTCCCTCCCTCTCCTCCCTTCCATCTCCTCCCTTCCATCTCCTCCCTCTCTCTCCTCCCTTCCATCTCCTCCCTTCCATCTCCTCCCTCCCTCTCTTCCCTCCCATCTCCTCCCTCCCTCTCCTCCCTTCCATCTCCTCCCTCCCTCTCCTCCCTTCCATCTCCTCCCTTCCATCTCCTCCCTTCCATCTCCTCCCTCGCCCTCCCAGATGCGTTCAGTGGACCGGGTGTTTAAGTTCATCGACCTGCCGTCAGAGGAGCCGTGGGGCCACGGAGGGAGGGCTGCTGGGAAGGGAGGCCAGGACCTGGTGATCGACAACCCCCACGCCCAGGACAGCTGGCCCAACCACGGCCAGATGGACGTCCAGGGCCTCACCGTCAGATACACCAAGGCCGGGCGCTCCGTCCTCAGCGACATCTCCTTCACCGTGGAGGGGGGGCACAGCGTAAGTCCTTGGAGGGGAAGGCTGTGTGTGTGTGTGTGTGTGTGTGTGTGTGTGTGTGTGTGTGTGGAGCATGGCTGTGGGTGGCTGCAGCTTTTCATGTTATTTCACAAACAGCTGGTGAAATACTGCTAGAAAATAAACAGAACTCGTTGCTGGACTGACCTGAAGGCAGCAGCAGCCGGCACGTCTCCCGTCTGGATCTGAAACGTTCGTTCCAAGCGAAGAGAAAAACAGACGGTAGCGGTCAAACCGAGAATCAACGCTCTGTGATTACAGTCAGGATGAGCTCCACATAACGAGTCCCGGGGGGCCGCGGGGCTCGCTAAGTGTTAGCACTTTAGCCTGGTCCCATTAGCTAAAGCTTCCTGATGATGGTCTGATTGTCGCCGCCGGCCCGGGGAGAGAGAGAGAGAGAGAGAGAGAGAGAGAGAGAGAGAGAGAGAGAGAGAGAGACAGAGAGAGAGAGAGACAGAGAGAGAGAGAGAGAGAGAGAGAGAGAGAGAGACAGAGAGAGAGAGAGAGAGAGAGAGAGAGAGCGAGAGAGAGCGAGAGCAAGAGAGCTATTAGACTTCCCAACATCTCCCTATCAGAGTATACACAGTATCTATAAGTACATGTGTACATACAGTATATATGTATGTATTTACACACACATACAGAACTGTGCAAAAGTCTCAGGCACCTGAGATGTTTTTTGGTCTTGTTGGGTTTTTTTTGTTTTCTGCATCAGTGTTTTACATTACTACTCTGAGTATTTTTATTTATTTTTTCTATTTTTTTCTATTTCTTACTTTATTGTATTTTTTATTTTTTATATTTAGAAACTTTTCATTTAATTATCTTTGAAATTATCTTCACTTTTACTTTTGCATAGTACTCATTTTAGTAACAAGTGATCCTAGTGAGTGAAGGTGAAGTGAACTAACTAGACTAACTAACTAACTAGTGAACTAACTAGACTAACTAACTAGCTAGTGAACTAACGGTACCTCCACCTGTGTGGTTGTGTTCAGGTGGGGCTGCTGGGCAGGACGGGCTCGGGGAAGAGCACCCTGCTGTCCGCCCTGCTGCGCCTGGCCTCCACCGAGGGAGAGATCTCCATCGACGGCATCTCCTGGAACTCCGTCTCGCTGCAGACGTGGAGGAAAGCCTTCGGGGTGGTGCCGCAGGTACGCCGACCACCGCCGAGCCGCCCTCGAGCAAGGCACTTACCCTTGAAAGTTTTCAGATACAGTCAGACCAGATTGGTTAGCACTGATACTCAACTCAGGTTGAAACGCCGTCTTTTACATTCTGTGTTGTTTTTTCTTCTTCTACTGAACAGAAAGTCTTCATTTTGACCGGCACTTTCCGGATGAACCTGGACCCACACGGACGCCACAGCGACGAAGACTTGTGGAGGGTGGCTGAGGAGGTGAGTGCCATGTCATCTGCTCTGTTTCTCTAAATGCTGGTAGAGGTGTTTGGTGGATTCGTCTCTACCAGGTCACCAACCGTCACTTACAGGTCCTGTGTTTGTTTCCTGCCCTCGTTTTACTCACACTGGTAAAATGGAGATGTTCACCTCTTATGGGAAGTGAAAGAATCCTTAGCGTAGCGCTCTTCATCAAGATCTCAAGTTTTATTTTTGTGATACTTCTACATGTGAGGTCAAAGGTCAGCTACAGAACAGCACTCCTGGAGCTGGTAGGGATTCAGTGTGGCATTCAAGGACACTAAATCAGGGTGGATGTTTGCCAACACAGGGGGCTTGAACTCATTTCTATGGCTTGTTGATAAATGAGCCTCTAGTGGTTAAGAGAGGCGGTCCTGTAATCGGAAGTTTGATCCAGTCTGACCTCTGATCAGCAGCGTATCACAACAAACCACGACGGTTAACTGAATGTTGTTCTGCCCCCCCCCCCCCCCCCCCCAGGTGGGTCTGAAGTCGGTGATCGAGCAGTTTCCAGACAAGCTGGACTTCCAGCTGGAGGACGGGGGCAACGTGCTGAGCAACGGCCACAAGCAGCTGCTCTGCCTGGCCCGCTCCATCCTCAGCAAAGCCCGCATCCTGCTGCTGGACGAGCCCTCCTCCTACCTCGACCCCATGTCAGTAGGAACACTACAAACACTCTCGTGTGTGTGTGTGTGTGTGTGTGTGTTCAGAGTGAGTGGAGTTACCAGTCAACCGTGAAAAAGATTTCCCACACACTTTCCATCCATGCAGTTTCCATTTATTAAGACAAGCTTTCCATCTACACAACCTCCAGCTGATGCTCTTCTCTAGAGTGGCTGTAGAATAACAGTAGAATAACAGTAGAATAACAGTAGAATACGTTTCAATTCCTAAATTACAAGCCACCATATTCAGGACTTGAGTCCGTGAGTTTAACTGAGGTCAGTTGGTACCCAACACCAACATGTGTGACGTCTCTGTCACTGCATATGGTGACAATCTCAGGGTGCTTACAGTAACTGCGTGTGTGTGTGTGTGTGTGTCTGTGTGTGTGTGTGCGTGTGTGTGTGTGTGTGTGTGTGTGTAGTCGGGGGTCTTGATGGTAAATGGTGCCTATAATGAGGTCTAGATTGACCTCAGGGCCCTTTCATCCTCAACAGGAACACAACGCTAGGCTAATGTGTTAGCATTGGAGATAGGGGGACTTTAATGATGATGATGGTGTGTGTGTGTGTGTGTGTGTGTGTGTGTGCGTGTGTGTGTGTGAGCAGAACATTGCAGGTCCTGAGGAAGACTCTGAAGCAGTCGTTCTCCAGCTGCACCGTCATCCTATCAGAACACAGAGTGGAGCCGCTGCTGGAGTGTCAATCATTCCTGGTACACACACACACACACACACACACACACACACACACACACACACACACACACACACACACACCAGCTGAGTGTGTTTGTTTGCTATTTATTGCTTTCTAAATCGAACCACCATAATTCCCATAAATGCGTGATTGACAACTCCTGACCTCCATCACGTCGATAACCCCGCCCCCCCCAGATGATCGAGGGCAGCTCCATGAAGCGCTACGATTCCATCCAGAAGCTGCTGAACGAGACGAGCCACCTGAAGCAGGCCATGAGCCCGGCCGACCGACTCCGGCTCTTCCCCGCCCTGCACCGCCTCAACTCCAGCAAGAGGGCGGCGCCGCAGGCCGCCAAGATCACCGCCCTGCCGGAGGAGGTCGAGGACGAGGTCCACGACACTCGCCTCTGACCGGCCGGACACACACCTGCACACACACACACACACACACACACACACATAGGGTTTGACACTAGGGTTTGACCGATGTGGGTTTTAGATTGAAGCGGCAGATGAATTCAGTTTTGTGCTGATATTCAACATCTTTAAATTCTCATCAGGGTGAAAAGGTGATGAAAGGGAAACTCTGGGAGACATTACTGCCTTTAAATGAAGAATTAATTTACAATAAAACACAAATAAATAAATAAACAATTAAAGAAAGAAAGAAAGAAACAATTAAATAAAGAAAGAAAGAAACAATTAAATAAATAAATAAATAAATGCCTGTGGACGACTCTAACTGATCTCTGATCAGTTGACTAAAAGGCTGATATATTGGTCTAACCCTAGTGCACACCTATACACACATACATGTAAGCAGGGACATGCATGCACATACACACCAGCACGTAAAGACACACACACTCACAGTAAAGGGCTACAAGTGACTGTCGGTCTGCTGACGGCAGCAGTGTGAGGCCGAGGGGAGCGAGGTTAACGACACAACATCTATACTAATAAAGTTTCACACACTTGCAATAAAAAGGATCTGTAATATTCTGCATGCTTGTAACTTGATATCCTTAAGTGATGCATGGATATGAATCGAGCTTGTGCAGATATGAAGTTACAAATGTGCAAAATACATTCAAAACCACCGAAACCTGAAATCTGACCACAAATCTGCAAGATCACAAAATGAAGCTGTCAGTATAAATCTGTCATTATTGAATTAGCTCTGTTAGGATCAATTAGAGTGATGAGAGTGGTTGGCTTGAAGCCTTCAGACACTAAACAACAATTCTGTTGATGGAGATTTGGACCTTGAACACAGTCAATTACTGAGTCATGAGTTTTACATGACTCATTCATTTGGGGTAAAATTGATTAAAAAAAAAAATCTCTCAAGTCACTAAACAGACTTTTGATATCAGATGTTGTTATTGGGTTTTCCTCTCATCCCAGCACCTTTTACTATCCTGTATCGGCCTGATGTCCCAGGATCAGTGCATCCCTGTGCCTCGGTGTTCTCCGGCCTTGACACCATGTTGATGAAAACCATTTCAAGTGCCTTTGTTAGATGGGAACTGAGAACATGGTGTCGGTCTCCAACAGGTACCTGAAGGCCTCTTCAGTCCCAACGGTCCTCCAAGAGTTTGTCCTCTGAGGCCAAACATTGTATTTGCTTTGAAAAAGCGTGAACTTATAATGTATCTTGTTTTAGTTTGGTGTATACAACTATTTAATTGGTATTTCAATGAAGGCATTATTTACTAGTGAACAGCCAGATGCTTCTCAAGAACCTCCAACCTCTCAGGATGGTCTAGTCTGCCTCTCCACTCAGTTCAGACTGATTGATTTCCTACAGTGACTCCTACAGCGGCTCCATGTGGTGTTCAGGGTTCAAGTTTCCTCGGTTCGGTAATCTGACCCTGCGGCTTATCGCCGTCAACACACGATGCTGCGCTGTGACGCTACAAACTAGCGATGAACACAAACACCCTTAGTTTTCTATCCATGCACTTTAAAGACACCCTGAGGTACTCCTCTCCTCAGCTTCCACAGTAGCGAGGGAAATGTTGCTGTACGAAGCTGCTCAGTGTTTTCAGCTGGCGGCGGCCAAAAAAACCCAAGTGACCTGCTGCAGGTGAAACGTGTGGCACGGTGAACAAACCATGGTTTTTACTTTCCCTGATCAATTATTGGAAGAAGCCTATGAGGCTGAAAATTCACTATTTATCACAAAGATAAATAATCCATTTATATTTGAAATATATTTTTCCATAAAAAAAGACATTTATCCTCCTCTCGGCCTCTCCGACCGCCAGGTTGAGAACCACTGCTGTAGAAAAGAAAAACAAGCATTTATCAAAATGTGATATTTTTGTCGTTGTTTGAATCTCTTCTCCTGAACTGGAACCTGCTGGACTTCCTACTGCTCCTGTCTTCTTGGTTGGGGTGTTGCTCCTTTCGTATTGAACCAGTTTTGTAAAGCTGCGACGCAGAAAATGAAGGTACTGTGGAGAACCGCCTGGATGTGTTAACTGTGATGATTTTTTTTTACAGTGTAAATTAAGAACCAAGCTATTTGTTACTCATAGGAAAAGGACCGACGTCCAAAAACTGTATAAAGGTGTTTGTTCAATCGACTATATTTCCAGTATAAAAAAAGATTTTGAGAATTCAACTGTGTCTGTGGTTATTGGGACGTCGAGTGTTGGTGAGCGTCGGTCTGGAGGGGTTCAGCTGAAAAACCTCATGTCATTTATATCCCTTTGTTGAAATGCATTCTGGGAAATGTAACTGAAGTAGAAGTAGACGAGGCAGGTTGGGGGAAAATATCACTAAATATCTCCTGGAGTGTGTTGAACCCTACAGACTGCTGATGTCTAACAGTGGATCTGAAGGGATCTGGGGGGATCTCTCCTTTCATGGCACAAAGGATCCTGTGGATCAGAAAATGAAAAAGTGACAATAAAAGCATGGAAAGGCTGTCGGGGTTTTTAACAGTGCCGTTTTAATGTTTGTGCTTGAAAGACAATAGTTGAAACCTCAGACAGCTATCATACGGTCGACTAGATCTCTCCTGTACATTTACACTTCATATATAAACAACTTGAAAATACCAGAAACACAGTGGTGATGGGACACGGGTTTGAACTACAACTCAGGTCAAATCGAACCACGACTCAGGTGGAATTATGGGTAGTTAATTCAAATATTTATTATGGCTTACAGTTGACAAGAGGACGTCCCGTGTTGCTTATTGCCACGTTCCCTTCACTCTGAAACAAGTGAGAGTTCAGAACCAAACGCGTTACAAACACTATGTACATGTACACGCTTTTTTTTCAGCAGTTTTTGCTTTAAGGTTTCTCCACTGTACAAGCATCATACCACATACACTGATCTAGATACCGTAAAGTCACTACTTCTTATTTACAAATATATTTGGTAAAACCCTGATTAGTATTTAACAGTATTTAAACCAACCTTGATACTATTTAAAGATAAAACACTTTAATATCTTAAAATACTGAATAGCAACAAAAGAAAACAAAAAAAAAAAACCTGCCTTTGATCCTTCAGTGACTCTTTACCACCACCTCATCCCAGTGTATTACTCTATGGAGGAGTATTTGAAATACTCAATAATACTGAGGCAGTACTGTCCAATATGTATCACATTTTTCCATATTTCATGAAGCACTAACACAGTATTTTTATACATTTCTATACAGTAATATTCTTTAAATACTTGTCCATAGATTAATACACATTATTAATAAGGCCATAATAAAGTAATCTATTACTTCAACTTCTGTTTCTCTCACGTTACTTCCTGCCAATCTCTCTTTTCCCCCCCGAACGCTCAATACTTCAATACTGTAGTAGAATAAAACTATGGTCCCCAAGTACACAACTGTAGTACAGTGTAACAAGTACGGATAACAAGTACAAATACCAAAAGGTCAAAGGTCATCATGAACCTAATCTTTACAACAGTGGAGGGAGGTTCACAGCGGAATCGTGAGGACGAGGAGGAGGAGGAGGAGGAAGATGTCTACTGGTTGTTGTTGTTGTTTTCATGCAGGTCTCTGTGGAGGATCCAAACGTCCTCGTGTGATTGGTTGTTGTCGTTGACGTTGTTGCGGTAGTTGTTGTTGCTGCTGCTGCTGGGCGGGGTCTGCTTTGATTTGCTGCTGCCATTGGTTCTGCTGCGGTTGACGGGCGTCTGGGTTCGGCCGGGACTGCTGCTGCTGCTGCTGCTGCTGGAGGGTCTCGTCTGCTGCCCCCTGCTGCTGGGGACGGGGAGCTGCGACCTGGCCCGGGGGCCGGACGCCTGGCTGGGGCTGCGACTGGACTGACGGACGCCGGTCTGCAGGGAGACCGGAGAGTCTGGTGAGTTAAGACCATTTCAACCTGCCACCTGCTGGAGACACCGAGTTCTAACAGACACACACCGTAGCACCTTAGCACCGTAGCACCATAGCACTATAGCGCCATAGCACCGTAGCACTATAGCACCATAGCACCTTAGCACCATAGCACCTTAGCACCATAGCACCTTAGCACCATAGCACCAGGAGCCTGTTCATTTCAGAAGTGGTTTTAAAAGGTGAAGAATTGTCAGGTCAACAAATTATCACCACATTAGAGACGTCAGTATAACTACCGAAAACAAATCAAGACCACCAGCAGCCTGTCAGCCTCAACCAGCCTGTCAGCCTCAACCAACCTGTCAGCCTCAACCAGCCTGTCAGCCTCAACCAGCCTCAACCAGCCTGTCAGCCTCAACCAGCCTGTCAGCCTCAACCAGCCTCAACCAGCCTGTCAGCCTCAACCAGCCTCAACCAGCCTGTCAGCCTCAACCAGCCTGTCAGCCTCAACCAGCCTGTCAGCCTCAACCAGCCTCAACCAGCCTGTCAGCCTCTACCAGCCTCTACTCTCATTCTACTTTGTGGCCACCGGGTGGATTTGTAGTGAAATCTGCTGGATTGCTTTACGGCACCAAACAGGAAGAGAGAGATTCAAACGGAGATAAAGATGAAGAGTTTCTGGAGACGGCAGATGGAGGAAGGAGAGAAAGGAAGATGGAGGAATCACTTCCTGCTGTTTTGCCTCCTAACCCTGCAGTCCAAACGTTTCCATCCATTTGCTCTATTCTCATTCATATTTTTATCCTCTTTGCTGTATTTGCTGCTGCAACGGCCCAATGGAAATATTGTGTATTGCAATTTATTTAAGTGTGTGTGGTCATCTGAGGTAATCAATAGGCCTGGTCGTTCCTCCACCAACCCCAACACACACATGCAGCATGTCAAAACAATGACGGCGTTACGGTAATGACACGCTGCAGAACGACGTGGGGAGCGAGGCGACGCGGTGCTTCAATTATGTCTGAGGTCACAGAAAACACACGATGGACCAGGAACACCGCTGAGTCAGCA
The DNA here is from genome assembly GCA_034670385.1 of Hoplostethus mediterraneus. NCBI lineage: Eukaryota > Metazoa > Chordata > Actinopteri > Trachichthyiformes > Trachichthyidae > Hoplostethus > Hoplostethus mediterraneus. The sequence goes on along the minus strand of JAXDDW010000036.1, from coordinate 644,381 downwards.
GCTGGAGTCGGTCCGGAGACGAGACTCCTTTAGTTTCTACTCTGAACTTCATCATCCAGCTCTCCAGTCTGTTGTCAACAAACCTTTAAAAACGACCCGAATACTTTCCAACATTTTGCAACATCGACAACATTTTGCTGTTAAAGGAAAAGGAAGTTTGAGGGAAAGTGGAAACACCAAAAAAGTAAATTACAACTCATCATAAAATAACTCCTGGACTGATGACGTCCGACAGGAAGATCTGAGGGACGTTTATTTAGTTACTACCTTTACAACCCCCCCCCCCCACACCCCCCCCCCCCCCTCACCGTCTGTGGTCGTGGCTGGACGGCGGCTTCCTGCTCGGCCTTGCGGGGGGGGCGCCGGCCCACCGGGAGAACTGGAGAACATGATCAGGTCGTCTTTGGCCTGGGAGATCTATGGCAGGTAAACAAGGACAAACGTTAAGCAGAGGAAAACAGCAGCACAGAGGACGGAGCTTAACCAACGTTGGTGGCATCGTGAAGCACCGTCATTACCGCCCAAACTACCGGGTGGCATGATGACGAGGTGGAAGGCTGAGTGTAGGTGCAACGGGGGGGGGGGGTTGAGGTGGGTTGGGGACGCCAGGACTTCCTGTTGATGTTTCTGGAGGTGCTGAGGGTCGAATTCAACCCACCGCCCTCAACACATTTACCCAGGTCTCTCTGTAGCTCAACACATCTACCCAGGTCTCTCTGTAGCTCAACACATCTACCCAGGTCTCTCTGTAGCTCAACACATCTACCCAGGTCTCTCTGTAGCTCAACACATCTACCCAGGTCTCTCTGTAGCTCAGCCTGCAGCACAACGGATCGTTACTCACTTATCCACTTCACTGGTGAATGCAGTGCCCTTGCCAGTCCTACACACACACACACACACACACACACACACACACACACACACACACACACACACGGCCACACACACACACACACACACACACACACACACACACACACACACACACTATATTTGGGAGGATGACGGCGATGAATTACCGGGCCAAGAGGGACTCAAAACATCGACCCTAACAGCCCAACGCTGTAATTACCAGTTGAGTTGCTGTTGAACACCAACTCTGTTTTCAGAGGTTTGAACCTCGTCAAAATAAAAGTTCCTCTCCATGCATTCACCCTGCATCTATCCTGCATTATGACACAGCTTTACTGAATACTCAGTTCTGATTGGCTCATGAAGGCCTTCTGAGGTTTAGCTGATCTGTAATCAGATTAACTGGTTAACTGGCGCCACCTTGTGGCAAAAGACTCCTTGGTTACTGCAGACAAATAACAGGCTGGAAACATGGAAGATTTATACAGAATTACTTCTATTACTATTTATTCAGAGACTGAACAGCTGATCGGATTTTTTTGGTTTCTATGGTTACCGTTCTGCTACAGTGTAGCATGGATGCTAGCTACAGACGTTTCTATGGTTACAGTTCTGATTGACTATTTTTGGCCAGAATCTTGAAATAAATTGTGTGTTTCAGGGTGTGTGTGTGTGTGTGTGTGTGTGTGTGTGTGTGTGTGTGTGTGTGTGTGTGTGTGTGTGTTAGATGCACTGACAGTGTACCTTGCTGATGTCCGGCTCTGACTTGCTGGAGCACATGCTCTGTAGTTCTCTGATCAGATCAGTCTCATCGTCAGAGAACACAGACAGACCGACGGGCTCCCTGCAACCACACACACACACACACACACACACACACACACACACACACACACATGGCATTAATACTTTCAAAGACTAATCCCTGTGGTGTGTTGAGACTACTATTAATAACACACTGCTGCCCTCTGCTGGTAGCTTGGAGTGCTGCAACTACTACTACTACTACCACTACTGCTACTACTA
>JAXDDW010000036.1:615000-640000 GCA_034670385.1 Hoplostethus mediterraneus | reverse complement strand
AAAAAAGACCTCTAAGACTTTGAGACAGATGGAAACTGGGAAGCGTTGACCCAGCAGGACCGTGGACAGCAGGTAAGTAGTTGTAGTTGTAATAGTAATAATGCATCAGGAAGTAAATCACAACAGGAAGACAATAAACTGACAGACGGCAACGGAGGTAAAACCCAAATGTCTCCAAACTCTTGATGAACTTCAGTTCTGATTATGTTTGTTTGGAACAGGACACATTCCTCATCTCCTCAACACTCTGGGTCTGATCACGTGTCTCAAATATGTCACATTGATTTCACCTTTAATTGTAGCGCCTCCCTTTGACCAATCAGTCCACATGAAGGATCTGGGACACGGTGGTGAGATGCATCATTGGTCTGAGATATCGAGGCCGATCAGGGAAACCTCTGACTGACCTTGTGGAGAAGCTTCCTGCGGAGGTGCCTTCCCAGCAGGCCGTGCAGCGGCTCCTGGTCCCAACGCAGCGTCACCCAGCGGAAATGCTGCTGGAGGCGGAGCTCTGAGCCTTGGAGGCGGGGCTTGGACAACGTGCCAATCAGGAAGCTGCCCTCCTGGAAGTGGTGGGGGCCTGAAGGAAAAGAGAATACAGGGAATAGAATTTAGAGGGGAGGAGAGCGTCTGGAGGAGGAGCTTCTGAAGGAGGAGCTTCTGGAGGAGGAGCTTCTGGAGGAGGAGCTTCTGGAGGAGGTCCTACCGGTGAGCAGCGCCAGCGGGGAGGCTGAACCTCTGTTGTCCAAGCTGTGGCAGAGGTCCCCCAGCAGGCCGGACAGGGAGGAAGCCTTCTCCAGCCCCTCCAGCAGCACGACCACACAGCGACCAGCATCACCGCCCGGCGCCCTGACCCCCGACCCCGGCGCCCTGACCCCCCGACCCCGGCGCCCTGACCCCCGACCCCCGCCGCCGGCACCAGGAAACCTGGCAAGGGAAGAGGAGAGGGAGGACATGAGCCAACGGAGAACGCCGAGTTCTTCACAAGCAGAGAAAAGCTTCAATAAACGTTACAGTAACAAAAATACATCAATCTACATTAATCTATATTGATCTATATGAATCTATAAATATCTATATTGATCTATATTAATCTATATTGATCTACATTAATCTATATTGATCTATATGAATCTATAAATATCTATATTGATCTATATGAATCTATATTGATCTATATGAATCTATAAATATCTATATTGATCTATATGAATCTATATTGATCTATATGAATCTATAAATATCTATATGAATCTATAAATATCTATATTGATCTATATGAAATCTATAAATATCTATATTGATCTATATGAATCTATATTGATCTATATGAATCTATAAATATCTATATTGATCTATATGAATCTATATCCTCCCAGCAGCCTGACAGTGTTTTGCCCTGATCCCTCCAGCAGCGACGTGATTGGACAGAAAAACCATGGAAGCTGAACGGTCGTCTCCAATAGGAATGAGTGGAGTGAGTGTGTATCTCTGCATGTGTGTGAGCATCTGTCATCTGTGTGTGTGTGTGTGTGTGTGTGTGTGTGTGTGTGTGTGTGTGTGTTTACCACAGTTGATGAAAGTCTCCAGCAGCTGCTCTTTGGTCAGGCTCTCCTCCACCTCCACCCTCACCACATCACAGCCGACGCCCCCCGCCTCCCGCTTGGCCTGGGAGGGAGGAGAGGAGAGAACAGGTTGTCATGGAAACACCAAGGAAATATATTACTACGCACTGACAGGAAGCAGGAGGAGAATCTGAATGAACAGGAAGGGGGTTTCCAGGCGTATCGCGGCAATCTAAGTGGGTACACCTAAGATGGCTGCCAGACATCCCTCCTCCCTCCCTCCCTCCCTCCTCCCTCCTTCCTTCCTTCCTTCCTTCCTTCCTTCCTTCCGAGAGAAATAAACGCATCATATATATTATGAATTCAACAGTAACAAGACCCAAATGTTCAGTACTAATAAGGAAAGTAAATAAATACAGAAAAGAGAAATAAAATATAAAATACACGTCACATTATTGATTTACTACCAACGATAATGAAGAGAGACGGAAAAGGAGGAGGGACATTTTGAAAGTGGACATATTACTTCTAAGATGCCACCCAGCTTGACCTTTGACCTCTTCTCCATCACCACATTTTGGTCGTTTCTTCAATAATTTCTTCCTTCAGCTGATTTTCTGATGTCTTACGGTTTCACATGGAGGCTGTCCAGCAAACTGATTACCATGGTAACGCTTCAGCATCCTTTGCTTCATGCACTGTACTGATGCTCGTTTCCATGACAACACTATCAAACAATCATGAGATGAAACTTGGGTGATGCTGGAGAGGTTCTCATCCCAAGACTCTCATAATGTGTGTGTACCTTTATGCAGCGAGCGATCAGGTTGGCGATGTACTCCTGACAGCTTCCCTCCAGCCCGTGGAAGACCAGGTTCCCATACTGCTCCACCTGGACACAGGGAGGGAACCAGACAGAGAATGGATCAATCAGTCAGTCAGTCAGTCAGTCAGTGAGTGAGTGAGGTGAGTGAGTGAGTGAGTGATGGGAATTGCGACTGAAACAAGTTCTGCCTCTAAGACTGCTCATGCTGGTCTGCCAGTTTTCTGATGTCGTAGCGTTACAGGAGTCTGTCAGATCCAGTCCCAGGAGGTGTTTTGGCCAGGCGGTGTGAAGTACTCACATCAGGACTGGGTTACCTTCACCGCCCCGCTGGAAGCCTCGCAGCATCGCCCTGTACCCGGTACACTCTGTACCAGCTGTGGGCGGGACAGCGTCGGGTGACAGTGTAAAGGGAGTCACAACAGTCCAGATGGGAGATGAAGGCATGAGTGACTTCCTCCACATCAGCTGTCTTTCACGACCCGGTTGATTTGTCAGAGAGGATGCCAAGGCTTTGTGGAGGAAGGATTTTATATTAGAAGACAAAGCTGGGTCGAAGCAAGCCTGTTGGATATACAAGGTTTTCACCCGACAGCAACATAACATGAGCAGGTGATGTTGACGTGGTGCTGATGAGGACCAGGACCATCTCAGATCATCACCTGGTTTTAGACCCAGACAGAGTTTCTGTTATTCTGTTCTGGTGTGTCTGGGTTAGTCTGATCCAGACACAGCCAGCAGGGGGCAGTCTAACATCTGACTGGTTTTAATCTTTTTTTTCCACTTCATTGTTCTTTTGTGTTTTATTGATCCTTGTCATGTTTTCTTCCTGGTTGTGAAGCGTTTCCTTTCATCTGTCCGTCTCTTCACCTCCCTCTCCTCTCCTTTCTTTACCTCTCGCTCGGCTGCCGTCTTCCAGCTTCCCTCCTATTTCTGATGTCTTACTCATCTAATCCCTCGCGCTCTTTTGTGTGTGTGTGTGTGTGTGTGTGTGTGTGTGTGTGTGTGTGTGTGTGTGTGTGTGTGTGTGTGTGTGTGTGTCCATACCAGGCGGACGTAGTTGTGCAGCAGCGGCAGGGGGAGGAGGGATTCCAGAGCCAACTCATCCAGACACGACTCAGAGAGACCTGTCAGAACACACACACACACACACACACACACACACACACACACACACACACACACACACACACACACACACACACACACACACACACACACACACACACACACACACACACACACACACACACACACACACACACACACAAATCCTCAAATCCACTGTGCTTTACATGCTCAGTGTCAGTGTCAGCAAAATAAGACGCTTTAACACTTCAATCATGCAGCCGTGAAGGGAAGGTGAGTGAACCGTCCTGTCACTGAAAGGTCACGGGTTCGACCCCTGCAACAGCAAACAGCCACATGTCCTCTAGTGCCCTTGAGCAAGTGGGCGTCAGCTGAACGTCCACAATGTAAAAATGACAGGATGACGAGGATAATTAATCTGGTTATTAACTGACATAGCAGCTTGTAATGCTTCATATCAGTAACTAGAATAAACTACAGCTGGAAAAACACTCAACACTCACTCAACACACACTCAACACACACTCATCAAAGAGTCGTCGCGGTCTTCATCTCATCAAGAAATTCAATCTAGTTTGGTCTTAAAATCTTAAAAGTGGATGAATCTGCTGATGAGGTTTCATGTTTCATCATTTCATCATTTCTTGTTTCATGTTATTGTCATTTTCTAGATTCTGTTTCTGGTTCAAACTCGTTTCTGGAAGATTCCTGAAACAAGTGAAAGAGTTTTTCACTTATTTTAAGAAATACAGAGCAAAAGTCTGAGGCAGCCGAGACGGTTTGGTCTGTTTTACATTCCTGCTCTTCTCGTTAATCTCTTGATATTTAGAAACTTTTCATTTCATTATTTTTGAAAAGCATAATTGTACGGATTTTTACATAGGACTTTTGCACAATACTGTATAGTACTGTATAGTACTGTATAGTACAATACTGAAGACTTCGTTCTGCAGTGTGACTAGAATGAGACTATAGAGCCTCACACACCATAATAACATGACTCACTGATCTGCACCTTTAATAATAGTTGTGTTGTGATGGACACTTTGCTCCACATCCACCTCCTGACTCCTCCTGTCTCTGGTCTTCCTCAACGTTTGTTTGTGTGTTTGTGTTTTAAAATCAAATTTCCTTTACGTGACACTGAAGATTTGAAATGGAAAAACCTCGTAACCGTTAAAACCTTCAGAGGTTCTGAAGCCTCGAGGCTGCAGAGCTAAACCTGAACCGCTGGCTCCACGCCAACACGACGGGCCGGTCGATACGGACCTCTGAGTCAGGATTTCTCTCTCTCTCTCTCACACACACACACACACACACACACACACACACACACACACACACACACACACACACACACACACACACACACACACACACACACACACACACACACACACACACATAGAAAAAAGGCCACAGTGCAAATGCATCCCCACTCAGTTCACGGATGTTTTTTGACAGAAAGACAGAAAGAGGGAGAGATCGAGATAGAAGCAGAGAGAGAGAGAGAGAGAGAGAGAGAGAGAGAGAGAGACTATTGTTCCCTCTCTTCCTGACTCACTGAGACGAGAGAAGGAAAGCAGAGATGCCTCCAGCGTCTCCCCGAGCGCTGCAGTGACTCATGCAGGCTGACGGGAGCGTCGGGGCTCCAGCTGCTTCCGGCACCACTACAGGTCGTAGCACTAAAACTGCCCTCGACTGGATGATGTGTCTATGTTGGCGTGATGAAGTGCTAATCCTGATGGTGGCGCTACGTGTAGCATCTCAACCATCAATACTTCAGTAAGTCACGCTGCAGACTTCTGTATCACCTTTAATTCATCCTAAATGACCGAAGAGATTCTGATTCAATAGTTCAATATGTATCTGGGAAAAATTGGGCTAAATTTGAGACCCCGCCCCCCCCTCATTTTCACAGTCCTGTGATCCACAGCAGGGTCAGGGGTTCGATTCCTGCTGGGCCCGCCGTGCTAAATGTGTATCCAAACAGCACTGTAAGGCACTTTCATCCACCAAATGCCATGTTATCATGTCACACACACACACACACACACACACACACACACACACGGGTTGCCAGGTTTGTACCTTTGAGGCGGATGGTGATGCGCTGGCTGAGAGGCTTCCTGACCAGGTCCCAGGGGGATAACGACAGCTCCTGACCTGGCAACCACAGCGTGTCTCCTGGAGAAACACAGAGACACAGCATCAGGAAAACACACACACACACACACACACACACACACACACACACACACACACACACACACACACACACACACACACACACACACACACACACACACACACACACACACACACACACACACACACACATCTCCTCTGCCTCCAGCAGCCTGAATCCTCCATCATGGATCCAACCAGATCCCTTCTGCTCACCACTGTTGTAAAGATGTTACTGGACCATCTTGACCCAGTCTGCCCATCCTCCTCTGACCTCTGACCTCTGACCTCTCATCAACAAGGTGTTTCTGTTCCGCCACCATAGAGACTGTAGTGGTGAAACCCCCAGGAGGGTTCAGCTGGTTCTGAGATGCTGAACCAACAACCACACCACGGTCAAAGTCTCTCAGATCAGCATCTTGATGTTCTGATGTTTGGGTCCAACAAGAAACTAAACCACTTCATCATGTCTGGAGGGTTTATGTGTTGAGTTGCAGCCACGTGATTGGCTGTTTGGTGTGAGTGTATATGGACATGCATCATATATACTCTATACAGGTCCTGTATGGGTTCCCTGTGTACAGACTATAGAGGTCCCACTTTTTTACTGCAAACTTCCTGAACTGTTACTGCACTTTTGTTCCATCCCCAAAATGTTTGGGGGGAGAAAAGAACGTTTTTCCTTTCCAGACATCCGAATTTACGAGGTGTCTTTGAACTATCCGGTCGAGACAGTACTGCACAACATCCAAGAAGGAATACAAACGCAGGGCAGAAGCATGGCGAACGCATGAAAGAGGACTTCTACCACGGCTACCACTGCAGCCCGATGGGTAGAGCACGGCCCGACGCGCCCGGGTCGGGGGTTCGATTCCCGCTGGAACCGCCCCATGCTGAAAAATGCATGAAGACGCTGTCAGACGCTCGGGATGAAAGCCCCCAAAAAATAGCATATTTTAAAAAGGGAGGGAAGTCAGACATGAATGCACACACACACACACACACCACAAAGACCAGACAGCAGTGTGTGTGTGTGTGTGTGTGTGTGTGTCCCGACAGTTTGATCTCTCTGACACAGAAAGCGACGTCTTCTCCTAAATTGGCGTCTGCCTCCCTCCATCCCTCCCATCTCATCCATAATGCATCTCTCTCCTCCTGCTGCTTTCTTTCATCACCCCCCCACCCCCCTTCACCCCCCCCCTTCCTCCTGTCAATAACAGAGACACAATAACAGGGTGAGACAGGAAATGTGTGATGTATAAATGTAAAGCGAGACAATAAGGAGAGATAAACAGAGAGAGAGACAGAGGGCACCAATTTGCCTTTTATCAGTCTGACACACACACACACACACACACACACACACACACACACACACACACACACACACACACACACACACACACACACACACACACACACACACACACACACACACACACACACACACGTTCCAATAGATACCTCACCCAATGAAAACAACAAATCAACATGAAGTGTGAAGCTACTACAGGTGTCCAGGAGGGACCGAGCATCACACCTGACCAGGACAGAACCAGTTAGAACCAGTTGACCGTCTGAACCAGGTTGTTGTGGTGTGTCTGTAGATCATCCAGTAACGTTCTCAGTAGAACCAGTTAGAACCAGTTGACTGTCTGAACCAGGTTGTTGTGGTGTGTCTGTAGATCATCCAGTAACGTTCTCAGTAAAAGTGATCAGTGTGATCAGGTAGATTTGTCTCCAAATGTAGGTTACTGTCTTGTCTTCAGCCCTTCAGCTAACGCTAGCTGCTACTAGATACGTTAGCTAGTGTGCTACTGAACACAGTCAGTTGTTCTCTGAAGAGCTGTGGACCTCCAATATGGCTGCCTGAAAACCCTCTAGTCTATTAACTAAGTGTTGGTGATGTAACTGGTACTTCAGTAGGAGAGACAGAGGGGATGGACTGCTGCCATCCTGCCTCACCTTATCCTCCTCTTCATCACATTTAGCTCCCGACTGAACCAGGACCAGCAGACCAGCAGATAAAAACATTGATTAGTTAAAAGCCGAGCTGTCCTTTCTGTCCACTGATCTGAAGTCAGATGTACTACACTGATCTGGAGTCAGCAGACGGTCATCTGTCTGCCCTGCTGAGAGGGGAGGAGGGAAGGAGAGAAGGAGAGCGGTATGGATGGAAGGAGGAAAAGAAGAAAGTAGGGGGCAAGGGGAGGAAGGATGGAGGAAGGGAGGAGAATGTGGGCGAAGGAAGGAAGGAAGGAAGGAAGGTGTAATGGGGGGGCAGGGTTGCAAAGCTATCCTGTAGGTGAGTAGACAGACATGGGAAGGGAACACAAGGTGAGAAGAGAGAACTAAAAATATTCCCAGGTGCCCCAACAAGGAATATAATGCTGAAGGAAAAACAACCGACTACGGGCGATAGTCTCTTGCAGAACTAACTGAAAGCTAAACAGGTGACAAATTCCCCAAAAGAAAAGAGACAGAAAAGAGAATAGAACAGAGTTGCTAGGGTTTCTTTTAGAGCGAGAATGAGAGCGACCCAATACCAGCCCAGTGTAGTGCAAACTAACACTGAAGCGCTGAGCGCAGGGAGAGGCCGGTTTCTAAAGGCCACGGTCTCATTACTGGGATGAGCGGCACCTGATGTAAAAAATGGTGAAGAGGGAGGTCCAAAGGAACCACCGCCCCCAGTGGCTGAGTCAGTCACTGCACCATGACAGAAGGAAGGAGGGAGGGAAGTTAGAAGGAAGGGAAGGAGAGTGGTATGGATGGAAGGAGCAAAAGAAGAAGATAAGGGAGCAAGGGAAGGAAGCATGGAGGAAGGGAGGAGAGTGTGGGGCAAGGAAGGAAGGAGAGCAGTATGGAAGGAAGGAAGGAAGGGCGGGAGGGAGGATAATGATAAATGGGTGAATAACATCCCTCCATCCCTCCATCCCTCCATCCCGATCTAACCCAACTCACCGATGAGGACGGAGGTGATGCTGGCGGGGCTGAGGCCCAGCAGGGGGCGCTGCACCTCCTCTCTGGCCTGCTGAGAGTCTCTGCAGAGCAGCTGGAGGTGGGAGGTGAAGGCCTGGCCCAGGGCGCCGTCCAGCTGAGCCCAGCGCATCGCCCGACCCACACACACCCGACCCAGCACCAGCATCCCCGCGCCTCCCCCCTCCTCCTCCAGGGCCTCCACCGGACACATGGACTCTGCTCCTCCTCCTCCTCCTCCTCCTCCTCCTCCAGAACACTGGAGACGGACCAGGACCCTGTAGGAGTCTGGAGGAGGAGGAAGATGGACTGGATATTACTCTGCGTTGTAGCGAACAGGAACCTCGCTGGAGACGAGTTATTCATCTGGCAGTTAAAGAAGTTAAAAATATATAAAATATTTTTTGGATTTAAAATGAAGTTTAAAGTTAAATGATGTTTTGACAGCTTGGAACTGATTGTTGCTTCACAGTTTTATGAAGTTTTATGTGTAACAGGAACAACAATAATTTTCCAAACTTTTCCAGACCTGGAAATCATCAAATGCTTTTGGAACGCTTTAAAACGCACGCACGCACGCACGCACGCACGCACGCACGCACGCACGCACGCACGCACGCACGCACGCACGCACGCACGCACGCACGCACGCACGCACGCACGCACGCACGCACGCACGCACGCACGCACACCCTCCACTCACAGAGGTTTTCCAGCAGGTCTTTGCAGTCGTCGGTCGCCACATCGTGAATGGTGCGGTTACACTGATCCCTCCTCTCGATGTCCTGCTCACTGTGGCTGCACAGAACCTCCAGGCAGTCCTACACACACACACACACACACACACACACACACACACACACACACACACACACACACACACACACACACACAGCCAATCACAATCAAAGAGCAAGGGCTTCTTTGTAAACCGACGATCAACAATCATACAGGAGAAATCAGGTTTATTGTGTGTGTGTGTGTGTGTGTGTGTGTGTGTGTGTGTGTGTGTGTGTGTGTGTGTGGCGTATTGTACACGTGTGTTCATGCGGCTATCTGAACCAGGCGGTGTGTTTTGGTGCATCAGCTGTCTTCACCTTGAGGCCTCGGGCAGCAGCCATGTGCGCCGCCGTCCAGCCGTCGTCGTTGGCCTGGTTCAGCAGGGCGGCGGGCAGCGCCAGCACGCCGGGGTCAAGGGTCGCCGTGGGGTCGCCCTGGTCCGGGTGGCAGAGGAGAAGACGCAGCGTGTCTACGTGTCCTGAACGCACCGCCGCATGGAGCGCCGTGCAGCCGTCCTGCAGGGAGACAAACGTACCGGCGGCTGTCAATCACTGTGATCCATCACATGACAACCTACCTGAGTTCATGCACGTGATGCTGCACGTGATGCTGCACGTGATGCTGCACGTGATGCTGCACGTGATGCTGCACGTGATGCTGCACGTGATGCTGCACGTGCAAACGAATGTTGGTTTGCTGTTTTTTGCAGTGAAAACACGTCAGAGCGAATCAGAGCTGCACTGAAGGTTGATGTTGTACTGTAATACTACAACTGATAGCATGTCTGTAATATTTGCAATGATGCATTTTATTTTGAAATCCTGAGCATTTGTGGCCTCTAGGCAAAAATGACATCAAATAAAATCTGAAAAGGGAAAACAAAAGTCATCACTTGGTGTTAAAGTCACGTCGCCACGCAGCTTTTAACTCCCACCAGATCTACAACGCGCCGACGCCGGCCAGCTGCAGCTAAAAACACCGAGGTGTTGAGCAGCATGCTGGCTCAACACCTCGGTGTTAAGCAGCATGCTGGCTCAGCAGAGGTCAGGCCGACTGTAGCAGGAAGCAGGTAAATAGATATAGCAGGGCCTCATCGCATGCTGCCAGGGAAATGAAAGGGCCCTATGGTTACCATGGTTACCATGGAGACACAGGAAGCACATCAGTGAGCTCGCACCAATCAGAAGACCAAACCCGGAGAACGGTTAAAACGAGACTGTTGATAAGGAGGAATAAGACAGTCGATGGACCGGGAGGTGCTCAAAGTACAGAACTGTCTAAGTCTAGGAAATGAAACGTTTCATTTACTGTAAAGAGCAGAAATGTAAAACACTAATTTAGATGAAAACATTTCTGCACGGTGCTGGATATTCAATCAAAATGAAAATTGAATTCCACAAATATTATTCCTGTTTCAAAAGATATCTGGAGCGTCAGAGAACAGATGAACAAACATGGAGAATTATTTTATTATTATTATTATTTATTTATTTATTTATTTCCAACATCTCTACTCCAGTGTATTATTATTTATTATCCTATGTTTGTGTATTTTAAGTACACAAAAATGCCAGCAGCACATTTCTAATTTCCTCAAGAAACATTTCTATAGAATAAAACACCGTTTGGTATGAAGCCATCCTATAGGATGAGAGACAGACAGACAGACAGACAGACAGACAGACAGACAGACAGACAGTACAGTGGACAGACAGACAGACAAACAGACAGTATGGTGGACAGACAGACAGAATGACAGACAGAATGACAGACAGACAGACAGACAGTATGGTGGACAGACAGACAGACAGTATGGTGGACAGACAGACAGACAGACAGCATGGTGGACAGACAGACAGACAGACAGACAGACAGACAGACAGTATGGTGGACAGACAGACAGACAGACAGCATGGTGGACAGACAGACAGACAGACAGACAGACAGACATCATGGTGGACAGACAGACAGACAGACAGACAGACAGACAGACAGACTTACGGCGGTGCTTTGCGAGCGCTCGGCTCCGGCGCTGAGCAGGACCCGGACACAGTCCAGACTTCCTGCTTCACTGGCCAGGAGGAGGGAGCTCCGCCCCCCCGCCGCAGCCCCGCCCACAGCAGCTCCTGAAGCCAGCAGCACCTTCACACAGCTGGGGGGGGGGGAGGGGGGGGGGGGGGGTGTTACTTAGCAACACACACATACGAACTAGAAGCAGCACCTGTTCAGAGACAAGGGAACACATCCATCACCCCCCCAACACACACACACACACACACACACACGCTCACACACGCTCACACACACACACACACACACACACACACACACACACACACACACACACACACACACACACACACACACACCATTACCCAGCCCAGCGACAGACCAGGTCATCTGAGGAAAACTGAGCCTGCTAACATGACCCAGAGTCACCCACCCTCTAACAGCTACATTAACCCCACAGAATGACCTGGGAAGGGGTGTGTGTGTGTGTGTGTGTGTGTGTGTGTGTGTGTGTGTGTGTGTGTGTGTGTGTGTGTGTGTGTGTGTGTGTGTGTGTGTGTGTGTGTGTGTGTGTGTGTGTGTGCGCATGCCTTTTGGATATCCCCACTCTATTAATATCACTGTGATCAGATATTACAACACTGCACATTCCTCAGCTGGTCCTGGGCATCGCTCTCTGGCACACACACACACACACATACAGACAGATGTTAATAGTGACCAATCAGAGCAGGCGATGTTCAGACGTCAGGCTGTGGATGGCAGCCGTCCAATGTTAGTCCTGCGCTCGGCTTAATTTAGCCCCGGGAAATCACCCCCCAGAGCTCCGGTAACAGCGAGTCTCAACCTGACGTTGTGCCGGTGCCAGGCCAGCATGCTGGCACGGCGGCTGGCATCGAACCGGCGTGGTGAAGGGCACCAGGCTGGCGCTGTGCCGGCGTAGTGCTCAGGTTTCACACATGGGAGCTTCCATGTCTCTTGGCACGCTGCACGAGACCGGGTCGTCAACAAAACACCAAATACTGAAACAACCTCAGGAACGGAGTACCGGCACAACAGTGATACACCAGAGCCCTGGTCCTGGTCCTGGTCCTGGTCCTGGTCCTGGTCCTGGTCCTGGTCCTGGTCCTGGTCCTCGGGCCCCAGAGCCCTGCTGGTTTTCACCCCAGCCATGTAATCAGGGACTGATTTATACCTGGGACACCTGGTAGGGGACCAGCAGGGCCCCGGGCCCCGGGGACCAGGATGGAGAACCACTGGAGGATGAATCTGTTGTGTCTGATGGAGAATGGCGGCGAGCTCACCTGCTGTGGCCGTTGGCGGCGGCGACATGTAAAGGTGTGAATCCATTTTCATCCGAAACATCAGCAGACAAACCCGAAGACAGCAGCAGCTTCACACAGTCTGAGAGAGAGAGAGACGATGACGGGTTTCTAATAACGTTGTTGAGAGTCTGGGTGATAAATAATAATCTGGTTAAAACAAAGTCAGTCTAGTTTCATATTCTTCTAGTCGACCTATTTATCTCAACACGTGTCACCAAGAGATGCTGCATGCAGTGGGACATGCTGACATGTTTATCTGGTTGCCATGGATACAGGCAGCGTCGTGAAGACTGATGGGATGTTACCACTAATACGTCACTGATTCAGTAGTTGATTGTTGTGTGTGGTTATTTCAGCCAGATACTGAGTAGTAGTAGTAGTAATATTACGAGTATTAGTAGTACTAGTATCTGACATCAGGTACCAGTCATATTTTTAGGCTGTAGGCTTAAATTCGCAAAAGTTTAAAACAATTTTTTTTTAAATCACAGCCAAAATATTTCAACTTGCAACCAAAAGATCAACTGCAAATAGTTTTGCGTTTTCTGGTAGTTCATGTTTTCACATCAAATACTTTATCGTCTCAGTGGGGGGGAATGTCGTGCATGGTGCCTGGGCACAACGGGCTCTGATACACAGAACCCAATAAAGTCACTGAATGGAGACAAGGGGGGTGGTGGTGGTTGGGGTGTGTGTGTGTGTGTGTGTGTGTGTGTGTGTGTGTGGCCACCTATAAGCAGGCGGTACAGCTGTCCTTCAGCTGCATTAGTCGTTCATGGATCAACGCTCCCAGACTGACAGAGTGTTGCTACACATCTCACCAGGGAAGCACATCTAGACAGGCCTGTGTGTGTGTGTGTGTGTGTGTGTGTGTGTGTGTGTGTGTGTGTGTGTCTCCATTTGATGCCAGACAACATGATGGCACATGCAGTGTGTTCTATGTTACATGGCGTCTACATACACACACGTGGTGCGTTCAGGTACCCAGGCAGCACAGCTGACCGCCTGGCGAAACCCTGATAAGCTGTGATAGTCAATTCAAATCAATTCCTACCCTTTCACAACAGTCATGTCAAAATCGTAATGATGACTACCGCAATTCCCAAATAGCCAAACGGAGTTTTTCTCAGAGGGAAAGGTTTTGTGGCGCTGTGGAGAATCCCTGGACTCCACATCGAGCTTTTATTAACGGACCACATCCTCAGCATCAAAATCTACATCCTGTTTCATTTAGCTGCAACAGCAATCTGGAAGCGTGTTTCTGCAGGACGTTTACTGGCATGGAGGCTTCGGGATATGAGAGTCTATGAAACAGAAAGATCACAGGTTTGATCTCATGTGTCCATCAACAGCCTTGACGTGTCAGGCATCACTCAACAAGTCGCTCTGGATAAGAACGTCAGCAAAATGACATGAATGGAAATGTTTTCTTTGTGGTAGCGCCTGACCACTGAGTCCAGACTCTAGAGTCCAAAATGGATCCAAACTTGTTTTTTTTAACCTTTATTTATCAAAGGAAAAATTGACGGAGGAATGGTCTTGTCCTCTGAAGGCATCTGAAGAAATCTAACATCTAGACAACGGTCCTCCCCAAACGTTTTCCCATGAGGCAATGCTGTGCCCATACTGCACCTACTACAGCTATGGGACAGTAACTGACCAAAGATGCTGCTGGCATCTTTGAAAGTGGGCCAGCAACAATTTCATTTAGGTGCCCTACTAGTACACTTACAGGTGCACCTGTACCGAACCGGTGGCACAGAATATATACAGAATATATACTGAATATATACTGGGACAACGGACCACAATGTGCCAGAGTGATGATGCTCACACAGCAATCAATCGCCTTTCAAGTCGGTTGATTTTGTGGTCACTTATTTAAACTAGCAATCAATAGGAATCAATACAAGCTTTTGGGCATTCCTTGAACAATCCTCAATCAACCAACCAACCGCTGACCGCTACCAGGTTGAATGTCTGCAGTGTATAAGTCCTGCATCCCGATGGAATCAGCACAAGCAACAAACATGTCTGTTGTTTACAGAATCTCGCAGCACAAATGGTTTATTTTTGGTGAATTTTGAGATGATGCATGATGCATGGGGAATCAGGTGATTTTTGATGAAATCTCAACATTTTAATCTTAGATGGGTTTATTTTTCCTGATACTGGAACAGGAAGCATTCAGCGTTCTCTGGTTGGGCGAAAGTACACAGAATTTTTATGCTTTTTACAAGATCTAGCTACGACAAATGGTTTAATTTCAGAGGGTTAACGGCTACATGAGGTGTCTTGGACAGAAGAGTCCACAAAAGGACAAACCAGTAAAACATTCAACATTTTAACAAGAAAGTCAGTATTGAATGTCAATGTACTGAATGTACTGTAAGTGCTAACTCCATCAAGGCTACAAGGGTGCAGCACCGCCTTGTATTTGAGTTTTGCCATGGCCAGCATCTCAACCAAGCAGTATATTCACAGTGACCACCATTCATTACCTGTGTGTCCGTTCTGAGCAGCAGCAAACAAGGCAGAGGTTTGGTTGTGGTGGTGGTCTTGGTCAAGATGATTGGGCTTGTTCTCCATGGTGGTAGAGGTGGTGGTGGTAGAGGTGGTGGTAAAGGTGGTGGTGGTCGGATCTGGTTGGTTAAGCAGCATTGACAATAAAGTGACATTTCCCTGGGAAGCAGCTTGGAGGAGCAGGGGGCGCCCGCCGTCCAGGGCAGCAGGCCCACCGCCGCTTAAAGAGGAGACTACGGAGGGACACCAGCCTGCAGGGGGAAGGAGGAGCAGGAGCAGCAAGGGTTAAAAAAAGGAGGAGGAAGAGGAGGAGGAACCTTCTAGAACTGCTGAGCGTGGGGGACCAGGGGAAAGGAGCTCGGCGGGTGGGGAGGGAAGGAGGAGAGAGCACACCTGAGGTCCACATACAGTACCGTTGGTCTCAACAGGACGGCAGGTTGGAGGTTTAGTTATGAAACATTTCTCGGATGCAGAGCTGGAGGCAGAAACAATCTCATTGGTTGAGTTAAACCTCAATGGGCGGAGCCAAAGACGTTTTTCGGAGTACAAGTTAACAAACTGTCGAGCTTGAAGGAACAAAGAAGGAACACTGGTCAAAATATACATAAAAACTGTACCATTCATGACCACAGCATCATGATCTTGGAAGGTAGCTAGGCAGGCTAGCTAGCTAGCTTACCTAGATAACTTAGTATGGCTAGGTTGCAATTTGTCAGTTTATAATATTTCTTTCACCAGACTTCAGTCTTAGCCAGAAAAACGGTGGTTTGGTTTTAATTCAACCAATCAGATCATTTCTGCCTCTGAGAACTAAAACCCCAACCTGCAGCGAGGTTAGGGCTGGGTGTTGAATTACAATCTGTCTCAGTAACGTACCGGTTTTTGGGATTGGTATTGATTTTAAGGCATCAAAGGGAACTCAACAAGTTTGGGTTCTTAAAATGAAGAACCTTTTTTTCTTATTGTTCTTGTTTTCATTTTAGAAAAAAAGATGGAATACAGACATGCAGCCCAGCCCTAAGCAAGTACCACTGTATCACGATACAAAAACTAGATTTTCAGATTTGAAGAAAGATCATTTTTGAGGTATCTATCACACACTCTGACTGGTAAAAGGGGCAAAAACAACTATTTGTATTTGTCACATACAACTTTTGTATAAAATATATAAAATCTATAATTTTGCATGGCCTGAAAAATACAACTATCCAATTCCCTGATTTTCCAGGTTGTCCATGACTGTAGGAACCCTGCAATAAAGCGACAGTAACTTTGTCAACAGGTGGAGCTCAGGTATAATGGGACCGAAGAGCCTGTCATCCCACCAGACGACAGCTCATACTAATACAACATCCTTATATCAATGCTCAACCCCGGTCCATGCACACACGATTTAGTAGGTTTAGGTTACCATGACAATTACTCGGCAATATGAATGGTTAAGTACAAACAACAAGAGATAAGACAAAACACACAAAGTGAAGAAGAACAGAGTAGAGGCCTGATTACTAAACCCAACAACCTAGCTAAGACTACTAACTAGACCAGTTCTACTCTATTGAGAAGCAGTAGTGGGTAGAGATGGTGTGTGAAGGGGGAAACGATAGGCTGTTTGTAGCTCTGAGTGAAGCTGTGGTTTTATTTGGCTGTTTGGGAGCTGAGCAGGTTAAAAGTGAGCAGTTGGAAATACACAGGACCTTCAGAGTAAAAGCTTGTCAGAGACTGAGGAGGGAGACACACAAAGGACGGCAAAGTAAAAGCGAAGTCGAGCATCTCAAGGACATGGATAGCTACAGCTGCAACCGGCGCTCTTTCCAAAATGTCTGTCTGTGTTACGGCGGGGGATAGGAAGGTACAAAGACCGGTGACAGCGAGGAGGAGGAGAGGATAAACACATCTGGCTGCTAAGAGATGAGGTGGCGGCCTGTTCTGAGGAGGTGATAAGTCAGTCTGGAGAGTGGCACAATTTCACCACCAACTACTCAAAGATCCGACTTTATCAGATTCCTAGGAGATGCTGCAATAATATGCAATGTTATCCGAAAGGATAGCAACACTGGTGTAAACATCGGCTTTACTTAGGATCAGAGTGTTATCTTACTCACACAAAGACTAAAGGCTAAATCTGACCTCCAAAACATCGGTGAAGAACATTTGAAACTCCTGAACGTCTTTAAAAAACAAGGCAAGACTTGACCTCTGGTTTACTCGAGGCCTTATCAGAAGATCTGAGGCAGTGATGGTGTAACCACCAACAACAATATGGTATAACTGAGGTCAAGTCTTGTCTCGTTTATTAAAAGGTTTTTTGGGGCGTTGCTGTTCTTCACCGTTTGTTTTGCAAGTCAGTCTGTAGTTGCTGGCGGAGAACCAGGCGGGTTATATGAAGAGATGCACCAGCTGTATATTCTTTAATTAGGTCAAACCTCCATGCCACAAGCCAGACTTCCATAACTGCAACTGTCTTTTGTTCAAGCACATTTCCATCCAACAGTAATCATACCTTACAATGCAGCCAAGCACAGCAATACCAGCACAGCACGGTGCCGACATTAATACTGACATTCATACAGAGTGCCGGTGATGACACAGGAGGCGGAACGGGGTTAATGGAAGTGGAAGGGGTTAATGGAAGGGGAAGCAGGAAGTCAAAGAATGGCCGTGACATGCTATTGGAGGATGGAAGAGGGAGGGGAGGAGAGAGCAGCCTCTGGCACCAGCTTCAGAGAGGATAAGGGTTACTGGTAGGAAAGCCTACGCCCATCTGGAAAAGGGAGGTTTGCCTCAATTAGGAGCTCCTGATGTGGGACAGCTAGCCTCTGAACTAGTGTCTGAACATGTTAGCAATGTGTTGTCCATGTCCGCTGTTGATAGGGCTAACGTGACAACATGGGAGACGGCAGGCGCCAAGGAGGAGGAAATATTAAGGGCAGAGAAAGAGAGAATGCAAGAGAGAGCAAGTGAGAGACATTCGATCCTAAGTGGTAATTTAGGGTTCGTAGAGTCAGTGAGATAAACTGAAGTGATCCATGTGCTATTCTGCTCTGCATTCCTGTGGTTAGACCAGGTTCCCTGTGACCTGAGCGCTATGCTAGGCTATGCTAGACTATGCTAGGCTAGGCTAGCATCGTGGAAAGACAGTGGAGCGAAGAGAGGAGGCAGTGGGGAGAACTGGAGGGAGAGGGAGCATGGAGCCCCTTTACCTGATGCTGCTGCCAGGGGGCTGCCTGCTGGGGCACGGGGGCTACGGGAGGATGGAGCACTAGCGGAGGAGGAGGTGGAGGGGGGGTTTATGGAGGGGCTGATGATGGGGGGACACTCTGCACATGCTGTTGACAGCTGCCGCTGAGGGCCCCGGCTGGGCATCGGGGAGGGGGAAGGGGGGCAGGCACCCACCTGAGAGGCCGTCAGGGCTGGGACCAGGTCCAGGGCAGGTTTGGGCGGCAGCTGGGGCGTGGCTGGTTTTAGCCCCGCCCCAGAAGAGCGGCTGCCGTCCCCCACCACCTTGATGGGTGGGTGAGGCGGGGAAGGGGTCTGGGACAGCCCAGGCTTTTTGGGCGGGATGGGGGGCGGGTTTCCCCGGTCGATCCTGGCCACCGTGGGTGACTTGAGGCCGATGGGGTGGCTCAGGCGACCAGGGAAAGGGCCTCCCTCTGAGGCAGAGTGGGGCAGGCCTGGACGCAGCGGCCCAGCGCCCCCTGCTGGAGGGCTGGTGAAGCGTGAGAGAACCTGCGTGACGGTGTGGCGGGCCTGTTGCTTGGCGGCAAAGTTGTCACGGTTGGTCGGGGAAAGGTCGCGGGCGGGAGGGCTCTGGGAGGCAGTGCCATTTTGGTCCTGTTCCTGGAACTTGTAGCGGGCGGCCTGGACACGTGGGCTGACCCCGCTGGGCAGGCCATGGGATGCCTGGCCCTCTGAGCCGTTCTCTGACTGAGTCAGTCCTCCTGAGCTGCTGTGGACGATCCCCCGGCCAGCCGACTTGGGCAGGCTCAGGCCCACATAGTTGGCGGGGGTGGGTTTGACGGGGATTGTGAGGGGGGCCTTCTTGGGACCCTCCACCTCAGCAGGGGCCAGGTCCGTTTGGCAAGACGCCGTCCGACAGCTGACAGGCTCTGTGGCCACGGCGACGGACGTCAGGACTTTAGGTTTGGGCGGCGTGTTAATGGCAGGAGCAGGTTCTGCTCCCGTAGCAGCAGCAGGTTGGCCGACAGCGGCAGCATCCTTCACATCGGCCCGTTCAGTCCTGAACTGCTCGACCTGACGCCGCAGGCTCTGGCTTTCGGACTCCTCGCGGCCCAGCCTGGCACGCAGCTGCTCCCGCTCCGTGTCGAACTCCGACAGCTGCTTCTCCATCTTGGCCTCCATCTGCTGGCTGTGCTGCCGCTCGGTGCTCAGCTCCTCCTGCAGCCGGCCGGAGGTACGGCTCTCCTCGTCCAGGCGAGCCTGGAGCTCATCGAAGCGCTGAGACTCCTCCACCACCCGCGTGGCGAGCTGCTTGCACTCTCGCACCAGCATCATGACTATGTGCTTGTTCTTCTCGCGCTCGTCCTTCAGCTGCGCCGTCAGCTTGCGGTGCTCCTGCTCCAGACTCTGGAGCTGCAGCTTCTCCATCTCCAGCTGGAGGGAAACATACAGATAGTCAGTGGAAAGAGATCAGGACAGGGTTTCAAGTATCCAAGTTGAGCTTGATAGTTCTGACCTCACATTAGATTAAACATTACATGAGAAGATAAATCCAAGAGTGATCAGGTGTCAGTGTATTCAGTTACAGAAATTTGCAAAACACACAAATCACATACGCACGTCATCTATACCTTTTTTCACACACATACCCACACATACACACGTCACCTGTAATCAATCAAAACACACTCCTCACATGTGGTCCATCACCTATACCGCCCATCACACCACCATCTCAACCTTCCTTCAACACTTCACTGAAGATACACCTGTCTTGTTTAAGAGAAATTCTTG
The DNA here is from genome assembly GCA_034670385.1 of Hoplostethus mediterraneus. Classification (NCBI taxonomy): domain Eukaryota; kingdom Metazoa; phylum Chordata; class Actinopteri; order Trachichthyiformes; family Trachichthyidae; genus Hoplostethus; species Hoplostethus mediterraneus. The sequence continues at coordinate 619,748 of JAXDDW010000036.1, read as the reverse complement.
AAATTCAATCAGTCGAAAATATCGAAGAAAGTGTGATTATCTCAACCCAGACAAGAGAAAATAAGACTTAATGCTACGTGAAATTACTTGTTGATGGAGGTTTTCTGCAGCGTATAGAGCTTATTGATACCACGGTGTTGTAAGTAGAGAAAGGTTACGCTATAAAAACACTGTCAGTGTCTCTATGAGGGTATCAGATAGAAAATGGGTGCATTTGCATTCTGGGATAGTGCAACCATCCGTCTTCGGACACCGAGTCAATCATTAGTCACCGAGCTGAAATGAGCTGGAATGATTCTCTAGAAGACAAGACAGATTACACAGATGAGGCAAAACAGCTAGATGAGATAGATGAACAGACAGACGGACAAACCATGGGGTGATTTGTGCAGAGGGGGGGGGTCTGGTTCATCTATTCTCAGAGCCTCTCTACATTCGGTTGAATTTCGATGACTCGTCAACCCCGGCCTCTATATCTGGAGAGTCACAGCTATTGTTAGCTCAGCACCGGCAGCACAGAGGCTGACGGGGCTTCACCGGGGCTCTCCACCCAATTGCCAGGCCTCATCGCTCTAACGAGCCTCCGACCGGAGCCGATACCCCCCCCAAACCCCCCACCCTGTGACTGCTGCCCCAAACAAGCCTCCCTCCCCCATCTGCCCCGCCACCCCCCACAACTTTCCCCATTCCAAGCCACTGGGGAGTACATATCACCCCCAGCCAGCGGTGAGGAGGAGCTGGGGTTTATAGGCGCGAGGGAGCACCAGTTGTTACTCAAAACGAGGTGCTAGCGCTAGCTGCTAATTGGCTGTGGATTACAGCTGGTGTAAGTCAGCCTAATGCCTCTAAAAAGAGATTTGGGGAAGCTGTAACGGTGATGACAGACTGGGCAACTTCTTTGGTCAATGCAGACGAGGATGCTCCCGGAAACAAAGGGAAAGGTTTCAAATTGTTCCTGCTAGGATGTTTCTAATGTGATCAAAGCGTGGCAGAAGCTAGCTGATGGCTGAATAACCCACGGCTTCAAAACGCTTTTTTATCTGGAAAGTCGACGAAGCATGCATGCTTCTTTTAAGCCACATTCATATTCATTCAGTTTCAGACCAGGGAGCTGCCACATACAGCCACGGTCTTCTACTGCTGGCCAAGGAGCAGACAGCAGCAGTTAGCTGCCTTGCTCAAAGGTATCTCCAAAGTAATTACTAACCTGGGTTTTGAACCAGTGACCTTGCATTCACAAGCCTGCTCAAGATAATCCAGGCAACTCCAAGCTCTATCATGGACCTCCAAATAGATAAGAGCCCCATTTTGCACCGCAGGAACCTGAACCTTCTGGGTACTGTTTTGAGCAGTTTTTAGTTCCTTTTTAGTTCAAAAGAGTTCGGGGGGTTGCTGCCTCGCTAGCAGGAACCTTCTGGAGAGTTCTGGAGAGTTCCTGTGCTGGAAGCTCATCTGAGCAAATCTTTATTGCTGGATATGATTTAATACAGAAGCAAAACTGTCTACACTGAGGGTGAAATAATTACACTAGATCTCATTGTGATGGGGAACCCTGAACCTTCTTGGACCTCTGGTGGTCCCCGGACCACACTTTGGGAACCACTGTTCTAGACTACTGCTGCCCAAAGAAGTATGTAGATAGAGCTCACTAGGGGAGTCTACAGCGGAGGTACAGCACTGTGACCGAGGTGTCAGCTCGTTGTGGAGGAAACTAGAACAAGCTGGAGCAGGAGAGAAAAAACAGCGTTTCTTCAGCCTCGTGTGAATTGTTGACCCTACTCTGACTTCATTACTCAGTCATGGGGGGGGGGGGGGGGGGGTGTTACGTACAACTGCCTGCTTTCAGCTCGCCTAAGACCTCATTGATAATTCATCAGTTTACTCACTGGAGGACGACAAGTGTGGAAGTGGTTGGAGGGATAAAGATAGAAAACCCGGGTGACAGTCAGTCTACCCGGCAACCAGGAGATCCCTGAGAGCCTTCCAGCAGCGTTGGTTAGCCGCCGTCCTGTTTGACACCGTCAGGGTGCGACCATGGTGGTGTGTTACTCTGGGAGGAGTATGTGGTGACTTGACAACGTGTACGCCGGAGACGAGCGGGGTTTTGGGTCGAGTGATCCAGGAGAGTTTTGGAAAAAACTAAAACGTGTCACGTGTGAACGCCTCTGGATGAGAGATCCAGATACAACAGATACCACACACACACACACACACACACACACACACACACACACACACACACACACACACACACACACCATTTGAACTGACTCCAAAGGTTCCAGTTGGCTGGTGGATCATCGTTATTATCACAGGGTTCAGGGAAAACGGTGGTCAACACACACACACGCACGCACGCACGCACACACACACACACACACACACACACATCCAGTCAAAATAAAAACTATTAAAAACTATTACTACTGAAATATTCATTTGTTTTGACAAGTTTCTCTCAACTCCAAAGTTATTGCTGAGATGTTTCCAAGCCCTCAGCTCCACAGACCAACCTAACCTAACCTAACCTAACTAACCTAACCTAATCTAACCTAATCTAACCTAACCTAACTAACCTAACCTAACTAACCTAACCTAACCTAACTAACCTAACCTAACTAACCTAACCTAACCTAACTAACCTAACCTAACCTAACTAATCTAACCTAACCTAACTAACCTAACCTAACTAACCTAACCTAATCTAACCTAACTAACCTAACCTAACTAACCTAACCTAACTAACCTAATCTAACTAACCTAACCTAATCTAACCTAATCTAACCAAACCTAATCTAACCTAACCTAACTAATCTAACCTAACCTAACTAACCTAACCTAACTAACCTAACCTAACCTAACTAACCTAACCTAACTAACCTAACCTAACCTAACTAACCTAACCTAACCTAACTAATCTAACCTAACCTAACTAACCTAACCTAACTAACCTAACCTAATCTAACCTAACTAACCTAACCTAACTAACCTAACCTAACTAACCTAATCTAACTAACCTAACCTAATCTAACCTAATCTAACCAAACCTAATCTAACCTAACCTAACTAATCTAACCTAACCTAACTAACCTAACCTAACATAACTAACCTAACCTAACTAATCTAACCTAACCTAACTAACCTAACCTAACTAATCTAACCTAACCAATCTAACCTAACCTAACTAACCTAACTAACCTAATCTAACCTAACCTAACTAACCTAATCTAACCTAACCTAATCTAACCTAACCTAACTAACCTAATCTAACCTAACCTAACCTAACCTAACTAACCTAACCTAACTAATCTAACCTAACCTAACTAACCTAACCTAACTAACCTAACTAACCTAACTAACCTAACTAACCTAATCTAACCTAACCTAATCTAACCTAATCTAACCTAACCTAATCTAACCTAACCTAACTAACCTAACCTAACTAACCTAACCTAACTAACCTAACCTAACTAACCCCCCCCCCCCCCCGGGGCTCCTACCCTCTTCTGGCGTGTCTCTGCGGCGGCCAGCTGGGCGGCCATGCGCTCCTGCATCTTCCTGCAGTGCGCCATGACGGCCTCCAGGACGGAGATGGGGCTGGAGCCCAGGGGCCGGCGCTCCTTGTCGGCCCCGGGGACGCCGCACTCGAAGTCCCTCTGCAGGGCCAGGAAGGGGTCGGTCAGGCTGTAGTGGCCGTAGCGCTCCTGGAGGAACACCTCCTTCCTTCGCGCCTGAGACACAGAAGAAGATGTTCACTAGATATCACATCACTGCAGGAAAAAAATGGCGGCTTGCAGAATTGAGGTCATCCTGAAGTTTGGGTCACCTGACCATCTTTACACATCTTATTTATTAAAGTCAAAATATTTCAGACGTCATTCTCCAGTATACATTGTGTGTACACAGTACACATTATGTGTTTATGTGTGAGGACATGCTATGGGGGGTATGGAGAGAGGCCATGTTGACCCAACCCCTGCCTCTCCCTCAGCCCAAGGCCTTGCGTCTCTCCCCAGTCCATGAGGCCATGCTGACCCCCCCCCCCCCCCAACGATGGTTAGCATCCCACTTATTCAACAGCAAGGAGACTCTGGGATACATGAAGCCTTGAAATGAACGATTCATTTACACATTTAGACAATTAAACATGTAAAGAAAATAAGTGACGATATCTGAATTAATAAAAGCTCAGTATGGGTCCTGACCCTGAACACCAAGAGGGATGGACGCCTGTAGCAGCAGCTGGTCTTGGTTAGTCCAGCATGACTGACTACAGTTCACCCTGCTGGTCATTAACAGCCGATGCATCATATTGACCACGACCAGATGACCGCAGGCGGCGGTGCGACGGTCAGATAATTCCCCACCAAAACCCACTTGGCTCCTCCGAGACCGAAGCCATGACCATAATAAGCGGTGGTAGCAGAACTTAATGACTCCGGATCAGCAGGAACCTCCTGTCCCATAATGCAACACACACACAGAGAACAACACAGAGGAAACTATATTTTATTTATTTGATTGTCTGACTGACTGACTTCTTTAACGTCATCAAGTCAAATTCCTTGTATGTGTGAATGAATAATAACTTTGATTCTGATGTAAAAGAAAAATTCAGCGAGGGAGGAGAGAGAGGAGAGAGAGGGGGGAGAGGAGAGGGAGGGGGGGAGAGGAGAGGGAGTAGAGGGGGGAGAGGAGAGGGAGTAGAGGGGGGAGAGAGAGGAGAGAGAGGAGAGAGAGGAGAGGGA
>JAXDDW010000036.1:460000-607500 GCA_034670385.1 Hoplostethus mediterraneus | reverse complement strand
CCCTCTTCCATGCAGCGTTGGTTCAGGCTGGTTGGTAGTCGTGTTGCCTGGGGGGGGGGGGTTGACATTAGAGAGGAACCAGGTCATTCTTATATAACCGGCCCAGCGATGCTAACAGCCGCTAGCATTTACAATAATGACTTTTATTTTCTCGTCCCAGGATATTTTACTTTTCTTATCGGGGGAAGACGAGAGGCTGCGATCGTTGATCACTTCACCAGAGGAAGACATTCTGTTTTGAGAGGAATTGTGTTGACGTGTCAAACCATCAGGAGCTGAGAGAAGAAGAGTTTAATCTCTCAGATTACCAGTTGTTTAAGCATCATCTGGCTCCAGTGTTGCAGCTAGCGGAGGATAGTCTGAAGGACTGTAGCATCTGTATGGTGAACAAACAGCGGCTCTCTTTCCTCCATACCACATGTAGGTCAGAGGTCACGGCGGAGGTCAGGGCACGACGGAGGTCAGGGTCCTACCACCGGTCCTACAACAGCATGTAGCCTGTGGTGGTATGACGCTTCACTCTCTTAACTGCTGCAGTCTGGAAGCTTTCTGTCCCAAAAAACTCTAATTGTCTGAAAATAAAATAAAATACTGAGACGGTTAGTTAGTCTGCTAGTTCGTTTCTGGTCAGGATGTGAGAAAGCAACGTGAACACACACACACACACACACACACGCACACACACACACACACACCTCCCTTTTGTGTGTTACTATGCAGACTCCAGGCTGAGAGGCTTAAAGAAGCTAAGTGGTGATATTTTTACCCAGAATGCCGTTTGGTGGCAGCTCTCTCTCTCCTCATGTTTAATGAGCTCAGCGGAGGGCCACAATGAAAGTTTGATGAAGCCCCAGATACTACGTTCCCACACACACACACACACACACACACACACACACACACACACACACGACACACACACACCAGGACACAAAACACACACATTCACAGCTTGGGGGGTTATCTGCTGTATGGAGGAAGTAGTTTGATCCAATGATACCCAACATGTGAATGAGCACAGAGACCCACTTTATTCTGTCATGTGCCTGTCACACACACACACACACACACACACACACACACACACACTTTTAAAACCTCCAGCTAAATGTGAATGCTCTCCTGAAGAACGACGACTTCACAAACACACGTGCAGAGACATGAACCCCTTTTTAGCCAGCACACACACACACATTATAACATGAACACACACACACACACACATTATAACATGAACACACACACACACATTATAACATGAACACACACACACACACATTATAACATGAACACACACACACACATTATAACATGAACACACACACACACACACATTATAACATGAACACACACACACACACATTATAACATGAACACACACACACACACATTATAACATGAACACACACACACACATTATAACATGAACACACACACACACACACATTATAACATGAACACACACACACACATTATAACATGAACACACACGGTGACGTGCAGCTGTGGCTCCTATTTTTACCCATAATGCCGGTAAACCGGCTCGCCTGCTGCTTGATTAAACCTCAGAGTCCCTGTGGGCAGCAACACACCAACATCTGATAGGGCTGTGTGTGTGTGTGTGTGTGTGTTTGGTAGTTATAATGTGTGTGTGTGTGTGTGTGTGTTTGGTAGTTATAATGTGTGTGTGTGTGTGTGTGTGTTTGGTAGTTATAATGTATGTGTGTGTGTGTGTGTGTGTTTGGTAGTTATAATGTATGTGTGTGTGTGTGTGTGTGTTTGGTAGTTATAATGTATGTGTGTGTGTGTGTGTGTGTTTGGTAGTCATAATGTATGTGTGTGTGTGTGTGTGTTTGGTAGTTATAATGTGTGTGTGTGTGTGTGTGTGTTTGGTAGTTATAATGTGTGTGTGTGTGTGTTTGGTAGTTATAATGTGTGTGTGTGTGTGTGTGTGTTTGGTAGTCATAATGTGTGTGTGTGTGTGTGTGTAGTGCAGTCATGTGCATGCATATCCATTTTTCTGATTGAGCGTGTGTCAGCCATTTGCATCCGGCTGATTTAACTCTATGCTAGAAGTAAAACCCTGCAAGCATGTGTTCACTCACACACACACACACACACACACACACACAAGAAACCAAAAGGTCTTTGCTTGTGTTGACTCTGGAGAAGGCTGAGGTACTGATGCTGCCGGTGTCCTGTAAACCAACACCAGCAGCAGTGGAGGTTTGACCTCTGACCCTTCACTTCCTGTCTCAGCATCAGTATCGGTCAAACCCGGTGATCTAGTGATCTATTCTACTGTAAGACGCTCCGGATGAGACGAGTCAGAGAAACCCCTAAAATGTTGATGTAAATGCAGCGAGGCAGGAAAAGAGGGAAGGTAGAGAAGGTGGAGAAACGACAGAAAGGAAAGGAAGAGTGAAGGAGGAGAAGGAAGGAAAACCAACGAAGGAGACGGACAGAGAGCGAGTGTTCCTGAGGGGGCGGGTCATTCGGACGGGGGGGAAGACAAACAGCTGCGATTTATCGTTTTTGTCGGGCAGGAAGATTTATACCCCCCCCCCCCCCGCCGCCCCCGCCCCCCCCCCCCCCCCCCCCCCGCCCCGCCCCGCCAGGACAACCAAGCGCTCGTTGTTTCCGGCCAAATCCCCGTTGAGGCGTCACATTTATGCGAGCCTGTCCACCGAGTAATTTGTGGTTCCGGCAAGTAAATGAAAATGAACACTCAAACTTAGGGTGGTGCGTGGTGTTCCTCCTTCACAGGAAGAGAGAGGAAGGGGGGTGGGGGGGGGGGGGGGGAGGGGCCTCACAGCAGAAAGCCATGATCAGTCTGGAGTGACGGGTGGAGGTCCTGGGTGGAGGTCCTGGGTGGAGGTCCTGGGTGGAGGTCCTGGGTGGAGGTCTTGGGTAGAGGTCCTGGGTGGAGGTCCTGGGTGGAGGTCCTGGGTGAAGCATCGACTCCACAGACATGTGACGAGCCCGTCTGCCGGGCCGGTCTCCGGAGGGCCGACCGGTTATCTACCGAGCGTTTCCATCTCTTATCCGAAGAGGCTGTCAAGGCAGCGGCGGGCGAGCGGCGTCTTGCTCAAGGGAACTCTGGCAGGACGGTCTCTCTGAGCACCGGGCCACCCCGGTGACTGACACCGGACAAACAGGTTTCACACACCAGGAAACCACATGGCTGGAAGGCCAGTTAAACTCCTTTACCACACAAATCCTGGATGTCATTCCGGTGTTGGACCCATTCAGACCAGACCGCACGACCGCCACCGTCTTTACATCTGTACACCGAACCACTGTGAGATATCACCGTGGACGTGGATCTTTTACCGGCCTGGTAATTTGTGGCTTTATTTCTTCTCTTCCAGGAATGGACAGAAGCTCTCTGGTGTGTGAACTGTCTGATCTGAACCGATGAGGTTGCCCTACATTGCGTAACCCGGGTCGCCTCGTTCATAAGGCACGAGGGCGTGGGACCGGCAGGGTCCGGTAGGGTCCGGTAGGGACCGGCAGGGTCCGGTAACCCGTCAGGCTCTCGGTCTGGTTGAGGCGTGCAGCTTCTCGTCTTTGGCCATGAGACCAAATCGATCCCGTCACCAGATCATTAGGTGTCGGTGAGCCGTGAGCCGAGAAGAGAGCAACTGTTTACCGTGGGCTGACGACTGCTGGTTCTCACTGACGCTGTCAACTGGATTTCACCGTCTGCCCACTCAGACTATTAAGCGAGACGCCGGCGTGGGCGTTCCCAGGGAGGCGTACAAACACTCCTTCATCCTCACCGATCGGACCTGGGGATCCTCCGCCATGAGACAACTCTCACTACTGATCCCTACCCACACCGGCAGCGACTCGCTGAAGTTAAATATGACCCGAGTCGAATGTTCCTCAACTGTGGAGTGTGAGGTTGATCTACCTCGGTGTGAGGACGTGGTGCTGGACCAGCGTCAAGCATCACTTGAGGTCTGAGATTGTCTCCAAAACTACTGAGTACTACTGAGTACTGAGTATTACTCCCTCAGTCTGGTTCCATCGCTCCTCTTGTCAGGACGTTACATTCTTTATATTTGGACTTTTACAGCTCTACATATCTGTATTTATATTGTATCCCCCCCCCCCCCCCCCCCGTCTTCCCAACCACCCAGACAGACAGACATCTGGACCAGGCATAGGGGTGGGCGATTATCGTATTTATAATCGTAATCGCGATTTGATGACACACACACACACACACACACACACACACACACACACACACAGTATGACATGCAAGAACACAAACTATGTCTTTCTCTCTCAAACACACAAACAACAACACAAACGTTCAGACGTTTACAGCCACAGAACGACGACTACTGGTGACTCAAACCTCACAGACGCCCACTCTGAAAAGCGTAAATGAACTGATGATCTCCTCCCCCTCCCTCCCTCTCTCTCCCTCTCCCTCCCTCCCTCTCTCTCCCTCTCCCTCCCTCTCCCTCATCTATGTTTCAAAACCTCTAATGTACATACCAGGGCTTCCCATAAAGAAACCCGGCAGTAACGACGCGGTGCCTCCTGGCGCTGTTAAAAACAACATGTCAGCCTGAACCCACCCGGAGGGGGGAGGCCTGCGGTGGGGCGGGGGGGCGGGGGGGCGGGGAGGCCTGCGGTGGGGCGGTGGGGCGGGGAGGCCTGCGGTGGGGCGGGGGGGCGGGGAGGCCTGCGGTGGGGCGGGGGGGCGGGGAGGCCTGCGGTGGGGCGGGGGGGCGGGGAGGCGGGGAGGCGTTGGCTCGGCCACAACCGGGTCAGTCGGCTGGAACGTCTTCTCCAACACCGAGGAGGACAACAACAGGCCTGCAAGACCTGGGCAGTGGTTGAGCATTACCCGAGAGTGGAGCTCCTGGTGACTGGAGGGTACTGGAGTTGCTTTTTACTAGCAAGAAACCACACTGCAAAACATATCTTAACAAGTCAGTTAAGACTCGGGGTTAAAGTCTTATTTTCCCATAACAAGGGAAGTGAGTCTCTGCCAACGGGGGGAGATCACGTCACTTGTTTCCACTGAAGTTTCCCTTGAGAATATTCTTGAAACAAGACAGATCGTCCTCTAGTATCAAGATGATGTCACCTGAAGTTGAACAAGATTTTAACACTGAATACTAAATGACTTGTTGGATGGATATTTGTTGCAGTGCAATATTTATACATATGAAGATATATAATGAAATCCCCTGTACTGCCACTTGGTTACTGGTATCAGTAACTCAACTGAAAAATGAGGCTTTTCTTCCAGAAGACTGTAGATCCATTTCAGGAAAAGCGCCGTCTCAAATTCAATCAACATTTCAAACACAGATGATGAAAAAAATGTCGTCTGACTCCTGACAGTGAAGCCATAATGTGCTCTTTCATACCAGCCATTATTTCAAAAGCGTAGACATCGGTTCTCTAAACATTTCTGACGGTACTGATGGAGCCGCTGAGCGTCCATTTGGACCTTGGACCGGTTTGACCCAAATCAGCGGCGAGTGTTTAATTTTAAAGTGTTGGATTAACGTCACAGCTTCTACAGGGCAACGCTCCACTCTCGCCACGGCCCATCCAGACTCCGCTGCCAGGACCTGGGCGCCCGGAACGCCGCTGGCACCATCCGGCCCTGCCGCGATCCGGTCCCGCCACGCAGCCAGTTGGCGAGGCAAGAGCCAGGTCTCGTGTGAAACCGAGGGTCGTTGGCACATCGGCGTGGTGGCGTTGGCAGCGACAGCAGGTATGCCCTCTACTTCCTGTCCTACAGCAGCGGCTCTCGACTATGAAAGCGACAACGCTGCACCGGCTCGCTTTCCTGATCGGCAGAGGACGAAGAGGAGGAGGAGGAACTAGTCGGTGAAATCAGATGTTGGAGTACAACTGGACCTTGGTGCCACGCTGAGAGAGCCTGAACACCGAAATCACTGGTGGCCTTGAACACAGAATGAATCCATGTTATCCATCTGGGTATCAACAGATCGCTAGCTGAAGCTTCTTTTAGCATCAACACAAGGTGGCTTCACATGATCAATTATTGACACCCAGCCAGCCAGATGCAAATCATCTTTACTCCACTCAGGAACAAAGATGGCGGGGGTCCTGTGGAGATCAATGGATGGGTTAGGGTTTCCATTCTCTCCATGCTAAAGATGAATGCACTCATGGAAGCGTGAAGGAGCTTCGGATCAAAGCAGATGAATGAACTCTTGAACAAAGACGAGCTGAGTAATGAAGCCGTGGTGACCATCTGTCCCCAGCAGGTATCCCATGTCCAGGTACCAGATGCAGAGCGGCTGAGGACCTGAGGACCTGAGGACCCGAGGACCAGAGGACTAGGGGACCAGAGCACCAGAGGACTAGGGGACCAGAGCACCAGAGGACCAGGGGACCAGAGAACCAGAGGACTAGGGGACCAGAGCACCAGGGGACCAGAGGACCCGAGGACTAGGGGACCAGAGCACCAGGGGACCAGAGGACCCGAGGACTAGGGGACCAGAGGACTAGGGGACCAGAGCACCAGAGGACCCGAGGACTAGGGGACCAGAGGACCAGAACACCAGAGGACTAGAGGACCAGAGGACCAGAGGACCAGAACACCAGAGGACTAGAGGACCAGAGGACCAGAGGACTAGGGGACTAGAGGACCCGAGGTAACACAAGGACGAGTGTCTATCATTTCATACGGGAACCTTGTTGTGTCCTCCTGACCTGGAACAGAAGGTCCAGTGTTGTTCAGCAGATCCACGTCCAGACAAAGCCAGAGCTGTGCTGCAGCAGAGCCTGACCAGAACAGCTCTGGGATCAGGCTGACAGACGGTCTGCTGTATCTGCTGCTGAATACGTGGAAATGTAATTGCTTTCCTTACAATGCGCTACTGTGAAGCTGATCTGGAGACAGTACGGCATGCTGCGGCGCTAATCCATTAATGGGTGAAGCAGGAAAGGGAGGCGGAGTTCGGTTCCCATGCTGAGTCAACTGAAGCCTCCAGCACTCAGCAGCGTCAGCCGCGGGCCAGATAACAGCTGAAACAACGGTGCGTTCACAGGCCGCACGTCTTTCTAACCTTTATCCGTTGTCATGTGACTGAAAGGTCCTATTTCACACTCGCAATCTTCTACTGTCGGCCTCTGATCGGGCGAGGCTGAAGTGCCTTGCTCATAGGCACCTCAGCAGTTAGGTGTTGGAGCCTCCCTCTAATAGTGGCTAACACTGAGATGTATTCTGCCCCTTGAAATGCCTCCCAGCCTCGCATCCAAAGGCCTTTCAGTATCAGTGTGTTAATGATCAGAGGTTGTGGGAGCCAGGCCGGGGGAGTTCATCACCTGAACACAGCGCTTCCATCCGTCTACATGGCTGATCTCTCTTCCCCAGGGCAGGTGGCGCTAACGCCGGCCGACAGCTTATGGTCTTCTGCTTGTTTAAAAAGGAAAGATGTGGGAATCCATGCGATGCCGCTCTTTCAACGTGGACCCTGAAGTGCTAAAAGTGTTGGCTGAAACCAACAGCCGATCTGGCTCATCTCTTTCACACGTCTGAGTATTAGTTTGGGATAATTGGGAGAAAAATACAAGCATCCATTCAAACCACGAGAGAGATTAGAGCGTGTGACTGAAAACAAAGTGCTGCAGCTTTCTGGCATGTTGCATGAATCAGGGTATCAGGGTATCAGGGTATCAGGGTATCAGAGTTAGGAATATCCTCAACACCTCCCTAACACCGTAGCTGAGCCTGGTATCTACCCGGCACCTCAAACCAGTAAGACACCACAGGAACTACAGCTGAACCGCATCGGCGTCCCGGCCTGCACAGCCCTGCGTTCTGTCTTCTCCGTTCTCTTCCATTCACGTGCCTCCCGTCACTTCACACATGTGATGACTCAGCCGCCATCTTACCGCCGCCATCACGCACAGTAGGATTGGGAACTTGTTTCTTGGCATCGTGTACACATTTCACCACAGGTTTCAGAAGCACAGCCAGGAGTGGAGTCCTTCCAAGGGCAAACTTCCTCTTCCTGTTCACTTCAAAAGTTCTATAACATACATTCACTGTCAAATTAACAATGATACCTTGGTATAGTTACCGTAAACCAATGAGACCACAGTGGAGATGATTGGTAGCCTCTATCTCACATGAGTGGTACTGTTAGCGCTAGTGGTTCACCACATTAAGACTACATTTCCCATGAGCCCTGCTGCTTCCTGTCTAAAATAATTTCAGTCATTTTTAAATTCTACCACAACAAAGGGAATTGTCTCTTTGTGTGGACAATAAAGTTTTATCTATTGACTCTGCTGCTTGTGGCTCCATCAGCACCAGGCAAGTTAACGGACCACACAGAAAACCAAGTGTCAGCACACACACACCTTACACATCTAACCTGAGGAGTACTGTCACAGCCCACGCCGCTGAACACGCCGCTGAACACGCCGCTGAACACGCCGCTGAACACGCCGCTGAACACGGCGCTGAACACGGCGCTGAACACGCCGCTGAACACGGCGCTGAACACGGCGAGGTTCGAGTTAACGGGACAGTAATTATGTCGGGTAGGAGAAAACTATTTGGATTTCTCATCGTTAGCAGTTGCCATGGTAACCTTTTGGTGGCACCCTCCTTCCTGTTGGTCCTAATGAGGTGGCTGGTGAAGTGTAAGTGTAAGTTTGTGTGTGTGTGTGTGTGTGTGTGTGTGTATTGGGACAGTAAAATAAATCGCAACACAGATGGATGTGATCAGGTCGCTAATGAGACACACACACAGAGATGCACGCGCACACACACACACACACACACACACACGGCTGCAGTAGAGTTATTGATCTGTTCTGGACAATCAGGCGGTTTCCAAGCAGCCCAGCTGATCCAGGAACAGTCAGACAGTCAGCGTGACCATCGATCACAGGACACTAAAACTCTCCACTGACACCAGACTGATGACCCCCCCCCCCCCCCCCCCCGCAGGTCTGAGGGGATGAGATCTAATATTCAATAACAGATCAATATCGGTGATCTATCGGTCTAACTCTGTTGTTATGGATTACTATCAGAGTCAAGATGGAGAAAGATAAAAAACATTGTTCTCTCTCTCTCTCTCTCTCCATGGTAACATCAGGTCGATCGCTCACAGCTGCTGCTCTCATTCTGCTCTCAACACCCACACTCTATTAAATGGTGTGTGAGAGTGAGACTGTGTGTGTGTGCATGTGTGTGTGTGTGTGTGTGTGTGTTGCACTGGGCATTACTGCACACAGAAACACATTGTTCAATATATGAGAATTACCAATAATAGTTGTAATAATCATCATCATACCTTTATTTGTATTGCACTTTAGAGAGAGAGAGAGACACACACACACACACACACACACACACACACAGGGTTAGGCGAGCTCGGTGGAAGGGGGAGGAAGGCGACTATTTCGGTGTGTCGCCGTCTCTCGTTTCATCCCCACCTCGTCACGTGGAGCAGCCGTGTGTTAGAGCGCCTTCACACTGCTGTCAACCACATCAAACAGCAGCATGTCATCAAATCAACCAGGGAGAGAGAGGGAGAGGGAGAGAGAGAGAGAGAGAGAGAGAGAGAGAGAGAGAGAGAGAGAGAGAGAGAGAGAGGAGAGAGAGAGAGAGAGAGAGAGTTTAATGAAACACTCACATCGAGACAGGAAAAAATTAAGAGAGAAGGAACAAAGAGGGAGGAAAGAAAGTGAGTAAGGAGGGCACCATCCAATCAAAAAGCTGAGAGGAGAGAAAGATGAAAGGAACAAGAGAACGAATGAGAGAGAGAGAGAGAGAGAGAGAGAGAGAGAGAGAGAGAGAGAGAGAGAAAATAACATCTCCCTTTGAAAATGAAGGGGAGTCATCTATCCATCCATCATCTCTAGAAAAGAGAGTGGAAGAGGAGAATCTGAGGAGGAGGAGGAGGAGGGACCAGGAGGAGGAGGGGGAGTAGACTGGGAGGCACCAACACTGCCAGGGTTGAGGGTTCAATTCCCAATTTGGCTGCACATGCGACCATATAACACCATGACGGGCTGCAGCGGTCCACCTGACACATCACAGCTCCTCAGTTTTAAAACTAAAGATCGTTCCCAAGACACGTTGTGACATCAGACCCCCGTTATCCAATCAGATCTGTCGGTGGCAGCCTGACCCCGCCCCCCACCTGTCTGCCAGGTTTCTTTATTTCTTAGATATTTTCAGTGCAGAAACCAAACAGTAGAATCTCTTAGATGAAAAGAAGCAGCTTTAATAATCGGATGTCTGAATGAAACAAACTGAGCGTCTTGTTTCCGTCTTCCTGTCGCTACAGACTTCCGGGCTCTTCCGGGTCTCGAGTGGACGTCGGTGTCAGAACGCCAGTCAAGGCAGCTGGGATCTAGGATTACTGACTCCGCCCCCTCTGGCGTTTCAAGTATCTAAATGAAAACACAGTAGTCATTTTGGTGGCGTAGCTGATGACATTTAGTTCAGATCTCAAACCGTCTTCCACGGGACGAGTCACGCTGTTGGATATACATATCATCCCACTTAGTACTACTTATTCTACTGGTCTACTTATTACTACTTATTCTACTGGTCTACTTAGTACTACTTATTCTACTGGTCTACTTAGTACTACTTATTCTACTGGTCTACTTATTACTACTTATTCTACTGGTCTACTTATTACTACTTATTCTACTGGTCTACTTATTACTACTTATTCTACTGGTCTACTTATTACTACTTATTCTACTGGTCTACTTATTACTACTTATTCTACTGGTCTACTTAGTACTACTTATTCTACTGGTCTACTTATTACTACTTATTCTACTGGTCTACTTAGTACTACTTATTCTACTGGTCTACTTATTACTACTTATTCTACTGGTCTACTTAGTACTACTTATTCTACTGGTCTACTTATTACTACTTATTCTACTGGTCTACTTAGTACTACTTATTCTACTGGTCTACTTATTACTACTTATTCTACTGGTCTACTTAGTACTACTTATTCTACTGGTCTACTTATTACTACTTATTCTACTGGTCTACTTAGTACTACTTATTCTACTGGTCTACTTAGTACTACTTATTCTACTGGTCTACTTAGTACTACTTATTCTACTGGTCTACTTATTACTACTTATTCTACTGGTCTACTTAGTACTACTTATTCTACTGGTCTACTTAGTACTACTTATTCTACTGGTCTACTTAGTACTACTTATTCTACTGGTCTACTTAGTACTACTTATTCTACTGGTCTACTTATTAGTTCTACTGTTTGTTGTTCTACTTGTTACTGCAACAACTCAACAACTCAACATGCTAGTTCAGTAACTGATCAACATAGTGGCACCGGTGTTGAGTCAAGATGTAAGACTTGACCGGGTCGGGAAGTGACGTAGCTGCCTCATCCAACATGTCCGACAACCTGCAACTGAACTAGCATAGATCACCGCTTGCTTACAGCGACAGGACGATGTTTAAGTGGAAATGCCCCCGTCATCAGTCCACCAGCGCTGCCAGGGTTGGGGGTTCGATTCCCACCCATCTTATAACACTGTGAGGACCTTTGGGATAAAAGTCTCCGCCAAATGGCAAGTTATGTAATTAAAAAAAGCTGTGAAAAGAAGAGGGGGGGTAGAGAGAGAGAGAGAGAGAGAGAGAGAGAGAGAGAGAGAGAGAGAGAGAGAGAGAGAGAGAGAGAGAGAGAGAGAGAGAGAGAGAGAGAGAGAGAGAGAGAGAGAGAGAGAGAGAGAGAGGGCTGTGACCTACTTCCTTCCTAAGCTCTTCTCACTCTGTTTCCCAGTGAAGAACACTCCTGTGTGTACTGACCCTCTAAAACACACACACACACACACACACACACACACACACACACGCTCTTTCAAGTCTGCTGAGACAGTTCACTCCAGTGGGAGAAGCCCCGCCTCCTGCTTTGACTGACAGCACTTAAACCCCGCCCCCAACACACATAGACTGTCATAATAAACAGCCCCTCCAGAGATAGCCAGTAGCGGCTGATACCAGTTTCCCCAAAATGTGTGTGTGCGTGTGTGCGTGTGTGCGTGTGTGCGTGTGTGCGTGTGTGTGTGTGTGTGTGTGGTGCGTGCGTGTGTGTGTGTGTGTGGTGCGTGCGTGTGTGTGTGTGTGTGTGCTAGGTTGACTCTCTGGCTCTTTTTACCATCATTCCTGAGTGTCATGTTGGTGGGTGGCGGTGAAACACGAGCCCAGAAGCTTGTGAAGATCGGTTGCTATGCGGGCCAGGGTGGGGGGGGGTCTGGTTGCTAAGCAGCCCACAGACCAGAGCAAGATGCTAATTGGCTAGTGTGTGTGTGTGTGTGTGTGGTGGGTAGGGGTTAATGAAAGATGAGTAGTCATGATGTCTGAAGAGAGAAGAGATAGGGACACACACACACACACACACACACACACACACACACACACACACACACACACACACAGGTTAATTATCCATTTGAACCAAATAAATAATAGTTTTTATTGATTATGATCCCAATATTAATGAACTATCAACTACTTGTTGTCAAGTCAACTTTATTTCAGTTTCATCACAAACAAGATCAAACTAAGATGACAGCCAATCAGATTCAAGACAATCAGATTATTGTACTATACTAGTATAGTATGTAATGCATTACTATAGTACAATACAGTATACTATACTATACTATACTATACTATACTATATTGTACTATATTGTAGTGTACTGTACTAATAGTATAGTACAGTACAGTATAGTATACTACACTAGACTACCTTGGCAGATTGAACTGAAACAGTAGGGCTGGGGGGGGGGGGGGGGGGGGGGTCATGATCAGTTTGAATCAAATGTAAAAGATATTTCTCTTGTTTGACTCGATCTGACCTCTGACCTCGTTCAGGAAGATTCTTTACTTTATCAGGAAGAAACTGCAGGAAGCAGTTTAATGTGATCATGGATTAGTGCAGCACAGAGAGAGACAGAGAGAGAGAGAGAGAGAGAGAGAGAGAGAGAGACAGAGAGAGAGAGAGAGAGAGACATAGAGAGAGAGAGAGAGAGAGAGAGAGAGAGAGAGACAGAGAGACAGAGAGGGTGAGAGAGAGAGAGAGAGAGAGAGAGAGACAGAGAGACAGAGAGGGTGAGAGAGAGAGAGAGGATAACAGAGAGAGATTCAACGATTTCTGGGGAAGGAGAGAGACAGGAATGATGAGTAATGAGTCCATGAGGAAAGAGAGAAACAACAGAGGGAGGCAGAAAGAGAGAGAGAGAGAGAGAGAGAGAGAGAGAGAGAGAGAGAGAGAGAGAGAGACAAACAACAATGGGGGGTGGAGCCCAGCAACAGGGCCTTAAATAGCGAGCTGGTCTGAATGTGTTGTGTCATGTATGATCCTGACAGCGGCTCTGGCGGCTCTTAGTCGTGCGGCGGATCACATGACCTCGATCACATGACCTCGATCACATGACCTCGACCACATGACCTCGACCACATGACCTCGACCACATGACCTCGCCGCCGCGCGTCCGCATGACGCCAGACGCCGGTGGGCGGAAACACAGACTTCCCATCTGGATTCCCCAAACAGCTCCCGTCTGGTCGGGCCCCCCCCCCCACCCCCCCCCAGACCAGACCTCGTCGGATGTGACGCCGGTCGGGGGGCTTCAGCGTGGAACCCCCAACCCTAGACGCATTAGTGCCTTGCTCTAAGTCACCGCCTGGCGCGCTGACGGTCCACGGTGTTTGGACGCCATTGAAACCGGGTTCTCGAAATACTACTTGGTATTGGGGAGGTGTTATTTTATACTTTGTTTAGTAGAAAATGTAGTAAAAAAGTATAAATACTACATTATTCTTCTAGGCCCTTTGCTCATCTGCAGGGTGATGTTAGGGTTCATATCGATCTCGTACTATGTATTGAGGTCGTTAATAGTGATTAATAACTATTAATAACTGGTTTCTTTTAGACATTTTCTTCACCGTCTGACGGCTCACATGGATCAGAACCGACTGATGTTTATTTGCGATGCTCATCCTGGTTGCAGAAACCGAACTGCTCATCTACTGCTGATCTACTGCTCATCTACTGCTGATCTACTGCTCATCTACTGCTCATCTACTGCTGATCTACTGCTCATCTACTGCTGATCTACTGCTCATCTACTGCTGATCTACTGCTCATCTACTGCTCATCTACTGCTCATCTACTGCTGATCTACTGCTCATCTACTGCTCATCTACTGCTCATCTACTGCTGATCTACTGCTGATCTACTGCTGATCTACTGCTCATCTACTGCTGATCTACTGCTGATCTACTGCTGATCTACTGCTCATCTACTGCTGATCTACTGCTGATCTACTGCTGATCTACTGCTCATCTACTGCTCATCTACTGCTGATCTACTGCTGATCTACTGCTGATCTACTGCTGATCTACGCTGATCTACTGCTCATCTACTGCTGATCTACTGCTGATCTACTGCTGATCTACTGCTGATCTACTGCTCATCTACTGCTGATCTACTGCTGATCTACTGCTCATCTACTGCTGATCTACTGCTCATCTACTGCTGATCTACTGCTCATCTACTGCTCATCTACTGCTGATCTACTGCTCATCTACTGCTCATCTACTGCTCATCTACTGCTGATCTACCGCTGATCTACTGCTCATCTACCGCTGATCTACTGCTGATCTACTGCTGATCTACTGCTCATCTACTGCTCATCTACCGCTGATCTACTGCTCATCTACTGCTGATCTACTGCTGATCTACTGCTGATCTACCGCTGATCTACTGCTCATCTACCGCTGATCTACTGCTGATCTACTGCTCATCTACTGCTCATCTACCGCTGATCTACTGCTCATCTACTGCTGATCTACTGCTCATCTACCGCTGATCTACTGCTCATCTACCGCTGATCTACTGCTCATCTACCGCTAGCTTTGCCGGCTCGTCGCTTGCTACTATTTTCAGTGGCTTTTAAAACAATCGTTCCTTTCCGGTGAAATCATCCCGTCAAGTCACAAAAACACAGACTTCCACTCTCCTCCTCCAGATCGGCACTAACATTTCACATTTGGTGGATAGTTTTTGTCCAGAGCATCTTACAGCACCATGAGTGTGTTATGTTTTGGTATAGGTAGCTCCTTTGGGAATGGAACCGTCGACCCCGGCAGCGTTAGTGCCTTGCTCTACCCACCAAACACCACTAGCACTATTTTCAATGGCTTTCAAACTAACACCTCTCACCAGTGAAATCACCCCGTCAAGTCATCAAGTCATCGGGAACCATTTAATGTAACACAGAACTCTTTCAGTACTATCTGATGTTTAGTATGGGTATCCGGTTTGGGAATGGAACCCCCAACCCTAGTGGTGTTAGTGCCTTGCTCTACCCACCAGACACTCGGACCAAACGCCCCCCCGCCTTACAGCATCTGTTATTACAAGGCGGCCGGCGGTTAGCTTGCTGGTTGTGACTCACTGGACCGCTACACATCTGCTCCTCGCCTCCCGGTGGTTGCCTGGTAACTAGCCGCTATTTTCAGTAGCTTTTAAAGACTCACATATAGCCAGAAGTCAGAATGGGGGGTGGGGGGGGTGGTGGGGGGGGGTATCACCAAAATGTGAAATTTGGCAGTGTCTGGTAAGTTCAGATGGGCTGGTAAAGTAGTGAAAGTGGCTACTGGGTTTGTTCTGGTCGGTGAGTAAAGGATGAAAGGCCCTCGGTGCAGAAGAATGGGTGACTTGTGCATCGGTTGTCCCCGGCGATCATGTGATCTCTGTCGCCTGGCTAATCTGCTTATGGCCCTTTTCCATCCTCCCGGCTGAAACCCGATCCGGCGGCTCAGCCGGCTTCAGCCACACGCTAATTAATCGGCGACACCGAAGGCGCTTAATAACACTCAAACGCCACAAACAATCGTGTTTGGTGGAAGCCATCGGCGGGGGAGTGGTAAGATGGCGGGGGGATGTAATGGTGCCGTGTAGCTCACTGGGTAGAGCGTTGGCACTGACACTGCCGGGGTTGGGGGTTTAATTCCCTATGTAGGTCAACAGATAAGAGCATGGCACGAACACTGCCGGGGTTAGGGCTTCCATGGGTAGAGCAAGGCACTAGGTTAGGGGTTCCATTACTTACATAGATCAATGGGTAGAGTATGGTACCAATAATACCAGGGTTGGCAGTTTGATTCCCACTGGGGGCACAACACCGCCAAGCCACGGATCAAACCACCAACCAGCTACTTGTAAACGCTGTTTTGGGTCGGTGACACCGCAGAACACCAGATAGGCAGCTGGTGGCCAGATGATGCTTTTCTTCCTGGCGATCGGGGGGGTTGGAGAGGGGGGGGGGGGGGCGTCGGCTTAATCCTCTCTGTCACACTGTCCTGCTTTGTCAGGCCGATGACAGGCCTCCCCCTTTCCTCCCCCTTTCCTCCCTCACTTTCACTTTCTGCCTCCAGAACATCCTCCATCCCTTCACCTCGCCTGGAACTGAGGGTCTGGTCTGGCATGGTCCCCTCTTCTCTTTTCTACCGGTCTTAAGAGGACATATGCATCTCTCTTTTTCCTGTCTGTCTGTCTGTCTGTCTGTCTGTCTGTCTGTCTGTCTGTCTGTCTAAACGGGACTAATCTGTAACAGAACAAACAGGCTCTTTGTGTTTTGGGGAGGCAGCAGAAAGGAGGCTTATTCCACTGAAACCCGGATAGGATATCAATCCACAGGGGAGAGGGAGCCTGCAGGGAGGGGGGGGGGGGGGGGGGGGGGGATTAGAGGACCAGAAAGCAAAAGGAATAGAAACAGAAAGAGACAGAGATGGAGAGAAGGCGACATTGGGGCACAGAAGGTCTGAAATTCAAAGAGATTCAAGATTCAAGATTCACTGACGCTGTGATATGGAGCGAGGTCGATGACTATGAGGCCACGCTGCAGAGGAAACCCAACCAGAAGGTCACAGGTTTGATCCCCACAGCTGCTGCGTGTCTTATCTACCTGTGCTGCCAGTCGCTCCGGATAAGAGCATCAGATAGAAACCTAAAATGGAAAACCTAATATGTGATGATCTGAGCGTCTCTCCTGCACCTGCAAGCGAGTCCTACATTAAGAGCCTATTAAAAAAAGTTTAAGAGGACAGCCTTAAAGTGGAGCGTGGGCAAAACGTGGCGCCAATCCTGACCTAAATACAGAGCTGCAGAGAGACAGAGTCCTACAGAAATAACTCGCCATTCCTGCCCCAGTGGAGGACGAGCGACCTCCAAGGCAAGGGCAAGACAGACAGACAGACGCTCTCCTCGGCTTCCTGGACGCCAGACGGAGTCGTCACCTGTACAACATCAGTATTCTGTAGCCACAGATCGATACCTCACCTCATCCCCGTCACCTTGGCATCACGGCGTCGGCATTCTATATTTCAGCAGCACTTTAATCAGCGAGCGCTCCGATACGGAATCAGACTTGCTAACCTTGCAGAGACAGACGGACACACGGTACAACAGGAACTACAGCGCCAAGCGACGGTACAAAACTGAACACAATGCTGACGCGGTGCTGTTGAGGCGTCACCAGAGCAGACAACTGGTCCAGGATCAGTCCCATCCTCTCTCCTGCAGTCCATTATTACCTTTTCCAAGGAGGTTATGTTATCGCCGAGTAGTTTGTGTGTCTGTAGGTTATCTCCAAAACTTATGAATGCATTTCCATTACATTTGGTGGACAGATCGGCATCGGGCCAAGGAACATTGGCCATTCGACAATAATAATTGTGTTAGCCATAATTTAAAATATAATTGATATGAATCTTTTGGCATAACAACAAGTTGGACAATCGTTCAGCGTTGGCGGAGGTTTGAGCTCCCTGAGGGCCTTCTGGTGACGATGATCAGTTAATGGAATTGTATAACTCAATTTTAGTTTGCACAGTTAATAGAATAGAATAGAATAATAGAATAATGAAGCTCATGTTATCTAACAAAATGATCATGATCAAGCATCAAAACTACTGAGATCTAAAGGCACCTGAAGGCATCATGAGGTCATATCAAGGTCCTGTCTAGAAAATAAGACATTATGTGACGGACCCACCCAGGAGAGGACAGAGCCTCGTGGTTAGTACGTCCCAGAATTCACCACTTTCACTATTTTACCAGCTAGAATAGAGTAAGACCTCGGTGGGTTACCATGGACGGGGTTGACGGACTCACCGGGACTATTTCAACTTTCAGCAAAGCAGCACAGGCACTTCAGACGGGTTTCCTGTAGTCACTTAGGAACAACAGAAGCCACAACAAGCACTTCAAACATCCCTTCAGGACTGTAGTTAAACAAGAGTCTTTCAGAGACCTGACCAGGAACAAAGGCAATTAGAGGCTTCTTATCTGAGGGTGATTACAAAGACAGAAACAGTGGGGCGGCAACAAGACGTCTTCTGCATATTTGGGGGATGAAGCAAACCCATTCAGATTTTGTGATAATGCGTTCAATCAGTGTCATTCATCACCGTTCATTGTTCATCACACCAAGTGATGCATTCTGGGTCACAATTACAGCTAATCGTCCCGTTGTCCCATCAATCAGGTTGTGTTCAATACAACATGACAACGGCTAAAATACCAACGGATTAGCTAACACGTATGGGAGACCTGTGTGGCCGCGTGTGTGTGTGTGTGTGTGTGTGTCTCAGCAGGTTCTCCAGGCTCACCCGGAGGGCCTCTATGACCAGGTCGCGGGCCTCCAGCTCTCCCTCCATGATGCTCAGCAGGGTGAGCAGCTCCGGCTTGCTCAGGTTATCCATGTTGAACTCGCATTTCTGGAACACACACGCAAAAAGTACAACATGTTAGAAAGACGTGAACACGCTACACACACATCCACCATCTTCTACCTCTACCTGTCTCCTGAGCACTTATTCTTTATGTCTTTACAACACAATCACGCTGTGCTGCAGCTCTGACCTGGATTGCCAATTGGTTGCTTTTAATGTTGGTGATTGAAGTGAAGCTCTGTAACTGTTGAGACTCTTCATATCAAGAATACGTCTTGTAAACAATTGTAAAAAATCCCTTATTTCTGGGTGGCACCGACATTGGTTAAACTGGATCAGCAGAAAGAAAGAAAAAAAGTTGCTTGTATGAAAAATGTGCCACTTCTTCCCAAACTGGTCTCGTTGAGTCCGGCGCTGAAATGAGGCCGAGTGTCTCGTCGTACCTTGAGGCCACGAAGGTCTAATTACATTTAGCGAGGTCATTAGGCGCCTGGGTGGCCGGAAGCAACCGCAGGGCTAACGGGTGAAGATGACCGGACCACTTTACACAGTCTTATCTCAGATTAAAGCTTTTTCATGAACTGCTTGTGTAATAATGTCTGTGTGTTGCCTCCTAGTTGGTCCATGGGAGGAATGACATGTTTTAGAGAGTCAGTTTCATCTCTAAATGTCTTTAACTTCCATCCATTGTTGTTTATTCAAACGCTAATGCTAAATGAGAATCAATCAGTGTCATTTCCATTTTTTTATTCATAGGAACTTTTTGGTCACATAATTCCCACTTGTTTCTCATGGCAGACTGGAGTTTCTCTGTGTTTTTCCAGTGTTTTCCTGTTCCTGGTCACATCTGGTCGGTCAACATTCCAAGACTCGGTGTCAAAATGTGCTGAGGGACTGTGAATGCCATTGTGCTCATTCAAAGCATAGCTGAAGGGAACAAAGTGAGTGAGATTCTTGCGAGGACAGTAAAAAAAAAATGACGTAACCTCCCAGAGAGGCCAACAGATAACAGTGGAACAGTGACGGGAGAGTTTCCATCCAGCCATCTGCTGAGGAAGCCTCCTGGAAGCACACGGCGCATCTCCAGCTGCATTCCCAATATCTGGAAGCTTTCCGCCAGGCTATTTGTTCAATAAAACCTTAATGCACCAAAGGCGAGAGAAGCAAATTGAGAAAGTAAAGAGATACGCTGCCTCCGGTGCACGTCGTCTTTCTACCTGCTCGTTCCGGAGACGCTCGGTAGTCAGACGGATACGAAAGCCTGATTTACAAGCAGACGTCTGAACCTCGGCCAAGACGCTTCCACCGACATCTTCAAAGCTCTTCAAAGCTCTTTCTTGAATCAGAGGCAGACTTCGGCTGGTTTGAGGTTTCAGCAAGCTGTGGCCTTCTATGAGTCCTTTATGTTCTCCTGTCACGTGTGACGGCGTGAGAGGGAAAAGGTTCAACTGGTAATAACAGGACGACCAGGATGATGTGATGCTTCAGTCAGAGAGCCTTGTGTTGAAACATCACAGTTTTCAATAAAGAAACTGTTTTAAAGAAGGACGTGTTGTTCCATCCCTATGGACACACTTCATGTTAGAAAGTCTTGCGTCGATCACATGTTTCAGTTTAGTCAAACCTAGTTTTTTTTCTCTGATGGGATCGAGACGAGATTGGAAATACAAGCGGACGAGATTCCAGGGGATTGATTCATTCCCACAAAGCCTTCCAATCGATTTCCTTCCTGGCAGCGTTTTCACCACTCAGAGAATTGGACGTCTCAGAAGGCTCGCGGGCCAGCAGCGCTGAGCCACGCTGTCCTGTCATCTGGCCTCCAGCCTTGGTCAATGGGCTCTGTTGGGGGGGGGGGGGGGGGGGGGGGGGGGCATTTCTGCACAGTGAGCAGGTGAAGGAAGCTTACACTAATTTGTTCCATGTGCTGAGCGCAAAGGGCACCAGCAGCCTGGCCGGCGTTCAGAGGCTCGCTGTTCGTCCCGAGTCCAGTTAATAAGCCTCGTGTCGTTTCACGTCGGGTCGCGGGGGAGGAAGTGACTCGCTCTGCTCAGGTCCTCGCCGTGTGTAACTGCCTCAACGTTTCTCACGTCCTGTTACTGCACACTTGGACCAAACTGAGTGTAATGACTGCCGGTAATAGAGGCTTGGTTACCGGTGGCAACAAGGGAAATACCACCAGGTTGAAGGGATGAAAACGAACTGAGGGATTATGATATTATCACCTCTTCCTCCCTGAACCCCCCCCCCCCCCCCCCCAACCCAACACCATAGAAACGAGGCATTTCCTTTGTTTTGTCAGGGAAGAAGGCAACGTGTCCCTTGTAACCGTTGGCAACCACTCTCCTCTATTAGGCCTCTATTACACAATAGACTCTCCATGTTTGAAGATGGGGCCAACTTTATGAAACCTCACTGGGTCGGTGAGTCACATCCAACTCAACTCAACTCATCCTCTACACCAACTAGCACGATGGTGAATTAGGGGGAGGTGACCGTCGACCTCTGACCTCTCTCTCCACACCAAGTGGGCCGGTCCTTCAGAGTCCTTGCACAAGAGAAACTTCCCCCCACCTCGGGCCAACAAAAGAGGGTCTGGCAGGGGTGAGCAAAGAGCAGAGAGCTTTATTTAACCAGGACGTGGACGCCGCCGTCGAGCCGGACGAGGCCGAGTCCCGACACAGAGATCCACCGGCCCCGTGTCCGGAGCACCTGTTCGCCTCTAAATGTAAAGTAGCCTCGGGGCAGTTTAAGCAGGGCAGTGCACTGAGCATGCTCAGTAGCGGCCTGGCTGACACGGTACTCCCAGCTATGCTCGCTGAGTCACTGAAATTAAGACCAATTTAGAAAGGTGTCCGGTGAACAGGCCTCCACCCCCGACGCCACGCTGCCGCTGTTCTCCCCTCCCCCCCCCCCCCTCCCCCATCTCTCTCTTCCATTTTGACAGCTCAGTGCCTTTCTCACCCCCCCCTCCCCCCCCTCCCCGCTCCCCCCTCCCCCCTCGCCCCCCCCTCCCCTCCCCCAGCCCACCCGGGACCTTAACAGCCACATTTCCACCGGCCCACCTCTTCACTCTCAGATCCAAAAGGGTGTTTCATTATTTCACAGGATGTGGGAGCTTGTCGAACTCAATCCAACAGAGCAGAACGGGGGAGAGACTGAGGCTGGATGGGAGACGGTCGATAACCCCCCCCCCCCCCCCCCCCCCCCCCCCGCGCGCCCCCCCTCCCCCTGCCCCCAGCGAGCCGGTGCCCTGGCACTTATGTCCCAACCTGTGAGGACTGGAGTGAGAAATCACAGCTAGTTGTGTGTAAACAAGTGAAGCTCAACCTGGATTAGCCAAAGAAATACTTTTTAGGAAATACTTGGAAATACTGGATTCAATCCTACTGGTCGCAGGTCGAAAAACTAAATGCTGGCATTGTGTGTGTGTGTGTGTGTGTGTGTGTGTAGGGGGGGGGGGGGTATTCCAGCCTCTGGGCCACAGAGAACCGATATGATACCGGAGGGGCTGAAGGACCATTTTGATACCACAAAGACAATCAGCTGCAGAGCCGAACAAAACACAGCAGAGGATGAAATGAAACACCGACTATAAAAACACATTTAACACACATGAACCGCCGAGCGTCGGTAACACCGTAGAACCCGAGCGGACAACGACAGGAGAATACAACCGAACAACAGACTCCTGACGGCGGAGTGAAGCTTCACTGTTCCGCCGCCGGTGGATCAGATCTACGTTATGGGTCTCGCGGACCGCTTGTTGTTGTTTTTTCGCTCGCTACATTGTCGCGAGGATCCTGTTGGCCACCGCTGTTGCTTCATCGGCTCGTGCGAGATAGATGCGCACCGCCTTTCCCCCCCACCCCCGCCCCCCGGTTTCTCGTCTGCTACCTCAACACCACCCCGGTAAAAACAGAAAGAAAGAAACCGCGTAGCCGCTGTATTTTCCTCGCGCCCTCTCGTCTTACCGTGTCGACACTTCCAAGCGCGGTGGTCGCCAGTGTCTGTACCGGAGGCGGCTGCTCCCCGCTGGCTCCCTCCGACGCCATCTTCGTACTGTAGCGGTCTGCTGGAGTGAGCGCGCATCCGGCACTCATTAACTATTGCGCTGCTGGACGCAAATCCCACCGCGTTCCGGTCACCGACGGAAAGGAGACTGGCGGACTGGAAGAGACGCGGAGAGGTGAAGGTGGGTCTCTGCAGGTAACAGCCGCGGCAGACTGCGGGCTGGCGGCGGGGAACCGGGCTGTCTTGTAGGCGTGGACCGACCCGTAAATCCAGATGCGACGGTCCCGGTGCGCTCCCAACTGGAAAGGAGGTGCGTCCCGACTGACTGACAACGGCGGATGGTGGCGACAGGCAGCTAAGACCATGCCCCGTTTCTAACGTAGCCCGGTGGTTCCCAACATAGGGTCCAGGGACCTCCAGGGGGTCCTTGGTGTTTGGTTCCTGGAAGCAGCCCCAATAAAATGAATAAATAAAAGAGATCCAAATGCACTCCACAATAGATTAAACCCTTTATTCTATCTGCTTGTTTCTATTATATTAGTTTTGGACTTTTCAGAGTGAATAAAAGCTTTTTAATCTATTTTGGATCTATTTTTTCTCATTTTTCCTCAGATCAACCAACTATCAGTACCACAGAAACTAAGAAGCTTTCCAGCCATTATCAGTGTCACTGTTATTCCACTGACTAGAGGTCAGCTGAAAGTTTCACTGTCCTGTCCCCTTGTACCAGTAGAAGCAGAAATGCAATTCTATACTAAATAAACATCAACAACCTTCCCACATGGGGTTTGATGTGGTCTTATGCGGATCTATTTGGAGGACCATGACACATGACCCACCGTAGCTGCATGCCGTATCGTGTGACCATGAATGTAATAATTAGATAATAGAGATTATTCTCACCTGTCAAATTCTCTGAAAATACAACCAACAAAACCACATCTCATACTATCCAGTCACATTGCTGGTAGATTTATTTCAAGGATTCACCAGGCCTATGAATTCAACCAAAAGGAAAAGGATTCACACCAAAGGCCTGTTGTTGTTCAGAAATGAAATCCTGTTCATCCCAGACCAGCAGAGCGAGGATCGGCCCTCTCAGCTCCCAGATGTGCCATTTAGGATTAGCGGTTGCTGATCCAGCCCGGGCGTCCAGAATGGGATCACGTCCCTATTTAGGTCAAATGTTGCAGGAGAGACATGCACTGGTGGTGATGAGAGCAGAACTGTGTGCACAACATATCAGCGTTGTCGGGGGGAAACCACGTAACTGTAAATTTGGTGATTTCATATTTTGATTTAAATTGCAGGATTACATGGTTACTCTATGGGTTGAGGTTCTACGACCCTTGGTGCTTATGGAAACCCATTTCAGAACCCACTGGATCAACTCAACAATGCATGGTTGTCAAGCTGAAAACACGGCTGTATTTCCTAGTTGGCATTTTGAACAATATATTAATAGCAGTGCAAATCAGTGCAACTTATGTTGTCGTGTTGAAAGGTAACACAAATATCTGTTGTCACAAATTATACACACACATACGTGATGAAAATGCTACTTCTGTTTTAAACAACCATCAAAACTGAAAATTAGTGTTTTTTTCCACAGTGCTTCCCAAAGTTTTGTTATGATGTCAGCGTTTCCCTTTGGCCGACACACTAGCGTTTTAACTCGCAGGTCAAATCACGACTGCAGGGCCGTCGGTCGGTTCTCCACGCAGAGCCCTTCCCCTCGCCCTTCCCTGCCCACATCTTTCTATATTGTCTTGTCGTGTCAAATCCCAAACTCGTGTCTAAATGTGAGGCCGGTCAGTGGAGATGGAGCTGTCATGCGGAGATAATCCCGCCCACTCTGTAAAAGGAAGTTTGAGGTTAGCTCCTGACACGTGGCGCTAGCTTGGAATAACGGCTGTAAATCCACCCTCACATCCCCGACACTGTTAGATGTCATCAATCTGGGATGTTCAACACATTCCAGGAGTTTTTGTGATGAAGTGTTTTAATTTACTCTTTGGCTGAACCTCATCTACTTCAGTTAGGGATTTCCTACATTTCCCATCATGACTTAGAGAATGTGTGTGGATTGGTTGTATTCAGCTGTGGGTTATACGTGTAGGTGGAGAAAGCAGGAGTGATAGTGGAACAAGAGTTTCTAGAAAAATCAAGAGTTGTGGACCGCACTCAAAACATGTATTGTGGCTGCAATGCATTGTGGTCCATTGAGGCTATTGTCAGTGGAGAAATTGGCCAACTCTATGAAATGGCTTTGGATAATAACCAGTGTTTGAGATGAGTGAACAAATCAATGAGACAGTGGTTGTACTGGGCAGCAGGTGTGAATGTATATAACAATGAATGTGAAGCTGGGCGGTGCTGAGAAACATTCAACATTCAACAACATCACAATAAACAATCACAATAAACAAGCCATAAAAAAGGAGCCATGTTTTCTGTCTTGGCTGCAGTGATGCATGACCCTTCCATTCATCTTCTACCTGCTTCATCCCAATCAGGGCCTATCCCTTCCCAGCATACATGGAGGGCAGCGAGACAGGTCGGCAGTTGATTGCAAGGCCAACACAGATAGAAGGACGCTCCCATTCACACCTATGGGTGATACAGAGTCTCCACTCCACCCGGCTTGCTTGTCTTTGGAATGTGGGAGGAAACCGGAGCACCTTCAGGAAACCCATGTGACCAAGCAACCCTCACACGGAGGGTCGGGGCCAGGACTCGAACTCGGGACCTTCTGGTGGTGAGGTGACTAACCACTGAGCCACCATGAACAAATATTCCACTGTTAGACCGGTCGCCCACATCGTGTTTGAAGTGTGGAAGTCAGTGCTACAGAGCCGTGACCTCCTGGTCTGGTTGCTCCTTGGGAACCCGGGTCCCTGCCGGTACAGTTTACATGCAGCTGAAGGGAACTTCTGTTCTCGCTCACTCAGCGTAATTGAACACTGACTCGGTGCCAAATCTGGCTAATCATGTTTGGCGTAATTGGCCTGGCTGGTGTGTGAGGGGGGAGTCAGCACCGTCACAGGAGGAGCTATTGATAGGAGGCTGGTTACTGGGGGTTTATGGGTAAACCTGCCTCCCG
Organism: Hoplostethus mediterraneus; assembly: GCA_034670385.1. NCBI lineage: Eukaryota > Metazoa > Chordata > Actinopteri > Trachichthyiformes > Trachichthyidae > Hoplostethus > Hoplostethus mediterraneus. The sequence continues at coordinate 581,614 of JAXDDW010000036.1, read as the reverse complement.
TTCTGCCTCTCAAATGATGTTAGGGCCCGAGATACATCAGCGACACACAGGAGCATGTGAATGCTAATAAGATGAAGTCCCCCCCCATCCTGCACATCTCCAGTTCTAGTGAGCTGGGGCCTTTTAGCCTTCAGGAAGTGACCTGAATGTCCCCCAGATGGGCGGCGACTCAGCTTCCCTTCATACTCCTCCTGTTCATCACACATGATACAGCATCAGTATGGTGTGTTCAGTGTATTCTGCATGTGTTGGAAGTGTCAACAGCCTCATGGTTTATGGCTTTAAGATAGATGACCTATAAACCACGTCCACAGGGCGCGTTGCGTGGAGGGTGAGGGGGGATGTGAGGACAGCAGCGCCCGGCTGAAACGATGACCAGAGGAGGACGGGGAGAAAGCGGTGTAACCGGAGACGAGGGGACAGACAGTGATGGATGGGGGGCCGGCGCCCCCCCCCCCCAATCCTCTGGGAATACTTGGCTCATATTGACTTGCTCATTGTTGGGACACAGCGGGCACAATGGCTCCCTTTTTGTGGCCGAGGGCATGTCGGACCGAGGGGGCAGCAGGGCGGCCCGGCGGCCCGGCGGCCATCACTGGGCCCAGTGTGCTGGGTTGTGAAGCCGGTGGCGTCCCGCGGCCAGACAGGAAAAAAAAAAAAAAAAAAAGAGTGCCGGATCTCATATCCTGGCCAGAGTCTGGAGAGGACACACAGGGCGCAGATAGTGACTCTACTGACAGAGAAAGAAGGGATGGAGGGGAGGAGGAGGAGAGGAAGGAACTGGGCCACATCTCCGTCTTATTACCCCCGAGGGGCAGATGACCCAGGCCTCTGTTCAGTCACCGTCCTGCTCAACTGAAGTCAGTTCGGTTTATCTCCCTCTGAACTCTAATCTCACTCTCTCTCTCTCACTTCATCTTTATCTCTTCCCTCTCTCTCTCTCTCTCTGTCTCTCGGGTGGAGGGAGCAGGTGCCGCTACTAAATAGTGAAAGGATTCCACACTTCACTCAGTAAAGAGGGTGAATGGAGACTCATATCGAAGAGGTAAAAGTGAAGCTGTCAGTCAAGTAGTGCCTTTAACCATATAACATAACACTCTTCCATACTGATGGAAGATATATGTATATATATATATATGGTATATGATATATTTATAGTACTGTTGCACTTGATTTTTCTTTCATCTCTATGAATTCCACCAATCAGTCTGTGTGTCCTTACGAGGAACTTGAACTAGAAGTTTGCATTGTCTCTTGGTGTCATATTTTGATCTATCAAACAACCTCGAGCTGCCCGAAGCTTGAATTCATGGCACGTTCTTTAATCTTCTAAAGGATTTCAGGAATTAAGAGCACACAGGCCACGTCCACACTAAGCCCTTTAAATTTGAAAATGCTTATTTATCAGAAATCAAAAATTTTGGCCTCTGAATTTCTGATTTCTGATAAAACAAAGATTTCTGAAAACGCTCTCCCAAGTGGATCAATTTGAAAACGCCGGCTTCACGTTGTAGTGTGGACGGCGAAAACGGAGACTTGTTATTGTCCATTTATTGTCATGTACCCATGGAAGGAAATATGCAGTTTTGGTGGTTTAGTGTACACGGCGAGTTTTTCGGAAACGCTAGACCCGAAAACGCTGTTTTCAAATTTAAACGGCTTAGTGTGGATGTAGCCACCATGTAGTGAGAAATGTGTTTCTTTGTGTATCCCTCGCTCCCTCGAGAGGGAAGAAGAGAAACAAGGCGAAGGCTTCTGTCCATTTGAAGGTGCAGAGAATGCCACGCCTGCACTTGCCAATGCCATTTCCTGCATGCAGCGGGGTGGGGTACATGACAGGGGTGCCCCCTCTCGCCACTCCCGTCTCGGGTCACGGCCCTGATCCTTGGCTCCGGGTGTCAGGGAGAATGACACGCTCGTTCTGAACCTGCTTCGACTTCAGATGCCAAGATGAGTCATCCAGAAACTGGACAACTTCAGCGCTGCGAGGAGCTGTCATCCCCTCCGGCACATTCTCTTCCCCAAACTTACACTGGCCATGATCTCTGTTTGAACATCGCCTGCATTTTGGATGAGGTGGACAAAACTGTTTTGTCTCCCTCCACATAGACGATGTTTTGGTACTTGAATGAATGAATGAGAATAATTCTCCTTTATAAATCTCACAAAGAAGCTAAAAAATCCATGATAAGACTACTAGTACTACTACTACTACCAGTACTAGCCTACTACTACGACCACTACTGCTATTACTACACTTAATCCTGCTAATAATCTTTATAAATACAATATCACAAGTGAAGATGCTTTCAAAAATAATGAAATGAAAAGTTTCTAAATATTAAAACATTTACTAATAGAGCAGTAATGTAAAACACTGAGGCAGAAAACAAAGAAATAAACATCAGACCAAATTTATATTAAAACATGTCGGGTGCCTCAGACATTACTGTACATAACTACTGTACATAACGTGTTCATACCCCCTGGTGTGTAAAGGCAGCACACACCGCTGGTTGGCCTGTCAGTGACGTCACTACCTACCTACTGTACATCACATGGTAATATTAGTAGTAGTAGTAACATGTTGCATGTTTTAGGTTTTCTCTCTGCCAACAACTTGAACTTCATCTCAGAATAATCCGTCTGACACCGGGCCACGTCAGCACCGCCGCAGAAGACAGACCGCCATTGATTTCAGACGGCCTGTCAATCATCGCTCCAATCAGCGAGGAATGCCGGGGATCCGGTTGTGCTTGGATGACTTCAGCCTGTCCCCGGTGCGATGTTGAAGGGTTCCTGCTCATCACCAGCTAAAAGACTGAAACGTAAATCTAAGCCGAAGACACCAAGGTCAAACTGCAGAAGACGAGCATGTTCATGAGATTTATTGTTATGTGTGTTTTTCTTTCCAAGTGCCTTTAAGCTCATGACAGCACGTGGAAACCTGGACAAGAGTAGAGTAGTGGATGAAAGGAGTTTCAAGGGTAATGCTAGTTATCAGGTAAAAAGTGAGGCCTCTGTCTTACCCCAAAACATGCCAATTATGAGTCCTTGAATTTCACCAAACAAGACATTTTAAGTCATTGAAAGTCATGAAACACAAAAAAGTACACATGGAGAGAAAACCAAGGAATAAAAATACTAAAACCCCCTGAAGATTATGAACCAATGACAACCCCTCCACACTCTCCAGTCTCATTACAGCTGGAATGAAACATGCTGCAGACGCCGACTCCCTCTGCTGCTGAGTTAACATACATACTGAACCCCTGCTGAGCCTGGAAACTAACGCCAGTATCTTATAATGGACCGCTGGTAATAATGTATGGCTACTAGGGTTAGACTGATATATATTAATATTTGATTATATATTGAGATTGTATTATTATCACTATATAAATCAGCCAGTATGATGGAGGTTCATCCCTGACCACAGCTACATTAAAACTAAAACCTGCGATGAAAATGTTCTTTCTTTGCATATTTTATGCTCTTTTCACAATTTATTTCAGGGTTTCAGCAGAGTTTTATCACCTCGTGGTCTAAATGCTGCTTCAGAGGCTTTTCTAGGCTGACATGAAGACAATTTGGGCGGAAATACTGAATACGTTTGGGATGAAAATGGTCAAATTTAAAGATATTGAATATCAGCACAAAATACTGTTGCAATACAAAAACATCGGTATCATATTGACCTTGAAAAACCCAAACCGGTCGAACCGTCCAGTCTCCAAACAGCCATAGCAGCCGGTCTCTGGTGCTCCTCTAGTACTGTGGGGATATGTTGCCACCTAGTGGAGAGTTAGGGGAGGTCAGAGAGCAGCACTACACTGTATACTACACACATTACACACATTTTAGGCATTTATCTTGACTCAAGTCCAGAGTGAGGAGGCTCCAGTGTCTTGGTAGCAGACACAGGGCTTCTGTGGGAATAGAACCTGTGACATTTTAGGTACGGGATACTGTTTTAACCACTAGGCCACCCTGCTGCCACGTAACCAGGGCAGCAACCTGAAACTCCTGAAGTAACGTTTGTTTATCGCAGCTGGGAGGTTTCAGCTTTGTGAATGAATGAAAACTGAACTCGCTCATTTGGAGAACAGAAACAAATTTAGACTAGAACTGTGAAAATAGATGAAGGAGAAACAACCAAAGAAAAGAATCAAAGGGTTGAAATGAACAAGCCGACCAGTCAGGAAGTCATCAGTGACCATCAAACGTCTTGTAAATACATTTTACTCTTTGTGATTCATTGTTATGTTCAAATCAAATCAAATCAAATCTATCTATACAGTGAAATGCTTACTTAGCCCAACCTACAGTGCAAAAATGTTAGAATCAAGTAAACGAGCAAGAACATACAGCAGAATAAAAAAATAGAAATATAAAAAGTAGAAAGGGTAGAAGTACAGGACGAGTGTGCAATTGGGTCTTATTAAAAAGATCAATAACAGTAAATAAATAACAGTAGATAAAAAATATTAAAAATACATTTTATTTATGTCTTCATATTTCTGGTATGGTGTGGTGTGTGGGAACAACCACTGCCGGGGTTGGTGGTTCGATTCCCACATGGGACACCCACAGTAGAAACGTCCACACCCAGACTGAGAGGTTCTTTGGATAAAAACATGTGATGCTTTAAATTTTTCCTGCTTTGAGAAGTTCAGTCATTTAACATCTTACTTGTAGTTGATTCATGTGGTTTCATTCATGTGTCACCGAATTTCTATACATCTACCATACATGACAATTCAATTCTGATTAAAGTATTTCAGAGTTTAAATTGTGTTTGTGTCTGATGAGGTATTTGCTGATGTATTTGCCACTAATAAAAATCCAAATAAACCAACAGATACATAAAAAAACACACTTAATGTGTTAATGTATCCAATTTTTATACAGCTCATTTCAAAGGGGCAGTACGCATCAGTTAGCATTAAAATGTGTTAAATCAGTTTGAGTGTAAATAAAGTTTTATTCTACAGATTCAACAAAAACAAACCTACAAAGAATTTGTTTTTCAGTAAGGAATAAATAAATCGTGTCCTCAGACATAATGGCTTTTAAACAAACTAACCTTTCAGTTCAAGAGAGAAAATCGAAAATTGAATTGAGCGGTTGTGTTTTATTTCCAGTTTATATTCTGAACATTATTTTCTCAAGTCAGTGGAACGTCTAAGAGAGCTTACAGAATCTGTCATTTATCAGACATGAAAACCCACATGTTGACTTTAGCTCACGTTCATTTTCATCATAGACGGCTGAGTTCCTGATAATTACCCTCCAGGATCTCCCAATAATGGACCTGCCATGTTGGTTCATGATATATCACGCTGGCTGGGCGCCAGGACGTTGCGCCTATACATACAGGCTGTTCATTTATCACTACTAACGTTTAAACATTTACACTGGCTTTAATCTGGGTGGTTTTCATTTGGATATCGGGTTAGGTGAGATAAGAGAAAGGTCATTGTGCAAACAGTAACATTCAGAAGAAACACTAAACGTGCATCAAGATACAAATATAAACACAGAGATCTCATATTTCTACCTTATATTTCTTTTTAACACTGAGATGAGACTGAAGGCATTTTCTCCACATGTCAGATCACCTTGATCTCTAATCACAACAACAGATCTCCAGAGGATCTGAAATAAGTTTAATTTAATCTCCTGAATATGAGACCATGAGATCAGAGGAAACTCAACATGATGTTGACTCTTTCTTCTCCGACATGCTGCTGTGTTTTCCTGTCGAAGCCACAGAGGAGCAGCAGACAGAAGAGAGGTAGAAATAGTTTACATGGTAAACTCTTTATCTTCTCTCACAGATGAAACATCATCTCTGAAACATTTAACAGCTGAACATCTCATCCCTTTCTTCATTTAACCAACTAAATAAACTAAATAAACTAAACTAAATAAACCTGCTGCTGTTTGGTCCTTTTGTTTTACAGCTCTTGGTAACTTGGTAGGAAAATAAATAAAGTGTAGAAGTCGAGTCAATTTGTTACAGTTGATTTTGTTTTGGGCTGAAGTAGTAGTAGTAGTAGTAGTAGTACTAGAAGTAGTATTAGTTATAGTAGTAGTAGCAGTAGTAGTAGTACTAGTAGTAGTAGTAGTTATAGTAGTAGTAGCAGTAGTAGTAGTAGTACTAGTAGTAGTAGTTATAGTAGTAGTAGTAGTAGTTATAGTAGTAGTAGCAGTAGTAGTAGTACTAGTAGTAGTAGTAGTTACAGGTTATAGTAGTAGTAGCAGTAGTACTAGTAGTAGTAGTAGTAGTAGTACTAGTAGTAGTAGTTATAGTAGTAGTAGTAGAAGTAGTAGTACGAGTAGCAGTAGTAGTAGTAATAGTAGCAGAAGTAGCGGTAGTAGTAGTGGTAATAGTAGCAGTAGTAGTAGTACTAGTAACAGTAGTAGTAGTAGTAGCAGTAGTAGTACGAGTAGCAGTAGTAGTAGTAGCAGTAGTAGCAGTAGTAGTAGTAATAGTAGCAGAAGTCGCGGTAGTAGTAGTGGTAATAGTAGCAGTAGTAGTAGTACTAGTCAATAAGTAATGGATAGATTGTTGTAGTATTTGATGCACACACACACACACACTAAGGTAACGACTACACATAATATATATTATATATATTACATACATCCAATTTCCCATATTACTTTATTTTTATAGAGCTCTTACTGTAAATATTGTGTTGGTTTTTATTGTATATTGTGTGTACTCGTTGCCCTTTGCACATTCCCGTTGAGCGTTGCCACTTTTCATGTCACTGAACACCCACGTGTGTGTATGTGACAAATAAAGTTCTTGAATCTTGAAACGATGGACGCTTCTAATCCAAGGGATTGATCTGGCAGCCCTCCAGACCCGGGCAACCTCGCTGACCTCGGACCAGCGACACCGATGTGTTTCCAGTGAGAGAACACTTAATCTGAACGCTTAATCAAGATCAACATCAGCATCAAACACTTTATCAGTGTAAACACTCGTCTTATTTGCAGGATTAACATGGCCGTCTATCTGCTAAGGGTGGACCTCGACCTCAGCAAGAAAGATGTGAAACGCCAACTCACTTTTATCGAGGTGTACAAGGTAAATAGCATCCTTATTTGCAGGATTAGAGCAACAATGACCTGCGAACTGTCTGCCGAAGGTGGACCTCTGCAGTTTCAGCTATAAAAGAGGAATCATCCTGCCTTGACAGAACATCACATCTCCTACCTTTCTACCTGAAGTGAAGATAAGGTAAGTACTACTACTGTACGTCTACTGAAACTGATGCTGGAACTGCTGTGTACTGATTTGACTGGTGCTTTCTTTCAGCCTGCAGGTTATTTGCTAACATGGCTATGGTGAAGTGCATGCTGGGGCTCCTGGCCCTGCTTGTAGTCTCAGCCTGGACCGAGGCGAGGGTAAGGACCGCCGTGAGGCCAGGCTGTCTGTCTGCTTGTCTCTCCTCTAGTGGCGCAGCAGCTTGTTGACACTCATTTGATTTGATTTTTTAATTTATTTTATTTCGTATTTCGTTGATACTGATTACAATATTATTAGACAAAAACATGATTAAACGGTTAAATTAATAAAGTGCAAAATAAAATTTCATTGTACAGACTGTTATAGCCGTAGTTGTGGAACCTCCATCATATCAGAGGTGGACCATATCGTCTAGTTCAGGGCCAATGGGAACTTTGAGCATCATTGTTAAGGCAGCGGATAGCATCACTCAGTCACCTGCTCACATAGATTACAGTCTGGGGATTTGAAGTAGTAGTAGTAGTCGTAGTAGTAGTAGTAGTAGTAGTAGTAGTAGTAATAGTAGTAGTAATAGTAGTAGTACAACCGGCAGCCTTGCAACAATGTGGTCTCCAGCTTGCATCTCTGACCTTCAGGATATGGTCGCCATATTGCTCACTCTGCTGCTCTGTGAAAGCCATAAATATCTTTCATAGCAAAACATGTTCATCCTGTCAGAATACTACCTGCTCCTCCTGTGGTTGTCAAGTAATGCAGCCTTAACGCTGTCGCCTCCTGTGTGCAGATTGTTAAGAAGGCTGATAATAACGACAACGATGATGGAGACGATCTGACTGTGTCAGAGCAGCTGGAGAGAGCCAACAACAATGTCGGTAAGGCACCGTGACCCGGCTCAGGTAGTACATGCAAGTAATTAATAGTGTTTGTTTCAACCTGCGTGGAGCGCCAGGTGGGTGGGGTTTACCGCATCAGGGCTGGTCACAGCGCAACAGTATGCTAACTTTGCTTTGCTGTGATCGTCTAAAGTTTTGTGGCGACTAAAACAAACCATAAGAATTTTTATTAAGAATATTATTTGGTATTATTATTATTATTATTATTATTATTATTATTCACTACACAATATATGCAATATCTTAAAAACAACGGTGTCTATGCTAGTCCCATTTAACCGAATGTAAGTCACTGCAAGGCCTAATTCACATGCATTTAGGCATTTTAGCTAGCGCTCTTTAGCAGGTAGAGAGTTCAGTGTCTTGCACAAGGGCACTTCATGCATGCATGCATCAAACCCAGAAGCCTTCGGCTACAGGACACTATAGTTTCTGTTCTGTCCTCATACTCTCTGCAGAGCAAGACCAAGACGGCCCCCTGGTGGTGGGTGACATCGCCCAGTCTCGCCTGCCCACCCTGAGGAACGCCGACCCCTGCGTCCTGCGCGGCTGCATGTGGCCGAAGTCCAGGGACGGCAAGGTCTACATCCCCTACGTCATCGCTAACCACTACTGTAAGCACCATGTTGTCCTCTAGTCTGGGTCCCTGTAGGCTTTGGAGAACCCAGAGGAGCTTCAAATCACCTTGAAAACACAATTTAGTTTTTATTCTTGCTGTATCTGCCTGTTTCATTCCTCTGTTATTGATTCTGAAGCACAATGTTGTAAAAATGTTAGAAGTAATAGTAGTAGTAGTAGAAGAAGTAGTGGTAGTGGTAGTATTAGTAGTGGAAATAGAAATAGTAGAAATAAATTAGACATTTTTGTCAATCCTCAACGTTGAACATCAAAGGTTTTATGATCACCCAAACCTTGAAACTCCACTCCAACCCTCTCCATGTGTTGAATGGTTCCTTTCCCCTCCAGCCTCCAAGGAGCTGCAGGTCATCAACAGTGGCCTCAACTCCTTCGCCAGCTCCACCTGCATCCGCTTCTTTCGCCGCACCAACCAGAGGGACTACCTCAACATCCAGTCTCTCAACGGGTACGTCAGCAGCCTCAGAGTGGATGAAGCGTTAGTCAGTCTGTCTGTGGCTCTGTGCCGTCCCATAACTCTACTGTCTTATCCAACGTCTCTGCAGATGCTACTCCTATGTGGGTCGCCAGGGCAACAGCCAGACGGTGTCTCTGAGCCGCCAGGGCTGCGTCTACTACGGAACGGTCCAACACGAGCTGCTCCACGCCCTGGGCTTCAACCACGAGCAGTGCCGCTCCGACAGGGACCAGCACATCCGGGTCCTGCTGCAGAACGTCCTGAAGGGTGAGCTACAGAACAGACACACTGAAAGACGACCACATAGATACAAACATAGAGGACACAGATACTCACAGATACATAATCTTTAACGTTACACTTTAACGTTCATTGCAAGAGTGACACATCACATCCAAACAAAATCTTTCCAAAGGGGGTCCATCTCAGTGGAACACGTTCCTGAGATGTTTGTTCTCTCCACAAGGAGCATCAACTTGGAGTGACAACAAAAATGTCATTTACTGCCTCATCCATCCATCCATTCATTCATCCATTCATTCATTCTCACTGATCTTTCACTTCTGACCAATCAGATCGACCACGCCCGTGTGATGGCGTTAACAGTGTCTCAACTCTGTGTCCTTTAGGTCAGGAACACAACTTCAGGAAGATCGACACTCTGAACCAGGGGACTCCCTACGACTACGACTCTGTCATGCACTACGGCAGGTCAGTATACTACCACACATTTTAGGCATTGATCTCATAGCGACTATCTCAGAGTGACTGATATTACGTCTAACCAATATTCCCTGGAATGATCATGTACGATAGAGAAGTGGTAGGGAAAGAAATAAGAAAAGAAAAGTAATTTTTAGCCAAATTTATTTATGAACGTTCAGCACATTCACTTCCTATGGAAACAAGGAAAGTAGTTCAAACCAGTATGTTATTGTTGTATCATATTTCATCTCCAAACAAAACTAGCAGACATCATATCATTTAATTAGCTATCATTGACGTTGCCTGACGTTGCTTAGGTATCACTTTTCTCATTCTCATTTTCTCACCTTTGAGATAATGCTAGTGGCCTGCTATCACTCAACGCAGCGTATGCTAAACTGTTAGCATGTTAGCACCCCAGCTAATGATCTACCAGGGTTACATGGAGGATTTTGGTTTCCGCTACGCCCCATTGCTCATCAACACTCATTGTTACCGAGTCAGCCTGAGCTGACTGTCTGTTCAAAGTAATGATTCACTATGATTGTCTTTCGGCTCCTTCCAGACTGGCCTTCTCCAAGGACAACTACAACCCCACCATGGTGGCCACTCCCAACCGCAACGCTGTCTTCGGCAATGCCAAGCAGATGAGCCGGAACGACATCAACCGCATCAACCTGCTGTACAAGTGTTAAACAGACCAACCGGTCAGGTCCACGTTAGCTGTTTTCTTGACTGGTATTAATTTGTTAAGAGAGGCTTGTTAAATACAGTGAGTCGAGTGTGGTCTCAACATCGTATCACCACACTGTGGCAAAGTGTTTCTATGCAATTAAATATTAATCAGGTCCACAAGGAGACAGGAAGCGTTTGAGTGAAGGATTTTCTTGTTTGGTCTAAGGTGGTGGAATCAAATTTCCAATTGACTTTTACTGAATTCTACTTTCTGTATTCAATAAATTTTCATCTAAAAATAGATCTCTTTGATGTCTCATCATTTAAAATGGTGTATGGTTTGTTTTCTACTCTTATTGGAACTATTTTTTCAGTTTTACTCACCCCATTCTGAACCTAACAGCATTTAAACATGTAAAGCCAACCAGGCAAATGTTTAGAAGTCACGTTGCATCAAGCTGCTTAGACAAACACAGTGTGGCCAGAGGTTCACAGGTTTGATCCCCATGCACCCTGCCTACGTGTCCTTGAGCAAGACACTGAATACAAAAAACTAACGTCTCCATTGGAATCAAACGAGTGTCACAAAAAGAAAAACAATATGAGATGCATAATATAAAAGCAAAATAAAAAAGCAAAATACAAAGTGTCTCCTAACCTGAACCTCTTCACCTCCTCCAACCTGTCACACATTAAGATAGACATTTAGCTTTGAGGAGTGTGCAGGTGACTGACGTCCTGTTACAGGATTTCTGGTAATGAAGTCCATCAAACTTTCAAAAAATTCAAACAGGTACCTCTGGCTGCCACTTGGAGGCGCCAAACTGCTATGTTGCCTTTAGGTGCAGCTTTAACTGGCCATAGTAGCTGGTGGCCAGTTTCACTATTTCACCAGCCAAATCCAAGTGATGGTTGGTCACCTGACAAAGTCGCTGATAGACACAATTTTCTAGTATGTTCGGTTGATGCTGATGGGTGATGACTTTGCTCTCATCTTTTATGTAATTTAGATAACAGTAGTAGACAGTAATAGATAGTTTGTCTATAACTTGTGTTTGTATTGATGCTGCCATCTTGGCCAGAGAAGATTTTTCATTTAAACGTTAAAAAAAGGTTAAGTAAAAATGTATTATCTGTTGTAGAAATTCCATGAAATCACCTAGAAGATAAAGAAGAAAGAAGATAAAGCCTCTTGCACTCTGTCTGTCTTTTACCTACTTGCTGTACTGCATGACAGAGTTGTAGTCATAGGAGGTTCCCTGGTTCAGAGTGTTGATCTTGTCGAAGGCAAATTCCCAACCTGAGAGGAAAGCCAGGCATTGCTACCAATGCCTGGCTTTCCTCTCAGGTTGGTGTTTATTTTATTGTTTTTGGCTGATTCAGACTTGACCTCAAAACGTGACCATTGACTGTGTGTACGTACAAATGCCCATTGGCATGTTTGGGGGGTTTCAACTGTTGCCACTGTCAGTTCTCCATATATAGAGGATCCTTTATATCAGGGATGTCCAATCATGTGCCATGGAGGGCCGAGAGTCTGCAGGTTTTCACTCCAACCAAAGACTGCAGCAGGTGATTTCACTGATTAACACACCTTCAACCAGAGAGGACGGACTAATCAGTGAAATCACCTGCTGTATTCTTTGGTTGGAGTGAAAACCTGCAGACTCTCAGCCCTCCATGGCACATGATTGGACACCACTGCTTTATATGTTTTATATCTATATGGATCCAGATAAATCGAGAGGATCCAAACTCTGTATTAGTTTCATTTACACGCCCAATCAATCTCTTAGCAGTTATTTAAAGTCACAATGAAACAGCATTTTGACAGCATCTTGCTTCCTTCCCTACATATCTCATGTTGAATAAGATAAAACATAAAACACAGTAATGGGATTTCATATTATTCATAATATCAAAATAATATTATTATATAAAATATAAGAATTAATTGGCATTAATTGTTAATTAGCTGTACATTATGATCTGGGAAATTAGCTAACAAGGTGAAACGTTTTTTATATTTCACTGCGAAAAAAATTGCAATTAAAAAAGTCAGTTCAAAAGTAATTAGTTACTTACAACTAATTATGTGTCAAATGTGTTTTTCTACTTTAAAAAAAAAGTGACAACAAATGAACCAATGTAAAAGAAAAATATAAATTTTAATTAAATTTTTGATTTTATAAACGAACTAATAATACATTACAAATGAAATGAAAAAATGAAAAACGAACACATTAACTTACTAGATACCACAAAAAAAGTAATCTTAGTACTCTGATGCGTTATAATGCGTCACCCTCAACACTGATGATAACTGAAGAAAAGTGTGTGTGTGTGTGTGTGTGTGTGTGTGTGTGTGTGTGTGTGTGTGTGGGTAGGGGACCCACCAGGTATAACATTCTCCAACAGGACACGGATGTAGCCGTCACGATCGGAGCGGTACTGCTCCGATCGTGTAAAGTAATTATTAAGTAATTATAGTAATTATGTATAGTAATTATTTCCAAGATGAATTCTCCACCATTTGAAAAACACTCAAAACAATTATTGATGCCCCAAAATTAATTAATAATCTTTAGATAGCTTTTTTTCTAAACAAGGCTAAAAAGTACTTATAAACCAAGACAATGAACAAAACACATTGATCAATAAAACAGAAAGAAAAATGAAATAAAGCCAGTGGGATGAGGCAACAATGATGAAATGAATAACAGGCCAGAGATGATAGGAAAGCCTTATGATTCAGTTTGTTTTGAAAAGTTGTTAAAAGATGATCCTTATTATGTGATTAAGTTATGATAGTCGGTCCCTTAAGTCCTTGGTGGATGAATTGATAACACTTTTACCGTCTGGATCCTCGAAATATTGGAAATATTGAAACATTCAGGCCGTGATTTTCCCCCCAAGATGGATATTTAGTGTTTTATATTGGAGCTCTAATGACATCCCTGTAGCTTTCAAGGTTATAGCCAATGAATGTAAAATGTTGATCCTTTAAAACTGCAAACAATTATTTCCTGAATGTTACAGATGAATATATACTGATCAATTTGTTTAAAACCAAATCAGAAAGTCTTCCAACCAACTAGTCACCAAATATTCTTGTGACGTCCAACAGATGAAAAGAGCAGAACTGGATTTTAAACTATTCCTCTTGTGGATCAAAAGTACGGCAGTAACGACTTTGACGTTGACTACCTGTGTCTGTCATCGTATTTCTGATGGTAGTATATGAACCGAGCTCTGACCCGTCCAGAGACCGGATGTGGATGAAGTCTCTTTCGTAGGAGACGCTGATGAAGGACTGCAGGCCTGGCTCGATGACGGCCGAGAGGCTGGAGACGTAAAGGGTCGGTTACTACTCATCATCCAATAACCCCAAATACTCAATTCTGATAGGCCAGTGAAAAGCTCTCTGAAGTGTGTTACTTCTGAATAACAGACTATATATCCGAAAAATCCTATAACCACAGTAAAGGATTAAAACTTCACCTACATTTGCTACCATGATGTTTCATAACACCAATATTGCTATTATTGCCTGTCAGACCCAGTTTGGACAAAACACACGTGGCTTGTTTTGTTCATCTTTTTGTCCGGTGTAACTCTACCTACTACCGATCTGAAGCCAAATGTATTGAATACAGTTTGGGGAAACCACCTTAAGGAGCTGAAACTTTGAAACATGAAGGGTAGAACAATCAGAAACACAGTCAGAGTCACTATGCTGACGTACAACATTTTATCAGGACATTTTGTCAAAAACAGCTTAGATTTTTTCTGCTCTTTAAAAGGAACTTTCCTAAGCAAAGGAAACTAAAGGATGCGACTTCAGTATATGAAGTGTTTATTGATTCAGTGAAAAAGTTCTTCGCTCTCTGAGTCAAAGAGGATGTCCCCCTCCACATGGAGCCCAGCAGCCCCGACTGCAGCCAGGAAATACAGACTGGGATCAGATCCTGTCGCTCAAGTCAAGTCAAGTCAAGTCAGTGTACTTAGCAAGAGTTTTAACAGGCATATTTCTGTTTTAAATGTTTTAACCATTATACAACTATAAAACATCTCACCAATATTCCTGTTGGCCTCCTCGATCCTTTCAGAGACAGACTTCACAACCTGTAATAGTGGGAGGAGTTCAACTACACCAGTACTAGCAGGTCATCTGTCTCATGTTGCAGTCAAACATTCATGCCTGCAATTTCTTGATAACCAATTTCTACAGGCTGAGATCAAACGTAAATACAAGCCAGAACCAGGGAGGCAGTGTTTCGCTTTTCATTTACTAAAAGGGTTTTAACAAAATCTAACTTAAAACCTTTTACTGCTGCTTTCTTCTCCTGTTCTTGTGTCCATTTATGGTGTTGATGGCTTGAATAGACTCTGAAGCTCGTCTCCTTCTCTTCAGCCCGGATGGAAACGACAACCAGAGCCAGAAGACCCAGAGTGGACCTCAGACCAGCCATGTCAGCCTGCAGGGTTACAAACCAACAACACGACAAACAAAAACCAAACTACCTGACATAAAGAAAGTGATATATGATACATACCCAACAGATTCTCAGTAGAACGTGAGGTCCGTGGTTCTACGTAGCTTTATCTGGACGGATAAGAGACAGTTCCTGGACACTCTGCAGCTGATAAGGACCCGTCACCTTGATGCCACATTGCTCATTCCCATGATGCCGATCACCAAACTGACCTCCACTTCACATGAAGAGTTTCATTGCACACTATTCTACTGTTTATGTAATTTGAGAAAAAATGCTTTTCTCTATGTTTCAAGTGTTTCTCCAACTGTTTTTTTGCATCTGATATTGTGTCTTTAATTATCCAATAACCTCAATAATGATCCATATTGAACTTGTCTTCATGCCAGCAATCATTTGAGGATGAAAGTTAACAGTTAAAGGTGTATTTCACCCATTATATTAACATTTTGTTTGTGTGACTGACTGGACAGAATAGTGGTTGGCTTGTGCAGATCAGTGCAAAGCAATGAGTTTTTATTTCTGTTTATATGCTTTATGTTAGACGCTGTGCCTTATCTGTGGTTGTTGGTTGATATTGAGGTTTGTTGTTTGTTGTGGTGCTTTGGAATATTTTCCTCTTTTTCATTCTCCCATATCTGAGAACAACTGGATTTCATTTCAAAGTAAAACTCCATTTAGACATCTAAATCAATGTTGGCTTCAGCATTTCTTGAATATTTGCTGTGCATCTGTGCCCTCAACACTTACACTCAACCATCACCTCATCACCTCAACCTCAAATTAGATCTTTGTCAATGTGTTCTATCAAGGGTTTTTGTTTCGTGTAAAGCATTTTGTCACCGAAGCTAACTAGGTCAATGTTAAGAAATCTCTGTGTCCAACTGCCTAACCAACTGTGTGATACGTAACATAAAAACATGCAACATGAAAAACCAAACCACTGCAACACAGTTTGTAATTTGGTTTTATTGTGACGCTCCAAACTCCAACAGTACATGTAGAGTACACAGCCAGATCGCTGCAGGAGTCAGGGTTAGGGTTAGGGTTAGGTTAGGGTTAGACAGGTTATAACCCTGTCCATGTACGCCAGCAGATCTGGGAGTGTCTCTCCGTCTGTGTGAAATATGAAGTCAGTGAAATTAATATTCTCATAAACTGCAAATATGTGGTACTCTTCATTAACAATATTACAACCCCCATATATAGATATACAGATTAAGATTAAGACTTGAAATTTAAAATATATATAGATTTAATTAATATAATAATACTAATAATAATGCAAACAAGAAAAAAAAATAAGATTAAGACCAACAACTTCAGGCAGGATGGATTGGTACATTTGTAAGCTGATTAAATTACATAGCATTGGTACTGTGTGTGTGTGTGTGTGTGCGTGTGCGTGTGCGTGTGCGTGTGTGTGTGTGTGTGTGTTTGTGTACCTGTCTGGTTTATCTACAGTTGTACAGCCTGTTGACCCTGGTGATGTCATTCTGGCTCATCTGGGTCGCCGTGCCGAACTCGACGTTGGCGTCGGGGGTGGCCACCATGGTGGGCTGGTTGTTCTTGGAGAAGGCGAACCTGGGTTCAAACAGACAATCAGCCAAAGGGGGATCCAATTAACTGTTAATGGGCAACTGGGAAGAATGAGAAGACGATTGAATGGATTACGATTTTCACTTTATTTTAAGGTGGGGGGTCAAAAAATGTGGTTATAATGGAAGTCTATGGTACAAATCCTGTAGTTAACAGTCCCAACATAACAAAAACATCTCACACAGTGAAAATACAGTGGATATGGATGAAACTCAAAAATTTCAAGATTAATTGAAAAACACACTTCCTTACCAATTTCATGGCTAGGGAACAATCACAGCCAAAATTACCTAAATAAATGCACCTCACAACTACACAAATTTCCTTAACAGGGCATAAGGGTTAATAAAGACATATAACAAACATTGTCATATGTAAGTCATTTTCAATTTTCAAAGAGTATCAGATAAATATATAAATAATATGAATAAAAGGTCTTGCTACAGAAACATTCCCAACCTGCTGTAGTGCATGACCGAGTCGTAGTCGTACGGCGTTCCTTGGTTCAGAGTGTTCATCTTGTCAAAGGCATACTCCCAACCTGGAAATGAATAAAAGCCCAGGGGACAGGAAGCAACGGGGGTTATGGGAAATGTAGTCTTAATTATGAGAATTCTGTTTATGCACTGGATGCGGTCCCACCTGGAGTGACGTTCTCCAGCAGAATGCGGATGTACTGGTCGCGGTCGGAGCGTTTCTGTTCGTGGTGGAAGCCGAGGGCGTGGAGCAGCTCGTGCTGGACGGTGTCGTGGTAGAGGCAGCCCTGGCGCTTCAGAGAGAGAGTCTGGGCGTAGAACCGACGACCCACGTAGGAATAGCACCTAAGATGTGATTTGGAGGAATATGCTTGATGAGTATAATTTAACACCAGCCTGCTGCTTTTAAAGATGCTACATGGACCATTTCAACATCAATAAATCACCACATTCATTGTGAGACATCAGTATAACTACCGTAAACAAACCAGACCACCACTAGCAGCCTGTCAGCCTCTACCAACCTCTACTCTCATTCTACTTTGTGTCCACCGGGTCGATTTGGAGGGAAATCTGCTGGATTGTGAACTCTGACCTCACCAGGACCCCCACCAAGACCCACACACTGCCCCTCTTATATACACACACACACACACACACACACACACACACACACACACACACACACACACACACACACACTTAGGTTAACAAATTCACATAATTTATAGCTCATTCACACATTTCCCCCATCTACCTCTTATTTTATATTTTATATTTTATATTTTATTAAGTGCTCTTACTGTACATATTGTGTTGTTTATATAAGA
Organism: Hoplostethus mediterraneus; assembly: GCA_034670385.1. Lineage (NCBI taxonomy): Eukaryota > Metazoa > Chordata > Actinopteri > Trachichthyiformes > Trachichthyidae > Hoplostethus > Hoplostethus mediterraneus. The sequence continues at coordinate 563,583 of JAXDDW010000036.1, read as the reverse complement.
GCTCTACTGTAATTATTGTAATTTTTTAATTTCTCTCGCACTGTAAATATTGTGCTGGTTTACTGTTAAATATTTTGTACAATGCCCTTTTGCACATTCCCGTGAGCATTGCCACTTTGCATTTCACTGCATGTATGTGTATGTGACAAATAAACACTCTTGACTTGACCCCTTGGTTAACGGAGATAAAGATAAAGAGTTTCTGGAGACGGCAGATGGAGGAAGGAAAGAAAGGAAGATGGAGAAATCACTTCAACATGTTGATCCTCTTCAGGAAAGACAAAGATGCCAGAGAGGCGGAGGGGGGACAGGAAGCAACGGGGCTGATGGGAAATGTAATCTTAATTTTGGGAAACACTAGCACTAATGATACCACTGGTGTGAGATAGAGACTACCAATCGTCTGATCATGGTCTCATTGGTTTATGGTAATTTAACCAAATGGCAAAACCCTTGTTGACAGGCATGAAGGACCGACCCGTCCAGAGACTGGATGTGGAGGAAGTCTCTTTCGTAGGTGCGGGAGACAAAGCGGATGCAGGAGACGCTGTGGAAGGACTGCAGGCCTCGCTCGATGATGGCCCGCTCCCGAGAGCCTGGCGATACGAAAGGCAAGACATGAATAAATAAATCAGTTGTTGTGAAAGTTCCACGCTTTCAATTCTGTCCAATCAAATTTCAAGTCAAAGGCGTTTAACAAACAGCTTGAGTACAGACGTTGGACTGTATGTGGAGTATGTTCTGAGCCACTCACATAGAAGCTGACATGAACTTTTGAAGAAATTAATTACATCTTAAATTTTTTCTACTCTCACTCTACGCGACTTCAATTTATGAAGTATTTAATGATTCAAAACCTAAAATGGAAGTCTGAAATAACTCACTGTAGTGGTCTGCAATGATGTAAGGCACATAGACCATGCCGTCACCGGATTGGTCCCACTTGCAGTTGTGGGAGGTGCAGGGGTCGGCGTTCCTCTCGCTCTCGGAGTCGAAGGCGATGTCCCCCTCCACATGGAGCCCAGCGGCCCCGACTGCAGCCAGGAAATACAGACTGGGATCAGTGACATGGGAGATTTCACATCCTGTATTTCAATGGTGACTTTTCTCTGGTTTTAGAAACCTGCTGTACGTCAAAACTGCACTATGCAATCTTTTGGCAGCAAAATGTAACCGTGTGAATGTTGTACGGTGACGTCAGTGCACACGCTCATGTTCACCAACCCGGCCGGTCTGTGATTCTTTATACCAAAGGAAACTAAAGGGGCGAGAGAGGAAAATATCTAATGCTGATGAGTCCAGCTTTCTCTGGAGTTTGAGTTTCAATCTTAAGTTTTGTTTCACTTCCTGTGGACGGTGAAGTGACCTTACCAACACCAGAGTTTAATTTGGGCAAATGGTGAATCTACGGCTTCTCAATAACCGGGGACGGGACACTCTCGTCTTTTGATTGAAAATCTCTTGTGACGTTGTGATTCAGGCGATACGACGGCTGAAGTTTTAGATTTAAGTCTTGCCTAGTGCAGCTTTAAGTGTGATTTTTTTAACAGAACATGAAATGTAAATGGTCTCACCAATATCTCGGTTAGCTTTCTCAATCCTTTCAGACAAAGACTTAATAAGACAGAGAAATAAAGAAATTCACAAAACATAAATATCACACATGTAATATCACTTTATACTGAAAGGTTAAAAAGTGAATATTCAGTGAATGCATGTAAGAGAGGGAACAATCAAAATATACAGAGAGAGAGAGAGAACAGGATCCTGAACTGCTCTCGTGTTTGTGAAGCACTTTGAGTTACATCGTTGTGAGAAATGTGAAACTCACCTCCTTCTCTTCAGCCCCGATGGAAACGACAACCAGAGCCAGAAGACCCAGAGTGGACCTCAGACCAGCCATGTCAGCCAAGATCCTGCTTAATAATGAATGATACTCACACCGCCGATGCTCAGTAGAAAACGAGGTCAGTGTGGTTCTACGTGGCTTTATAAAGTGCAATCTGGACCAGATAAGAGTCTTTTTCTGGACACTAACATGAAAAACGTTGGAGGATCAAAAAAACAAAACTGCGGTTGATAAGAATATTTCACCTTGATGCCACCTTGCGTTTTCCCAGAACGAGATGTGTGCGTTGTTGGAGAAGCTGGTAGAAATTCAAAGTTGATACAATAATTGATAATGACAAAAACAAAGATTTTAAACTAAGTCAGAACAACTTTAATATCACTAATATTTGCATTTTGTCTTGTTCTTATTCTTCTCTTGTTGAATTTTTGTCTTTGAATTTTGAATCTCTTGGAATGCCCAAACACAACCATCTGACTATACTGACTATATGTACTCTGACTACAGTGAATACTACACTCAAACTCTGAACCAATGCTAATACTACTCATGCTGCTGTACATAGTCAATCTGCTGAAAGGTTCAATACGGAGGACTTTATGATGTGGGTGAGAAAAACTCTTTATTATCTTGCACCTATGAGGCAATTAGTAAACTCTGACCCTTTACACTGAAGTGCCGTCCAGCCTTTTCTTTTTGTTTTGGGTCTTTTCCTTTGGTGGAGACTCGGATTGAATTGTACCAGAGCTTTCTCTCTCGTGTTCCTGCTACTGACTCACTACCTTTAAAAGTTTGGATAAAAACTAGTGAGTAGTTATGTAGATTATGTTTTGTGACAATTAGTATGATGCTGTTGTCAGGGACCAAAATCACATGTATGCAGCTATGCCCTCTCTAAAAATAACAATATTGTACTCCCTTTTGGTGTCATTTTGATACTCAAATCTTGGCATGATATCATATTGACAAAGCATTTCACACTCAGAATTCTATACCTTTTTTATTGATGGTGTAGAACTAAGCAAAAGACACATTTCTGAGGTAAATGAATAAACTTGGAGGAACAGTATGTTCAGATGCTGGTTTATTGATGGTGCATACAACATGGTGGATACAACATGGTGGATACCACATGGTGGATACCACATGGTGGATACCACATGGCTGCAAGTGGAACAAAATGCCCTTAGAAATGAATTTCTTTCTGAATCGGCTCGGTATCCTCAGCATCATGTTGGATCTCCTGTTTGAAAAGAGGGTGTTAAAGGCTTATTGCACCCATTTCTGTCTATCCATTCCATTTCTGAAAATCTGTTTATTGTAAGTATTTACAATAATGACACTTTTTTCAACAGTACAGAGAGGAATATTTATATGAGATGTGGATGGGGAAAGGAAGTCAGTAGGAAATCAGTTTTTATGTACTGTACAATTAAACCCAAACTCAGATCCCTTTCAAACAACACAAAGCAATGCATCATATTATTTTGAAATTTGGGTGAAATAACAATATAAATATAAATAATAACTAATCAGTAATTGAAGTAAATCAATTACTCATAATGAATACACATGAGAAACATTCCTGTGGTGGACAAGATGTGTGAAATTGCGTTTACCCACATCTCCCGAGCACTTGTACAGCTTTTTAATGGTGTGCTCAGTGTCACATTTCCCTTACTGTTTAACACTTGTACAGCCTGTTGAGCCTGGTGATGTCATTCTGGCTCATCTGGGTGGCTTGGCCGATCTTAACGTTGGAGTTGGGGATGGCCGCCATGGTGGGCAGGCCATTTTTTGAGAAGGTGTACCTGGAACCACAGAGAACAACCACTGACTATGTTTACATGCACACAGCATCCCGGATGATAGCTCATATCCTGGTTATTGTCCATGATAAGCTGTGTACATGCATCTTTAGTATCCTGTTTTCCTGCATCCCTGTATCCACGTGTTCCTCAATAAAGTGAAGTTCTCTGCCCCGCCCACCTGTTTCCTCCCATAATATAATAGAAAATAGAGCTTGTGCAGTACATGGAAACAAACCAGTTGATGGGATAAAGTATCGGTATATCCCAGGGGTCTTATCCAGGATTCTCATAAGCTTATCTGGTTATTGTAAAGGGAATATGGTGTCTACTTGGTGGTGTGCATGTAAACACAGCCATTGTATAGATGAGTATTGACAAAACAACATACATGTACATGTATGTACATAGAAAATGTACATAAAATGCGTGAAGAATTGAATCTGGGGGATGTATTTTTAAAAGTATTTAGGAGAGAAGGGGCATCCTTGTCTGCAGCAACCACCTCAGCAATGCACCGCTCTTCTTTTTTACCGACCTGTGGTACTGCATAACAGAGCCGTAGTCATAGGAGGTGCCCTGGTTCAGAGTGTTGACCTTGTCAAAGTTGTACTCCATTTCTAAAGATTGGATAGAATAGAAAACAAAATTTACACCAGTGTCCTTCTGTGTCTGTGTTCGGTATACATGTATTGTGAGGACGCTGGGGCTCTGACCCTGCCACTACTTCCTGTTGGTTGCTTGTAATGTTGTTGATCTAGAAATTAAAGCTTTTTCCACATTCATTGTAAATTACTCCAGCTGGGAGCCTGAGCTTAAGTGTAATTATTAAAGCTGTGTTTGTATAGATATTATAGTATCATAAGTGTTATAGTGGCGGGTCAGTTGTCCTGGGTTTGAATCCCACTGAGCACTAGACGTCTTTTCAACGTCACGTCTCTGCTTTAATCTCTCATATCACCCAGGATATTTTTGGCTGTGTGTTAACCAGTTTTAGACCAAGCAGTAAATACATAATTACACGTTTAAACAATATACAGCTGTAAATATGAGAAATATGCACCAGGTACAAGACAATGCTTTCATTTTCATCCACTAAACTTTCACTTTTAAACCCTATTTAGCCTAATTTCAGCCTAGACACTATAAACCATTTAGATGTCTTTAAAAAGTGGGTTCTGTGTGGAGTTTGCATGTTCGCTACGTGTTCACATGAGTACGTGGGTATGGAAAATTAATCGATGAAAGTGTCATAGTAATTATTTGTACATAGACGAACCAGGGTCGATGTTCTCCCGCAGCACGCGGATGTACTGGTCGCGGTCGGAGCGTTTGTGCTCGTGGTGGAAGCCCAGGGCATGGAGAAGCTCATGCTGGACGGTGTTGTGGTAGACGCACCCTGAACGCTGCAGCGACAGATTCTGGCCATTACCTAGACGGCCGATGTAGGAGTAGCACCTGCACGAATTCAGCACAAAGAAATAGAGAATAGAGAAATAGTTTAGCTTAGCCTCATCTAGTTGAGTTATTTGCTTGGTGGTAAGAAGCAGTGATAACACACAATGAGAAGAACATCCAAAAAACAAATCAAGATGACAAGCAAGGCGTTGGCCGTGTGATATGGAATATATATGGCTACCCATTGAGGGGCTGGATGTTCAGGAAGTCTCTCTGGGTGGAGCGTGTGACAAAGCGGATGCAGGAGACGGAGTGGAAGGACCGCAGACCAAGCTCAATGACTGATAGCTCACGGGATGCTGGGAAAATGAAATAAACTCATTGGGCCTGCTACAAGAATGAAGAGGTCCTAAGTTTCAGAGCATATACTCAAAATACAGACCTGGTGCATATCATCCTATACAACTTTGTACTGACACACTGAAACATCTCATAGCACCATTTTACCGTGGTTGGCAGGAAGGGCGCCACACAGAAATGAGAGATATCAGACAAAATGATAAAAGTTATATTGATATGTGACTGAGACTGACAGGATATAGTTTCACCATAAACACACACTGTTCATTGTTATGCCAAGGGTTGGACCTGTAAATGGAAGCTTTTGTTTAGGGATTTGAGCTTAAGGGAACAATAAGCAACTGTGTGCATTGAATAAACATTTAAGGTAAAAATGTACTATTTGCTACGTACAGTACTTGTGGGAAATCACGTAGGGCACGTAGACCATGCCGTCACTGGACTTGGGCCACTTGCAGCCACGAGATGTGCATCGGTCAGCGTTTCTCTCAGCATCAGATTCATAGGCAACGTCATCCTCTATGTAGGGCTCGTCAGCAGCTCGGACTGAAGCAAACACATGGTGATCAAGGTGAGGATGTTCTGTGTCAGTTATTATAAGTGGCATACTGAACAATTCGATTTGGCAGGTTTCTGCTGATGTGGTGTGGGAGAGGATCCAGGGCTGCACCCACTAATAGGAATCAGAACAAACTTCTTGGGGAAGGTTCAATCAGACTCTGGAGCGTTCACTACTTTAGTTCGGTTAATTTGGCACGGTAGGAACGATGGCATTCAAACCAAGCCAAGCGAACTGTGGTGTGGTTTGTTAGGAGTAAAGAGTTTGTTGTTTGTTATCCAACTGGTGTTCCAAGGGATTTTATGGGTTAAAGGAGACGGATGATGACATCTGATAGCCAGCAGTTCTTGGAAAGAACCAAAATGAAGCAAGGGCAGATATTCCTGTTCTTAACTGGTATGAACATCGGAGAAGGGAATTAAGAGCAAAGAGCAAACAAGATCATCATGTTAGATAAAGTTACAGGGGCTGGAATCACATTTGTTTTGGCCCCCCAAGGCCAAAATCTCTAACCTGGTGGGATGACAGGTTACCAAAACTCACTGTCCAATCCACTGTGTTTAGACCAAAGAAAACCAACTGTAGGTGTGATGGCACCGTTAAGCTAAACCTTCCGGTAACAGTAAAATGCCTTACCAAGACCCCTGTTAACTCTCTCAATCCGCTCCGTGGCAGACAGCACCTTATCGACCTTCAGGAAGGAAGGATTGAAGCATTAGGTTTAGTGACTGGTCGCTGAGTTCTGATCACACTTAATCCGTAATGCATTATTACTGCTGCAAACTGTGTGAAATCCTATATTCAGATATTTATTGCAACTTTGACTCACTAATGAAATATTTTCACCACAAAAAAACAGCCCAGACATCCGGCAGAACCGAGGTCAGGCGGCTTACAGTTCAACTGACGCTGCATAGTCAGACCATAAGTAGAATAAATATATTGCATGCAACGATGCAGCAGTGGCAGATTCTCTTGTTTAAGATGAAAGAATCGAAGAGCAACACATTCAACACATTACAGTGGATGTGAGCGATTAACCAGCAGTTCCCCAAGATAAATACTCCTACCCTTTTGGTTACTGTAAGAAACATTGAAGTTAATGAGAGAGTTTTCTGGAGGTAGTAATAGAATATTGGCACATCAATGCCATACCATTTTTTTATTATTAATATAATAATATGACATAAGATAATTATATATTATTTGTAAAAGCATTATTATGATATGATGCATGTCAACTTAAGGTCAATATTGTATTTGCATGAAAAAAAAGATTACTTACACAATTGGGAGTTCACCAGACATATAGGGAAAAAGAGACACAGAGAAACCAATTTACAGTGAGTTATCTCCAACACCACGGAGATGTGACAATAACGACTAGAAGAAGCGTCACCTCTTCCTCAGCCCAGGCAGAGACGACCAGCAGGGCTACAACACCCAGAATGCACTTCAGCACAGCCATGGTGACCAAAAAAAACCTGCAGCAAGACACAAACAACCACCAAGATATCTTAACTCCATGTTACTTAGTTAACATTTCTTCACAACAGAAGACTGGTCAAGTTCAAGTTCAACTTTATTTGTCATAAGAATTTTATTAGATCATCTATACATATTACAAACATTGCCATGAAATTCTTACTTGCAGACTGGACAATAAACACATAGTAAAAAGAAAATAGCAAAGAAAAGATGAAAAAAAGTAGATGGTAAACATAGAAACACTAATATAAAGTAACAGCATTCAAGCAAAATCTTTAAAATAAAAGCAAATAAAAAATATCAAGGCGTAATACATGCCGAGTTGTGTGAGTATTAAATCAGCATGAACCTATAAATAAGATGTGCACAACAGTTGAGCAAGATGTGGTTTTTATTAGGTTTTGTCTAGATACCTGATATATAGTACACATAAAATACATGCAAATATATATTAATGTATGATAGTTAATATATATATATAGTACAGTATATGCTATAAAAGATGTATAACCCTTACACCACATAGAAAAAGGTTAAAAACAACAGTTAAAAATAGTGATGAATAAGATTCATAATGATACTCACACAATCCTTCAGGGAGAAGACACAAGGTCAGAGGAACCGCATTGCGTTATAAAGCATCAACTGGACCGGATAACTGTCCTTTTTAGGGCATTTAGGTCATGGAAATGAAGAAATGGGCTAAATAAAGTTAAACAGCTGTTAAGAATATTTCACCTTGGTGCCACATTTCGTTTTCCCATACGGAGTTCATAAAGATGGAATGGCAGCCTTTCTAATCTTGTGTGAATGGATGATATTGAGGCAGATGCTCATGTTCAACGATTTTCAATCCACAATGATGTCAGACTGGGCACAAAAGCATGCCAATCCAATCCAACTTTATTTATAAAGCACATTTAAAACAACACATTTGACCAAAGTGCTGTATAATCAATCAAACTTAAAAACACAATAAAACACAAGGACCAGTTTAAGAGACAGAATGACAGTAATATAAAAGCAACAAGACCAAACAAACAAAAAAAGGAAAATGCAACTCATACTGAGTTAAAAGCCAAGGAGTACAAATGTGTTTTGAGGCGAGATTTAAAACCAGACAATGTAGGGGCCAGCCTAACATGTAGAGGCAGCTCGTTCCAGAGTTTGGGGGCTACAACTGCAAAAGTGCGATCTCCCCTGAGCTTAAGCCTTAGGTACAACCAGGAGCAACTGATCAGCGGACCTGAGTGACCTTAATGGGACATATCGATGTAAAATATCAGAGAGATAAGGTGGAGCTAGCCCATTTAATGATTTATAAGGAAACAATAAAATCTTAAAATGAATCCTAAAACGTACAGGGAGCCAGTGGAGGGAGGCCAGTACAGGGGAAATGTGGTCTCACTTGCGCGTTCCTGTTAAAAGACGAGCTGCAGCATTCTGGACCAACTGTAAGCGTGAGAGGGAGGCCTGGCTAACACCAACATACAGGGCATTGCAGTAGTCAAGTCGGGTCGTGATAAAAGCATGTATAACCCTGGCATGGACCAAAATGCACGACTCGACGGAGATAAAATACAAAGTCCATTTATTCCAACCAGGTTCGTAACACAGAAAGGCAGTCAGGATCAGGCAAAGGTAACAGACAAGGGGCAGGCAAAAGTCAAAAACCAAAACTCACGAGGGAATGCAGGAAACAAAAGGAAGGCTGGAACGTTGTCACAGGGAACAAAGGCGAACTGGCAACTGAACAGGGAAACACACAGACTAAATACTAACAGGGAGGGGAGACAATGAGGCACAGGCGCAACACATTTAGGGCGGGGCAGGTAATCACACAGGTGGGAAGCTTCGGGGAGGAAAGGAAGTAAAGTGACCTGAAACGAGACGACAAGTGAGTATCAAAATAACAGGAAACAAGACAAAACACAAGAGGAAAACAAAAAAGGAGTTAACGGGTCCGAGCAGGTGTGACAGTACCCCCCCCTCTAGGGCCGGCACCTGACTGCCCAGGCTCTGAGGGATGAAGGCGATGGAAATCCCGAATAAGATCAGGATCCACAATATTACTGGCTGAAACCCAGGACCGTTCCTCTGGACCGTAACCCTCCCAGTCGACCAGATACTGGAACCCACGCCCCCGACGGCGAACCGCCAGAAGCCGACGGACCGTGTAGACAAGACCACCGTCAACGACACGGGGGTGGGGGGGGGGGGCTGGAGGCGGGAACCAGCGGACTCTCTTGGGCAGGCTTGACTTGGCTCACATGGAAGGCGGGATGGACTCTCATAGCTTTAGGCAATTTCAGTTGCACAGTCACTGGGTTAATGATTTTGGAAACAGGGAAAGGACCAACGAATCTGGGTGCGAGTTTCCTGGACTCCACTTTGAGGGGAAGATTTCTGGTGGACAGCCACACCTTCTGCCCACTCTGGTAACTAGGAGCCGGGACGCGACGACAGTCCGCCGCAGCCTTGTATCTTTCGGAGTTGCACAGCAACGTGCGTCGGGCTCGATCCCAGGAACGTCGACAGCGATGAACCAAAGCCAGTGCGGATGGCACACTGACCTCGCTCTCCAACGAGAGAAACAATGGTGGCTGGTAACCATAAACACAATGAAAAGGAGACAGTCCAGGTGGTGGGACTCTGGGAGACCAGACAGCGAAGAGACGTTTCCAACTCCTGGTTAAGACGCTCCGTTTGACCGTTGGTCTGAGGGTGATGTCCGGAGGAGAGACTGACTGTGGTGCCCAGCAGCGAACAGAATGCCCGCCAGAACTGTGCCACAAACTGCGGGCCCCGATCAGACACCACATCCCTGGGGAAACCATGAAGACGAAACACATTGTGCAGCATCGCCTCCGCCGTCTCCTTAGCAGAAGGCAGTTCAGATAGGGGAACAAAATGAACCATCTTGGAAAATCTGTCCACCACCGTAAGTACGGTGGTGTTACCTTCAGAGACAGGCAGCCCGGTAACAAAATCAACAGAGATGTCTGAGATGGCACAGGAAGCGGGCGAAGAAGACCTGCAGGGGGTTGGTTGGAGACTTTACTGCTGGCACACACCGGACAGGCGGCAACATATTCTGACACCTCCTTCTCCATGGCCGGGCACCAAAACCGCTGCTGGATCACGAACATGGTGCGGCAGACTCTGGGATGGCAGGAGAATCTCGAGGGCAGCCGTCCGGAACCTGACAGTCTCTTAAAGCCTCAATCACCTTGTTCTCAATATCCCAGGAGAAAGAGCCCACCAGGCAGGCGGGGGGGAAGGATCGGAGCCGGGTTCTGGTCCGGAGTCGTGGAAGGAAAGATGCGGGAAAGAGCGTCTGGTTTACCGTTCTTTGATCCGGGTCTGTAAGACAGAGTGAAGTGAAAACGGTTGAAAAAGAGAGCCCACCTAGCCTGTTGAGAGTTGAGCCTCTTAGCGGACTGCAGATACTCCAGGTTTTTATGGTCCGTCCACACCAGAAATGGCTGTTCCGCCCCCTCCAGCCAGTGTCTCCACTTCTCCAATGCCACCTTAATGCCGAGCAGCTCCCGGTTACCAACGTCGTAATTCCTCTCAGCGCTGGACAGTTTGCAGGAGAGGAACGAGAAAGAGTTCTGGAAAGAGTTCTTGGGAGAGGTTAGGACATGGAGAGGAGCAGCCACAGAGCTGAAATTCCTCACAAATTTCCGGTAGAAATTTGCAAAGAACAAAAAATGCTGCACCTCTTTACGAGATGTAGGAGTGGGCCAATCGACAACTGCACTGACCTTCACCGGATCTATCTGCACCCTCCCCTCCGCGAGGACCAAACCCAGGAAGGAAACTGGCCTGATGGAACTCACATTTTTCCGCTTTAACAAAAAGTTGGTGCTGGAGGAGACGCAGGAGAACCTTGCGGACATGCTGAACGTGAGACTGCTCATCGGGGGAGAAAATCAAAATGTCATCCAGATAGACAAACACAAAGTAATTAAGCATGTCACGAAGGACATCATTCACAAGGGCCTGAAAAACAGCAGGGGCATTAGTGAGACCAAAAGGCATGACCAGATACCAGATAGTGACCACTAGGAGTATTAAAAGCAGTCTTCCATTCATCCCCCTCCCTTATTCTCACAAGGTGATAGGCATTTCTGAGATCTAACTTAGTGAAAATCTTAGCCCCGTTCAATTGTTCAAATGCCGATGAAATCAAAGGGAGGGGGTACCTGTTCTGGATGGTGATCTCATTGAGACCACAGTAGTCAATGCAGGGTCGAAGAGACTTGTCCTTCTTGTCCACGAAAAAGAATCCTGCACCAGAGGGGGAAGACGACAGGCGAATAAGTGGCGCTCTCCGGAGCTGACAAGGAGTACAACCGCCCCTTAGGAAGAGAAGAACCTGGGCAAAGGTCGATGGCGCAATTATAAGGCCGATGAGGGGGAAGCGAGGAGGCCCGAGACTTGCTGAATACCTCCTTGATGTCGTGGTAACAGGAGGGCACTTTAGAGAGATCAGGATAATCCGCCCCTGGGTCCTGGACCTCGGAGTCGTCGTCAGCAGGAACGGACTGGATCCATATAGGAGGAGAACCCGCCCCACAAGTCTGCACACAGTCCTTGCCCCAGGACAAAATCTGTCCCGACTGCCAGTCAATGAGGTGGTTGTGCAGGATAAGCCAGGGATGACCCAGAATAAGAGGATGTTGAGGTGAGAGATATACATGAAAGTTAATCCTCTCTGAGTGGAGATCTGGAAACGTGAGTGTAAGGGACGATGTAAGTGCGATGGGTGACCTTACAGATAAGGCGACCATCCAGGGCACAGGCTTCCAGGGGTCTCCAGAGGAGGAAGAGACGGAGCCCCAGTCTCTTAGCCAGAGCAGCATCGATGAGGTTAGCATCAGAACCAGAGTCCACCAAGACTGGGTGCTGGAGGGAGGACACAGGAGAGGTGAGAGTGACCTGAGGGTGTAAACGAGAGGGATTAGAGACAGTCACAGTATGGCTCACCAAAGCCCTCTTCCTCATTGGTGAGCCTGGGCTTTTAACGGGCAGTTAGAGATGAAGTGTCCTCTTTGTCCACAGTAGATGCAACGCCCCTCAGCCATTCTGCGTTGGCGCTCCTCTGGAGAAAGGCAGGTGCGACCTAGCTGCATAGGCTCCACAGAGGTGGCTGGAGGAGTCGGAGAAGATGGCCGCCAGGAAGGAGAGATGCGAAAAGAGGAGTGCCCCTGCTGGCGTGGAGGGGAACGATTGAACCTGGCTCTGGACCTTTCCCTCTCCCGGTCACACAGCCGTAAATCAATCTTAATCGCCAAGGCGATTAAGGAGTCAAGGTCAGCAGGAAGATCCAAGGGAGCCAGCTGATCCTTGATCGGCTCCGAAAGACCCTCGAGGAAGGCGTCAAACAAAGCAGTTGAATTCCAGGCGCTCTCTGCTGCCAACGTGCGGAACTCGATGGCGTAGTCCGCCACTCTGCCCCTTCCTTGTCTCAACCTCACCAGCGCCCGTGCTGCCTCCCGTCCCGGGGTCGTGTGTTGGAAAACCTGGGTAAATACCTTCACAAACTGAGGTGAAGGTAGTGAGGAAGGTCCCCTACTGCCTGAGGTGACAGGCAGTAGGGGACCTTCCCCATTCCGCTGTGGCTCAGGCTTCAGCCCTTCCCGTCAGGTGCAAAATAATATAGGCTATTTTGCCTCGGTCAGAGGGGAAAGCCACAGCCTGTAGTTCAAAATGCAGTTCACATTGAGTCAAAAAAGGCTTGCAGTCACCTGAATCACCGGAGAAGCGTGTGGGCTGGGAGAGGTGGAGAGGAAGCGAAGGACCCGCGGAGGAAGCAGCAGACGCCGCCGGCGCAGTAGTTCCTTGAGTTCATGGCACACTAGGTTCAGCTTGTGCTCCTGTTGGTGTATCTGCTGAAAGGAAACCTCCAGAGTTGCACGCACCGTATCTGGGTCGGCTAGGTCCATTATTGGCCAGTTCGTACTGTCAGACTGGGCACAAAAGCATGGACCAAAATGCACGACTCGAGACAGGGAGATAAAATACAAAGTCTGTTTATTCCAACCAGGTTCGTAACACAGAAAGGCAGTCAGGATCAGGCAAAGGTAACAGACAAGGGGCAACACATTTAGGGCAGGGCAGGTAATCACACAGGCGAGAAGCTTCGGGGAGGAAAGGAAGTAAAGTGACCTGAAACGAGACGACAAGTGAGTAACAAAATAAAACAGGAAACAAGACAAAACACAAGAGGAAAACAAAAAAGGAGTTAACGGGTCCGAGCAGGTGTGACAAATGAGTATATTTATCGCACAACTGAAGCAGAGGATTTCAATGTAATTTTATTTAATTTCAGCCATCACACTTTGTGTATTCTGCACTGGGTTATAGTGCATGGTGATAATCTCTAACTGCAAATTGTTATTGTCTGACAAGACAATTTTCTCATTTGTGCTGCTCACTGTTCACCTGTCCTAATTCACCTTTTTTCACTGGTTTACTAAGAGATAAAATTGCAAGGCGATAACATGTATAAAATACATGATTGTGCATTTTGTGTGTATGATCTATGGTGGATTGTAGATCGGCTACAGTCTCAAAGGGCTTCACAGTACCCAAAGTGTGAAAACAATAAATGGTGGCACACAACACCCCCAGCCTTGGAGCCTCACGGAGGACGAGGAAAAACTCCCACAAAACCTTTTCAGAAAAAAATTTTGAAAGAAACCTTGGCAGAGGCTACTCAGAGAGGGATCCTCATACCAAGACGGCCAACACCAGCTCAGTCAGCGTCGTCATAGGAGTGGGGGACCACATGGACGCCAACACTGCCGAGCTGCAGCCTGGACACAGGTAAGAGACACATCCACACACACACACACACACACACACACACACACACACACACACACATCCACACACACCCTGACAGCCTGGAAACAGATAGGAGACACACCCACACACACAAGCAGACTCATTCATGTACTCTTCCTCACATTAGACAAACATGACCAATCAGTGGCCCGGAGCAGGTAGACCAGGAGAATAGGACATGTAGGCAAGATGCTAGTATCCATTGGCAGGACCCTGAGCTAGGATGAGCTAACTGGCCCAGCCTAACTCTGAGAAGAGACTGAGCCACTCCCTCAAGGCTGGTCAAATGATAAAGAGAATAAAGGTTTTTTAGCCTTGACTTAAAGACTTCGATAGAGCCTGCCTCTCTGATTGAGGTAGGCAGACCAGAGATGGTCTGATTGAGGTTCCAGAGATGTGGAGCCCGGTAAGAAAAGGCTCTGCAGTTTTCTTTTTGACTGCTGGGATAGACAGGTAGCCAGTATCCTGTGATCTGAGGTACATGGCGGTTTATATGGTTTGACGGTACGGTGCCAGCCCATGTAATGATTTATATATAAGTAGACGCACTGTGGTGGAATTTTCTTGTTTTGTTAAAGATTGTGGCAGCAGCATTCTGTACAATGTGTGCAGTAGGTACACCTGAAAAGAGGATGTTGCAGTAATCAATTCTCCATGATACAAAGGCATGTACTGAAATGTCTGCATCTTCCTTTGTTAATATGAGTCGAATCATGGCAATATTTCTCAAACTGGAGGGTAGGGTCAAATTCAAACCTTCAAAAATTCAAAGGTTTTTGTTATATGGAGGTTACACAGTTATCAATATTTAGAGTAGTATTCTCAAACAGATACCTATATCTAGCTGGTCCTTTAACCAACATCTTAGACTTGTTGGCATTAAGAAGTAGGAGGTTTAACAACATCCAGCATTTAATTTCTGATAGGCAAGCTTCTAATTTTTGGAATTGGGAGTGATCTTCGGTTTAACTGGTATGTAAAGTTGAGTGTCATCAGCGTAGCAATGGAACTCACACTCTGATCATCATATTGTTGAATAATGTGATAAACAAATTTATCAGTTGATTTTCAGAGATTACGCAAATATATACATGCTCCTGTAATCTAACAATGATAATGTTTTTAACTCATGACTACTTTTAGTAAGGTAAATGAGATTAGCTTTATTCAATCTGAAACCCTTTTAGGGAATTCTGAAGTTTTAAATGAAGGTACATTTTTAATGTTTGGAAAGCAGGGAGATATGCTGGACAGGTTACAAGTCCATCACAGGGTGAAGATAGACAGATATTCACATCATATAGCAATTTAGAGTTTCCAATCCACCTGACTTGTATGTCTTGGACTGAGGGAGGAAATCGGAGAACCTGGAAACTCACAGGAACTCGGGGTGAACATGCAAACTCCACACAGAAAGGGTCAGGGCTGGGAATCGACCCCAGGACCTTCATGCTGTGAGGAGACACTGCTAACCAGACTGCAAAATGTAAAACAAAATAACCTCAGGATTTAGTGAACAAACAGGCGAGGTTTAGATGAATGCCAAGAGGTTTATTGGTGGTGATCGCAAAACAGAATTGAAGACAGAAAAACTGTAAACTCAAAATGTAAAATAGTCAGATGATCTTCTTTCTGAGTTGGTGTTGTATTACCACGGACATTTTGGTCATCTGTTGGAAAAAAGAAACAAATTTGTAACTTTAAATGTATAATGTCCAATATGATCATGGGCACAAGTGGGAGTGGGACCTCTAACCCTGGCAATGTATGTGTAAGTAAACAGAATAATGGTGTGCTCAGTGTCACATTTCCCTTACTGTTTAACACTTGTACAGCCTGTTGAGCCTGGTGATGTCATTCTGGCTCATCTGGGTGGCTTTGCCGATCTCAACGTTGGAGTTGGGGATGGGCACCATGGTAGGCTGGTTGTTCTTGGAGAAAGCGTACCTGGAACCATAATAGAATAGACTTAAGAGGGCTTTCAGGTGACATAATGCAATCTCTGGTGGCCATATTGGAGGTCCTCAGCTCTGTCAACAGCTGGTGGTGTTCAGCTTGTCCCTCTCAACAGAATTGATTAGACATGGTTTAATTCATGTTCAACTGAAATCAAATGTTCAATCGTGTTTTTGTTAACAAATTCTTCATTTAAAGGCCTAATGTATCAGGGGTGGGTCATTTTTATGGAATCATTTTCATTTTAGTGGAGATTTTTAGTGTCCCATGATGGTCTAAATGCTGTTTCAGAGGCTTTTCCACTCTGATGAAAATACAATTCTAGGGAAACACTGAATCCTATTTTTTGTCATGAAAATAAATATAAACAATATATAGACAATATATAAACAATAACATTGAAATATTGAATATTAGCTATCAGCAGCATCAATATAAAAATATTAGTAGCACAGTTAGCGATTCAGTGTCCTGCAAAGTACATGGACGGTTCAAGTGTATCTATGTTGTGGTGTAATTATACTTCAGTTGAACATACGAAATTAAATCAATCAATATATCTGAATGAATAGATGTAAGATGATGATGGTTTTCCTGACCTGTGGTACTGCATGACAGAGTTGTAGTCATACGGGGTTCCCTGGTTCAGAGTGTTGATCTTGTTAAAGTTGTGCTCCATTCCTAAAGATCGGATAGAATAGAGAAGAATTGACATTAGATCAGATTGTTTTTTGCATGTGTGTTGACCTTTTTGAAGTTGTCCCTCCAAGGGACTATAACACACAGAAAAAAACATACGGTAAACTGTGTGTGTGTGTGTGTGTGTGTGTGTGTGTGTGTGAGACTACATGTATGTGTGTATGTGTTTAAGGTCATACTGAGACCCACCAGATATAACATTCTGCAGCATGACTCTAAAGGGGCGAGAGAGGAAAAGATCTAATGCTGATGAGTCCAGCTTTCTCTGGAGACAGTTTGAGTTTCAGTCTTAAGTTTTGTTTGACTTCCTGAGGACGGTGAAGTGACCATAGCAACACCAGAGTTTAATTTGGGCAAACGGTGAATCTACGGCGTCTCAATAACCGGGGACGGGACACTCTTCTCTTTTGCAGCCCCACGTTGTGATTCAGGCGATACGACGGCTGAAGTTTTAGATTTAAGTCTTGCCTAGTGCAGCTTTAAGTGTGATTTTTTTTAACAGAACATGAAATGTAAATGGTCTCACCAATATCTCGGTTAGCTTTCTCAATCCTTTCAGACAAAGACTTCATAAGACAGAGAAATAAAGAAATTCACAAAACATAAATATCACACATGTAATATCACTTTATACTGAAAGGTTAAAAAGTGAATATTCAGTGAATGCATGTAAGAGAGGGAACAATCAAAATATACAGAGAGAGAGAGAGAACAGGATCCTGAACTGCTCTCGTGTTTGTGAAGCACTTTGAGTTACATCGTTGTGAGAAATGTGAAACTCATCTCCTTCTCTTCAGCCCCGATGGAAACGACAACCAGAGCCAGAAGACCCAGAGTGGACCTCAGACCAGCCATGTCAGCCAAGATCCTGCTTAATAATGAATGATACTCACACCGCCGATGCTCAGTAGAAAACGAGGTCAGTGTGGTTCTACGTGGCTTTATAAAGTGCAATCTGGACCAGATAAGAGTCTTTTTCTGGACACTAACATGAAAAACGTTGGAGGATCAAAAAAACAAAACTGCGGTTGATAAGAATATTTCACCTTGATGCCACCTTGCGTTTTCCCAGAACGAGATGTGTGTATTGTTGGAGAAACTGGTAGAAATTCAAAGTTGATACAATAATTGATAATGACAAAAACAAAGATTTTAAACTAATTCAGAACAACTTTAATATCACTAATATTTGCATTTTGTCTTGTTCTTATTCTTCTCTTGTTGAATTTTTGTCTTTGAATTTTGAATCTCTTGGAATGCCCAAACACAACCATCTGACTATACTGACTATATGTACTCTGACTACAGTGAATACTACACTCAAACTCTGAACCAATGCTAATACTACTCATGCTGCTGTACATAGTCAATCTGCTGAAAGGTTCAATACGGAGGACTTTATGATGTGGGTGAGAAAAACTCTTTATTATCTTGCACCTATGAGGCAATTAGTAAACTCTGACCCTTTACACTGAAGTGCCGTCCAGCCTTTTCTTTTTGTTTTGGGTCTTTTCCTTTGGTGGAGACTCGGATTGAATTGTACCAGAGCTTTCTCTCTCGTGTTCCTGCTACTGACTCACTACCTTTAAAAGTTTGGATAAAAACTAGTGAGTAGTTATGTAGATTATGTTTTGTGACAATTAGTATGATGCTGTTGTCAGGGACCAAAATCACATGTATGCAGCTATGCCCTCTCTAAAAATAACAATATTGTACTCCCTTTTGGTGTCATTTTGATACTCAAATCTTGGCATGATATCATATTGACAAAGCATTTCCACACTCAGAACTCTATACCTTTCTTATTGACGGTGTAGAACTAAGCAAAAAACACAGTTCTGAGGTAAATGAATAAACTTGGAGGAACAGTATGTTCAGATGCTGGTTTATTGATGGTGCATACAACATGGTGGATACAACATGGTGGATACCACATGGTGGATACCACATGGCTGCAAGTGGAACAAAATGCCCTTAGAAATGAATTTCTTTCTGAATCGGCTCGGTATCCTCAGCATCATGTTGGATCTCCTGTTTGAAAAGAGGGTGTTAAAGGCTTATTGCACCCATTTCTGTCTATCCATTCCATTTCTGAAAATCTGTTTATTGAAAGTATTTACAATAATGACACTTTTTTCAACAGTACAGAGAGGAATATTTATATGAGATGTGTATGGGGAAAGGAAGTCAGTAGGAAATCAGTTTTTATGTACTGTACAATTAAACCCAAACTCAGATCCCTTTCAAACTACGCAAAGCAATGCATCATATTATTTTGAAATTTGGGTGAAATAACACAATATAAATATAAATATACATATGAATATAAATATAAATAAGAAATAAGAAATAATACACAATCAATAATCCAAGTAAATCAATTACTCATCATGAATAATAGAAATTCATATGAGAAACATGCCTGTGGTGGACAAGATGTGTGAAATTGCGATTACCCACATCTCCTTAGCACTTGTACAGCCTGTTGAGCCTGGTGATGTCATTCTTGCTCATCTCGCTGGCGCGGCCAAACTCAATGCTGGAGTCAGGGTAGGCCACCATGGTGGGCTGGCCATTGTTGGAGAAGGCGTACCTGGAACCACAGAGAACTGACTATGTTTACATGCACACAGCATCCCGGATGATAGCTCATATCCTGGTTATTGTCCATGATAAGCTGTGTACATGCATCTTTAGTATCCCGTTTTCCTGCATCCCTGTATCCACGTGTTCCTCAATAAAGTTAAGTTCTCTGCCCCGCCCACCTGTTTCCTCCTACCACTTAGCAAGCTTCCTGTCACAACGACAAACAAGATGCTGGTCCCAGTTGGAACTTTTGCTTTTTTCTTGACACTTAACAAACACTTGACAAATAACCTGATTTTACAATGGTTCCTAATATGAACGACATGAACATAACAGGTATGGATTAAGGTGCGGAGTCCGGACTGGTGGGAAAAATATAGATAAATAGAAAATAGCTTGTGCAGTACATGGAAACTGCACGGGTGGGATAAAGTATCGGTATATCCCAGGTATCTTTTCCAGGTTTCTCATAAGCTTATCTGGTTATTGTAAAGGGAATATGGTGTCTACTTGGTGGTGTGCATGTAAACACAGCCATTGTATAGATGAGTATTGACAAAACAACACAAAGTACATAGAAAATGTACATAAAATGAATCTGGGGGATGTATTTTTAAAAGTATTTAGGAGAGAAGGGGCATCCTTGTCTTTTACCTCATCTATTTATAATAAAATGTATTTATACTAACATGTACATTCAATCTATTTCCCAGGCACTCAAAACACTGAGACAGCACGAATGCAGCAACCACTTCAGAAATTCACCGCTCTTCTTTTTTACCGACCTGTGGTAATGCATAACAGAGCCGTAGTCATAGGAGGTGCCCTGGTTCAGAGTGTTGACCTTGTCAAAGTTGTGCTCCATTCCTAAAGATTGGATAGAATAGAAAACAGAATTTACACCAGTGTCCTTCTGTGTCTGTGTTCGGTATACATGTTTAGTGTATACCGAACACACTGTTTGTGAGGACGCTGGGGCTCTGACCCTGCCACCACTTCCTGTTGGTTGCTTGTAATGTTGTTGATCTAGAAATTAAAGCTTTTTCCACATTCATTGTAAGTTACTCCAGCTGGGAGCCTCAGCTTAAGTGTAATTATTAAAGCTGTGTTTGTATAGATATTATAGTATCATAAGTGTTATAGTGGCGGCTCAGTTGTCCTGGGTTTGAATCCCACTGAGCACTAGACGTCTTTTCAACGTCACGTCTCTGCTTTAATCTCTCATATCACCCAGGATATTTTTGGCTGTGTGTTAACCAGTTTTAGACCAAGCAATAAATGCATTATTACACGTTTAAAGAATATACAGCTGTAAATATCAGAAATATGCACCAGGTACAAGACAATGCTTTCATTTTCATCGACGAACCAGAGTCAACGTTCTCCAGCAGCACGCGGATGTACTGGTCGCGGTCGGAGCGTTTCTGCTCGTGGTGGAAGCCCAGGGCATGGAGAAGCTCATGCTGGACGGTGTTGTGGTAGACGCACCCTGAACGCTGCAGCGACAGATTCTGGCCATTACCTAGACGGCCGATGTAGGAGTAGCACCTGCACGAATTCAGCACAAAGAAATAGAGAATAGAGAAATAATTTAGTTTAGCCTCATCTAGTTGAGTTATTTGCTTGGTGGTAAGAAGCAGTGATAACACACAATGAGAAGAACATCCAAAAAACAAATCAAGATGACAAGCAAGGCGTTGGCCGTGTGATATGGAATATATATGGCTACCCATTGAGGGGCTGGATGTTCAGGAAGTCTCTCTGGGTGAAGCGTGTGACAAAGCGGATGCAGGAGACGGAGTGGAAGGACCGCAGACCATTCTGAATGATTGACAGCTCACGGGATGCTGGGAAAATGAAATAAACTTGAACTGTCATTGGGCCTGCTACAAGAATGAAGAGGTCCTAAGTTTCACAGCATATACTCAAAATACAGACCTGGTGCATATCATCCTATACAACTTTGTACTGACACACTGAAACATCTCATAGCACCATTTTACCGTGGTTGGCAGGAAGGGCGCCACACAGAAATGAGAGATATCAGACAAAATGATAAAAGTTGCATTGATATGTGACTGAGACTGACAGGATATAGTTTCACCATAAACACACACTGTTCATTGTTATGCCAAGGGTTGGACCTGTAAATGGAAGATTTTGTTTAGGGATTTGAGCTTAAGGGAACAATAAGCAACTGTGTGCATTGAATAAACATTTAAGGTAAAAATGTACTATTTGCTACTTACAGTACTGGCGAGAAATCACGTAGGGCACGTAGACCTTGCCGTCACTTGACTTGGGCCACATGCAGCCACGAGATGTGCATGGGTCAGCGTTTCTCTCAGCATCAGATTCATAGGCAACGTCATCCTCTATGTAGGGCTCGTCAGCAGCTCGGACTGAAGCAAACACATGGTGATCAAGGTGAGGATGTTCTGTGTCAGTTATTATAAGTGGCATACTGAACAATTCGATTTGGCAGGTTTCTGCTGATGTGGTGTGGGAGAGGATCCAGGGCTGCACCCACTAATAGGAATCAGAACAAACTTCTTGGGGAAGGTTCAATCAGACTCTGGAGCGTTCACTACTTTAGTTCGGTTAATTTGGCACGGTAGGAACGATGGCATTCAAACCAAGCCAAGCGAACTGTGGTGTGGTTTGTTAGGAGTAAAGAGTTTGTTGTTTGTTATCCAACTGGTGTTCCAAGGGATTTTATGGGTTAAAGGAGACGGATGATGACATCTGATAGCCAGCAGTTCTTGGAAAGAACCAAAATGAAGCAAGGGCAGATATTCCTGTTCTTAATTGGTATGAACATCGGATTAATCGAATCAATCAAATTAAGAGCAAAGAGCAAACAAGATCATCATGTTAGATAAAGTTAAAGGGGCTGGAATCAGATTTGTTTTGGCCCCCCAAGGCCAAAATCTCTAACCTGGTGGGATGACAGGTTACCAAAACTCACTGTCCAATCCACTGTGTTTAGACCAAAGAAAACCAACTGTAGGTGTGATGGCACCGTTAAGCTAAACCTTCCGGTAACAGTAAAATGCCTTACCAAGACCCCTGTTAACTCTCTCAATCCGCTCCGTGGCAGACAGCACCTTATCGACCTTCAGGAAGGAAGGATTGAAGCATTAGGTTTAGTGACTGGTCGCTGAGTTCTGATCACACTTAATCCGTAATGCATTATTACTGCTGCAAACTGTGTGAAATCCTATATTCAGATATTTATTGCAACTTTGACTCACTAATGAAATATTTTCACCACAAAAAAACAGCCCAGACATCCGGCAGAACCGAGGTCAGGCGGCTTACAGTTCAACTGACGCTGCATAGTCAGACCATAAGTAGAATAAATATATTGCATGCAACGATGCAGCAGTGGCAGATTCTCTTGTTTAAGATGAAAGAATCGAAGAGCAACACATTCAACACATTACAGTGGATGTGAGCGATTAACCAGCAGTTCCCCAAGATAAATACTCCTACCCTTTTGGTTACTGTAAGAAACATTGAAGTTAATGAGAGAGTTTTCTGGAGGTAGTAATAGAATATTGGCACATCAATGCCATACCATTTTTTTATTATTAATATAATAATATGACATAAGATAATTATATATTATTTGTAAAAGCATTATTATGATATGATGCATGTCAACTTAAGGTCAATATTGTATTTGCATGAAAAAAAAGATTACTTACACAATTGGGAGTTCACCAGACATATAGGGAAAAAGAGACACAGAGAAACCAATTTACAGTGAGTTATCTCCAACACCACGGAGATGTGACAATAACGACTAGAAGAAGCGTCACCTCTTCCTCAGCCCAGGCAGAGACGACCAGCAGGGCTACAACACCCAGAATGCACTTCAGCACAGCCATGGTGACCAAAAAAAACCTGCAGCAAGACACAAACAACCACCAAAATATCTTAACTTAGTTAACATTTCTTCACAACAGAAGACTGGTCAAGTTCAAGTTCAACTTTATTTGTCATAAGCAGTTTATTAGATCATCTATACATATTACAAACATTGCCATGAAATTCTTACTTGCAGACTGGACAATAAACACATAGTAAAAAGAAAATAGCAAAGAAAAGAAAAAAGAAAAAAAAGTAGATGGTAAACATAGAAACACTAATATAAAGTAACAGCATTCAAGCAAAATCTTTAAAATAAAAGCAAAGAAAAAATATCAAGGCGTAATACAAGCCGAGTTGCGTGAGTATTAAATCAGCATGAACTATAAATAAGACGTGCAAAATAACAGCAGTTGAGCAAGATGTGGTTTTGTCTAGATACCTGAGTATTGCACATAAAATACTTGCAATACCATTATGTGCAAATATATATTAATGTATGATAGTTAATATAGATATAGTATAGTATATGCTATAAAAGATGTATAACCCTTACACCACATACTTGGTTAAAAAAAAGATTAAAAACAACAGTTAGAAATAGTGATGAATAAAATTCATAATGATACTCACACAATCCCTCAGGGAGAAGACACAAGGTCAGAGGAACCACATTGCGTTATAAAGCATCAACTGGACCGGATAACTATCCTTTTTAGGGCATTTAGGTCATGGAAATGAAGAAATGGGCTAAATAAAGTTAAACAGCTGTTAAGAATATTTCACCTTGGTGCCACATTTCATTTTCCCATACGGAGTTCATAAAGATGGAATGGCAGCCTTTCTAATCTTGTGTGAATGGATGATATTGGGCCAGATGCTCATGTTCAACTATTTTCAATCCACAATGAGTATATTTA
Organism: Hoplostethus mediterraneus; assembly: GCA_034670385.1. Lineage (NCBI taxonomy): Eukaryota > Metazoa > Chordata > Actinopteri > Trachichthyiformes > Trachichthyidae > Hoplostethus > Hoplostethus mediterraneus. The sequence continues at coordinate 539,232 of JAXDDW010000036.1, read as the reverse complement.
TCGCACAACTGAAGCAGAGGATTTCAATGTAATTTTATTTAATTTCAGCCATCACACTTTGTGTATTCTGCACTGAGTTGTAGTGCATGGTGATAATCTCTAACTGCAAATTGTTATTGTCTGACAAGACAATTTTCTTGTTTGTGCTGCTGTTTGTTGTGAAATTTATTATTTGTCATGATTTAAGTTTAATGTTGATTTGGGAAGCAAATGGGCCAATGGTCTGAATATTTCATTTGAGTGTTAACAAGGGTCAAATAACAATATGTCAATTGTTATGCATATACATTTGTTATATAGAGACTACATTACCCATAAGGCTTAGAGAAATAAACCTTATGTGTCAAGTTCAACAGTCAAGTTGATGTGTGCGCAAGCGGCGCTGTTGTTGTACCACACGTGCAAATTTTTAGTAAAACCAAGTTTGGCAAAAAGAACGTTTCCTCGTCGTCATTGAAGGTAGTTATTCTACACTGTTCATCTGTCCTGATTCACCTTTTCTCACTGGTTTACTAAGAGATAAAATTGCAAGGCGATAGCATGTATAAAAGGTTGCCAGCCCATGTAATGATTTATATATAAGTAGACGCACTGTGGTGGAATTTTCTTGTTTTGTTAAAGATTGTGGCAGCAGCATTCTGTACAATGTGTGCAGTAGGTACGCCTGAAAAGAGGATGTTGCAGTAATCAATTCTCCATGATACAAAGGCATGTACTAAAATTTCTGCATCTTCCTTTATTAATATGGGTCGAATCATGGCAGTATTGCTCAAACGAGAGGGTAGGGTCAGTTTCAAACCCAGGGTTTTTGTTATATGTCCATATAACAAAAACCTTTACACAGTTATCAAACTTTAGAGTAGTATTCTCAAACAGATACCTATATCTAGCTGGTCCTTTAACCAACATCTTAGACTTGTTGGCATTAAGAAGTAAGAGATTTAACGACATCCAGCATTTGATTTCTGATTGGCAAGCTTCAAATTTTTGGAATTGGGAGTGATCTTCGGTTTAACTGGTATGTAAAGTTGAGTGTCATCAGCGTAGCAATGGAACTCACACTCTGATCATCATATTGTTGAATAATGTGATAGACAACAAGACAAATTTATCTGTTGATTTTGAGAGATTACACAAATATATACATGGTCCTGTAATCTAACAATGATAATGTTTTTAACTCATGACTACTTTTAGTAAGGCATAAGAGATTAGCTTTATTCAGTCTGAAACCCTTTTAGGGAATTCTGAAGTTTTAAATGAAGGTACATTTTTTAATGTTTGGAAAGCAGGGAGATACGCTGGACAGGTTACAAGTCCATCACAGGGTGAAGATAGACAGATATTCACATCATATAGCAATTTAGAGTTTCCAATCCACCTGACTTGTATGTCTTGGATTGAGGGAGGAAACCGGAGAAGCCGGACGAAACTCACAGGAACTCGGGGTGAACATGCAAACTCCACACAGAAAGGGTCAGGGCCGGGAATCGACCCCAGGACCTTCATGCTGTGAGGAGACACTGCTAACCAGACTGCAAAATGTAAAACAAAATAACCTCAGGATTTAGTGAACAAACAACAGGCGAGGTTTAGATGAATGGCAAGAGGTTTATTGGTGGTGATCGCAAAACAGAAAGAAAGACAGAAAAACTGTAAACTCAAAATGTAAAATAGTCAGATGATCTTCTTTCTGAGTTGGTGTTGTATTACCATGGACATTTTGGTCATCTGTTGGAAAAAAGAAACAAATTTGTAACTTTAAATGTATAATGTCCAATATGATCATGGGCACAAGTGGGAGTGGGACCTCTAACCCTGGCAATGTATGTGTAAGTAAACAGAATAATGGTGTGCTCAGTGTCACATTTCCCTTACTGTTTAACACTTGTACAGCCTGTTGAGCCTGGTGATGTCATTCTGGCTCATCTGGGTGGCTTTGCCGATTTCAACGTTGGAGTTGGGGATGGGCACCATGGTAGGCTGGTTGTTCTTGGAGAAAGCGTACCTGGAACCATAATAGAAAAGACTTAAGAGGGCTTTCAGGTGACATAATGCAATCTCTGGTGGCCATATTGGAGGTCCTCAGCTCTGTCAACAGCTGGTGGTGTTCAGCTTGTCCGTCTCAACAGAATTGATTAGACATGGTTTAATTCATGTTCAACTGAAATCAAATGTTCAATCGTGTTTTTGTTAACAAATTCTTCATTTAAAGGCCTAATGTATCAGGGGTGGGTCATTTTTATGGAATCATTTTCATTTTAGTGGAGATTTTTTGTGTCCCATGATGGTCTAAATGCTGTTTCAGAGGCTTTTCCACTCTGATGAAAATACAATTCTAGGGAAACACTGAATCCTATTTTTTTGTCATGAAAATAAATATAAACAATATATAGACAATATATAAACAATAATAAACATTGACATTTTGAATATTAGCTATCAGCAGCATCAATATAAACATATTAGTAGCACAGTTAGCGATTCAGTGTCCTGCAAAGTGCATGGACGGTTCAAGTGTATCTATGTTGTGGTGTAATTATACTTCAGTTGAACATGCTAAATGAAATCAATCAATATATCTGAATGAATAGACGTAAGACTAGGGTGATGGTGGTTTTCCTGACCTGTGGTACTGCATGACAGAGTTGTAGTCATACGGGGTTCCCTGATTCAGAGTGTTGATCTTGTTAAAGTTGTGCTGCATTCCTAAAGATCGGATAGAATAGAGAAGAATTGACATTAGATCAGATTGGTTTTTGCATGTATGTTGACCTTTTGGAAGTTGTCCACCATGCCTGGAGGGAATATAACATGCAGAAAAAAACATACGGTAAACTGTGTGTGTGTGTGTGTGTGTGTGTGTGTGTGTGTGTGTGTGTGTGTGTGTGACTACATGTATGTGTGTATGTGTTTAAGGTCATACTGAGACCCACCAGATATAACATTCTGCAGCATGACTCTGATGTGCTTGTCCCTGTCGGAGCGGGTCTGCTCGTGGTTGAAGCCCAGGGCGTGGAGCAGCTCGTGCTGGACGGTGTTGTGGTAGAGGCAGCCCTGGCGGCTCAGAGACACCGTCTGGGAATAACCTCGGCGGCCAATGAAGGAGTAGCATCTGCAACCGGACAGTTAGTTATCATTGTGATCAGTAGAGTTGAAGAGGGAGGAGGGAGGGAGGGAGCTGACCAGCCCTTCGTCGTCTGGATGGACCACCGTAACCTCACATACCTACGATTGAACCCACGCCAGTCCCATTGGGCGCTCTTCTTTGGGTGCTTCAATTTCACCTTGTCCTACTGCCCAGGCTCCCGTAATATCAAGCCCGACGCCTTGTCCCGCATCTACACTGGAGGAGGGCAACGCGGATCCGGCTCCCATCCTGCCGCCCTCCTGCTTTTATCGCCGCCGTTACCTGGGAGATCGAGGCCCCGGTCAGACAGGCCCAGGCACTTCAATCAGACCCAGGTAACGGCCCACCCAACTGTATGTTTGTCCCTGATTCTGTCCGCTCACAGGTGCTACAGTGGACTCACTCCACCTGCCATCCTGGCATCTCCTGGACCCTCGCCTTCCTCTGCCAACGCTTCTGGTGGCCCTCCATGGACACTGACACCCGGGGGTTCATCGCAGCCTGTTCGGTCTGTGCCCGGAACAAGGTCTCCAACAAGCCCCGCACCGGGCTGCTCCACCCCCTGCCTGTCCCCAGCCGTCCCTGGTCCCATATCTCCTTAGACTTTGTCACCGGCCTCCCCCCGTCCAACAGTAAGACCACCATCCTCACAGTCATTGACCGCTTCTCTAAGGCTGCCCATTTTATTCCTTTTACCAAGCTGCCATCGGCAGGGGAGACTGTGGACCTCATGGTGGACCACGTCTTCCACCTCCACGGCATCCCCACCGACATCGTCAGATCGGGGACCCCAATTCACCTCTCAAGTCTGGAGAGCGTTTTGCAAAGATGGGATCCGCGGCATTCGTTAACATGGGAGCGGAAGTGAAGCGCAGCAGCACGCGTGTGCGTGCGCGTCCGGTGGGTTCGCCTTACTAATCCTGATTGTCTTCTACCCAGATCCAGTCTCCTTCCCCGCCTGCCGACCTTACCACAGCCTGTCTAGTCTGCCTGTCTGTCTCCTGGTTCCCTGCCTGTCGCCCGTCTGCCTGTCTCCCAACTCTGTTCATCCTGCTCCTGCACCAGCCCGTCTTCCCTTTGCCATCCCTACCTTGCCACCCTTTATACTGTCCCCGAGTAAACCTGGTTTTTGTTCCTAACTCCGTCTCTGTGGTCTGGTTTTGCATTTGGGTCCTGTACACGATCGTAACAATTTTAGCGTTAAAAAGAAATAAAAGGTAGAAATAGAATTCTCAGATAAGATCGAAAAACCTAAATTTGTCTCTGATAATGTCAATAGATATCCGTTATATTACACTTTATAATCTGCAAAACAAAAATTTGGATGAGTTACAGGCTACCTACACACTTTGGTTTACTCTAGCCTACATATTATTACACACACACACACACACACACACACACACACACACACACACACACACACACACAGTTACCCGTTCAGGTTCTCGATGCTCAGGTAGTCCCTGTGGTTGGTGCGTTTGACAAAGCGGATGCAGGACATCCTGGAGAAGGAGTCCAGACCACGCTGGATGATTGACGCCTCACGGGAGGCTGAGAAGAGACACACAGATTAGAGAACATCATGTACAGCAGCATGTCGTTGCTCTGAGAATTTCCATGATGCTGCTTGAAAAAGAGATTTTTAATTCGTTTTTTTGACCTGGTGAAATAAAGGTTAATGGAAATAAAATATGAGAATAAGAAAGCTTATCATTATTTCATGATTCTTGAAAAAATATTTTCATCATGACTATGATTATTATTGGTTTTTAGCCCAAATCTAAAACTAGAGTTTAACTGCTTTACAAAAAGGCAGAGAAGAGGAAACTATGAAAAAAAGGTTAAAATAAAATAGCCTGCTATCACATAATAGCAGGTCTATAAAATTGTATTTTCACTGAAGTTTTAATTCCAGAAATTTCTTTTTATGCATTTTTATGAATTTGTTTTGTTTTGACATAAAGACAGAAGAACTTACTAGATGATGAATGCTAAATTATTATTATTAAAAATATTACTATCTACTAACCATTGTCTTTGACCAGGTGTCAAATTTTCCAAATGGTGAATATCTCATGTTGGAATGAAACCCTTCACATAAAATCTCAGTCGGTGGATGTTTGGTTAACATTGTAACATTATATGAAAAAGTAAATCTCAAAAAAGGTTTTCTGCTCACAGAACATCACAAATCACTTTAGGTTTTCCTTTAGACTGTAAGGTCTTGCAGTTCAGGCCGAATTTATTTTTCTTAGTGTTTTGATAAATGTTCAAATGATTTCCGATACTTACAGAACTTTCCGGAGATGACGTAGGGCACGTAGACCTTGCCGTCGTTGGATTTTCCCCACATGCAGCCACGGGCAGTGCAGGGATCAGCGTTCCTCTCATTCTCACTGCCGTAAGCAATGTCATCCACGACGTAGGGCTCCTCCTCCGTGTGCTCTGAGGGTTGAATAAAACTCATATTCAATAACATCTTTCTCTCAGAATACATCAGAAAACTCCAGTGAGATAATATCACTGTTGCTGGACAAAAAACAACAAAGCGCCACATATCTCCATCTTCAGGGATTGGGAAATGCTTATTTCCTCACTGATGCTTGTGCAGTTTTGGAATTCTGCTGTGGGATTTTAACAGATTTCAAGAGTCGAACCGTCACGACACTCACTCAACACATTAACGACCATGTAAACTTAACAGAAAATACCCAAACCGGGGTAAGGAGGTATGTGTTACGTCTTACCAACGTCCTTGTTGGCCTTCCACAGGCGCTCAGAGACAGACAGGTCCTGAGGAGGGAAACAACATCACTCATCAGTACAGAATCACCTAGAGAATATAGTCCACTCCCAATGAAGATGACATGTATAGTTACTGTCTATCATGTATGTGAGTTCCTGTTGTCCTTGTACCATAACTGTCAGTGAAAGTCTGAGTTGTCAAACATTACTATCTAGTTATCTCACAGCAAAACATGCAGAAAAAGAGATGAAATGAAATCTTCACATCGAATGTTTCTCCAGTTTGAATCTTCCCATAAAACACACAGATGTTTCCTCACCTCCTCCTCAGCCCAGGCGGAGACCACAAGGAGGGCCAGGAGACCCAGGGTGTACTTCAAGGCAGCCATGTTAACAATCTGCAGGCGGACGGTGTCGGTGACGCTGCTGTCGCCCCATTTATTGTGCAGTGACTGAAAAACACCTCCTCTTTACTGATAAGACATACAGTATGTTACCTTGAAAACATCTGCTGAGAGAAGCAATATTTCCCTATGGAAAATGTATATCGCTGTCGTCCTGTGAAAACCTTGTTACTCCAGTGTTGGTAGTTTTCATGTTTTAAGTGTAGTTGAGGGACTGCTCGTCTATTGGTTGAGAGACTTCTACCACCCTTGGTCTTTCAGAACCTGTCAGATAAGATGAAAACCTTTTGATGTTTTTCACTATTTCTGAAAAGTTTTGGAAATACGAGTTTTTGGGACAGCGGTGATATGTTGCTGTGTGAATGTTCACTGTTTGGACAGCTGCTGGTAACATATGGACAGACAGGGTTGGTCTGGATGATGTACTGCGTTATTAAATTCAGTGACCCATTGCTTAAAAACTGATAAAAATGTGACAGTAAAATAATCACAATGAAATATGAGTTCCAGGTTATTTAGTGATGCAATTATGTGTCTGGCCCAGACAGCTCAGTCGATAGAGCGTGAGACTCTCAGGGTCGTGGGTTCGATCCCCACATAGTGTCAACTATCACCTTTGTAAGTCGCTTTGGATAAAAGCTTCTGCTAAATGACTGTAATGTGATTTGAACAATCATGGCCAACATCTCAGATTTTGAAGTGCCTCAGATAGCCTCATGCTGTTCAGACTGGAGAGGACATCAAGACCATTATTCATTCTTCTTTTGTATTAAAATCAAATCAGAAGTGTCAGAAAACATGTGTGCATGTGAATGGTCATCTTATACAAGTGGTATGGCTATTGGGCCGGGGATCCACCAGTGGGACCCCAGTGGGCCGAGCCCGACCCGAGACTGTAACCTTCCACAAAGACATTCTAATTATTTAGAAAGAAGTAATATTATTTAGTTTATAGCTTTTATTTATCCGAGCGCGTTGACTGGGAGCACATGCTCAGTTGGTTTTCTTTGGTTTGAGTGTAAAACTTCCATTTTAGTATGTGGTTGGTTCAGGTTCACACTGACCAATCACGAGCCAACCAGAAGTCCCATGACTCCCCCAGCAGCTGGTTGATTGGACAGAGTTTTGGTAACCTGTCATCCCACCAGGTTAGAGAGTCCAAACCAACCTGGTTCCTATCACATCCTACTCATCCTACTCCGCCTCTGCATCAGATATACCCACTGAAGTAGTTTTGAAGAAATGAAGCAAATTGATGATATTCTCTCAACCCCAAAAAACTGACACCACAGATCCCAAAGAATGTTCCCATACATGGAATACTGTAGATTTTGGGAATGTGTACCATTGCAAGTAATTGGGAAGCTGGATAAGGAGGTTGTGTGGGTGAACCGTTGCCTGGAACAAGGCACCTCCATTTCCTTGATGCGGAGTGTCAGCCGGAGCTCCTCAGCTGGCGGGAGCGGGTGTGTAATGGAGAAAAATTACAATCTACCCCTTGTGTTCATAAAATGTATTACATCTTGATATGTGCAAAGTCAGCAAAACAGAAAATGATGATTACTTAACGGCAGGTGGGCAACATGAGTGCCCAAACGTGAGGATTACATAACGGCAGGTGGGACCAAGTCTTGTATTTGCCTGTTACCTCGCTCTTGAACATGCTTGGAGTGTGTTGGTTGAGGGGGTCCTTCTGCGCGGAAGCTGGTATACTTATACAATAAATTCACTGAAAGACAAGTTGTTTGGCGAGCCCTTTATTGGTGAACAAGAATTTCCACCACAGGGCGTGACGGCTGGCACAGGACCTCGGAGCTCCACATCAGCTTTCCCTGCCCCCTCTGACAGACCCACAAACAAACCCCTCTCTCCCAGCTTCTCAACCAAGAGCTGTCTCAGCTCATCTTTTTTTGCACCCAATGGCACTTGCACATCAAACACATTAGCACTGAGCATCAGATCTACTTTCCTACATTTGTTTAATTGGTGTAATGTAGGATTTCTAGAAAAACTATCCAAATCGAACTCCATAGTGCCACCAGAAAAAATTGCCATCCAGAAATATGGAAAAATACGTATGCCAAAAACAAACCTACCAACTCACCCGACGAAAAATGAGGAAAAACGGACAAGCCCCCAATTTATGTTTTGCCCGGCCTAGGAGTTACCTGGGCAAAACATAACGAGACTCCCCTTTTCCCCACTCCCAAGGATACAAGCACACTTACATACACATACATATGACTCAGGGTCATAACATCCTCCAGTTTCAGCCAGGGCAACTGGAAGTGAGACACTTCACTATAGATGGACGCCATGAAACTTCATCATGGTGTTATTTTGTACTAATCATCTCTGTTCTTTATAGAGCAGTCTATAAAGTGCTAACAGTTCGGTTGCTACCGTTACCAGGCAAGCCAAACATTTCGTTAAAGCGACACTGATCACAGAAAGAGTGGACAGACAAGGTTCAAGGTTCAAGACTCAGGTCTTCTCAAGGTTTATTCATGGTTTAACCACTGCAACAGAAATAAGACAGAGAAGTGGAGGAATTTCTCCTTGTTTTCTCATGAAGTTTCTCACCCCGTTAGACAACTTTCAGTAGGACCCCATAGGGACGAATGGCCCTTTCTACCAGCTCCTGCTCTTTTTCATCTGACGTTCCCGCCGGGACGGGAACCACCCAGTATTTACCCTGGTTGTGTTTCTCCCTGTAATCTGGGTTAATTCGATTCTGCAGAATCAGTTCGTACGTTTTACCATCCGTCTTGGAAACGAACGTCTTGGCGTAGCCGCTCGCCTCAGCCATGTACGGGGTGGAATAAATCCCCCTGCCGTGCCTCTCACGTGGACCTGCCTGTTAAATACAAATGTAGATCAGCATTGATCAACTTTCAACCCAATAATGAGATTTATCTAAAGCACTTTGATTTAACCAATTTGAGAAGATATATTTCTGATGCACGCACACGCACATACACACACACACACACACACACACACACACACACACACACACACAATGATCTCCTGGATTACTGACTACTTGACAGGCAGGCCACAGTTTGTCCGTCTGGGCAGTGTCCTGTCTGATGTGGTGGTCAGTGATACAGGTGCTCCACAGGGAACTGTGCTTTCTCCCTTCCTCTTCACCTTATACACCACTGACTTTCAGTACAACTCTGAGTCATGTCACCTACAGAAGTTTTCTGATGACTCAGCTGTTGTAGGGTGTATAAGAGAGGGAGAGGAGGGTGAGTACAGGACACTGGTAGATAACTTTGTAGAGTGGTCCGAACAGAATCACCTGAGGCTGAATGTCAACAAGACCAGAGAGATGGTGATCGACTTCAGGAGGAAGAAGATGCCTTCACAGCCAATACGGATCAGGGGGGAGGTGGTGGAGGAGGTGGAGGACTACAGATACCTGGGAGTGGTGATCGACAACAGACTGGACTGGAAACCTAATACCGAGGCTGTGTACAAGAAGGGGATGAGCAGACTCTTTTTCCTGAGGAAGCTGAGATCCTTCAACGTGTGCAGCAAGATGTTGGAGATCTTCTACCAGTCTGTTGTTGCCAGCGCCTGTTTCTTTGCTCTTCTTTCTTTGCTGCCGTGTGTTGGGGCAGCAGCATCAGAGCCAGCGACACTAACAGACTTGATAAAATCATCAAGAAGGCTGGCTCTGTACTGGGTCTCAGGCTGGAGACTTTTGAGACCGTGGTGGAGAGGAGAACGCTGAACAAACTGTTATCCATCATGGACAATGATCAGCACCCTCTCCATCACACAGTAGACAGACAGCGGAGTACCTTCTCTCACAGGCTGCTCCAGCTCCGCTGTCGAAGGGACAGATACAGGAAATCTTTCCTGCCACACGCCATCACACTGTACAATAACAGCTAAAACTCTGGTCATAACATACAGTCACTATGCACTTTATATGTTTTTACACAACTCTGTTCACTGCACCTTATATTTTATATTTTATTTTGCACTACAATAATAATGCTTATTTATACATTTTTATATTGCATTCTATATTGCCATTTTAATATGTCTAGGTTGTTCTCTTTTTTTAAATTTTTTATTCATTGTGTTGTTGTTATTGTCTCTGTGTGTAATGCTGCTGCTGCACTGCAATTTCCCAGCTTGGGATTAATAAAGTACATCTATCTATCTATCTATCTATCCACACACACACACACACACACACACACACACACACACACACACACACACACACACACACACACACACACACACACACACACACACACACACACACACACACACACACACACACACACACACACACACACACACACACACACACACACACACACACACACACACACACACACACACACACACACACACACACACACACACACACACACACACACACACACACACACACACACACACACACACACACACACACACACACACACACACACACACACACACACACACACACACACACACACACACACACACACACACACACACACACGGGCGGCTGTGGCTCAGGAGGTAGAGCGGGTCGTCTGCTAATCAGCGGTGATTGGGATCGGCGGTTCGATCCCAGGCTCCTCCAGTCCACATGTCAAAGTGTCCTTGGGCAAGACACTGAACCCCAAGTTGCCCCCGAAGCTTCGCCTTCGGTGTGTGAATGTGTATGAATGGTTAGTTTCCCCTGATGTGCAGGTTGGCACCTTACATGGTAGCACCTTGCCATCAGTGTATGAATGGGGTGAATGTGAATGTAGTGTAAAGCACTTTGAGTGGTCGGAAAAGACTAGAAAAGCTATATAAGTACAGTTAAAGAACTGGATTTGTTGCAAATTCTACAGCAGGCATAGTCACACACAATATATTTCTTTACATTTATTCTTAATAATAAAGATGAAACCTTGTAGTGTCCTTCGATAACGCCATCAACTCCTTCCTCTGATGTCCCATGGTAAGACACAGGCCACTCCCCTGACACTGACTCTGTACCACGGAATTGGTTTCCCAGCCAGGCATTTCCATCTGCGTACTTATCCAGGACCTGAGGTGAAACAACGAGTATTAGTCAATAATGTTTTTTTCATTGCAGTAAAAGACATAACAAATATTCAAGTATTGAAGTAATACACATAACAATAACAGGACACCAGGGGTACGTAATACAACAAAGCTTAATGTTACATTTCTTACAGATAATATAAATGTGACATTGAGTGATCAGGCAAAAATACCAAAAACAGTTTACAGTTTAATAGTTTTAACTGCTTTCTTACTTTTAGTGTTCGATAGTTTTTACATATTGCTGTCTTTCTTTTTCAACAAGTAGCAATAGAGGTTTATTTTTGTTAAATTTACATGTGTAAATATGATATTTGGCTAACAACAAGATACGATTCATAATAAAATATTCCTTTTGCAACTTATTATCTAATTTTGTGTAGCCAAACAACACATCCACAAAAGAAAGCCTAAATTCAGAGAAAATATTATCTAAAATAAATCTACAACATTTCCGGGTATACATACAACGCCAGAATAGATGAAGTAGAGTTTCTGTCTCACAGCCACAGAAGGTAACATCAAGATCTTACTTAAATCTAGCAAGAAAATGACGAGTGGGGCAGCATGTAAAATCAATTAACTTTAAATGTGTTGTTCAATATCTAAAATAGAAATTTGAATAGAAAATTGAAGAGCATCTTGCCTGTCATGTGCTGTCTTTTTATCTACATGTAAATAGAGCCTTAGTTAACCTTTGCCTTAGTTAGTTTTGCCTTTTAGAGATAAATCCCTTTGGAGCCATTGGGATGATGGGAGTGAAATTCAGAGGACATCCAGCCTTTTGGTGCTTGGTAATAGAGATACCTAAATATGTAACTTCATTTTTCACTGGAATATTAGCGACTGAGGGGAAGCAGCAATCTTTCACTTCCATCTATTCACACTTGTTTACATTAAACAAAGACCAGATGCTTGAGAAAAGACATTAATAATATCCAGTGCATGAGAGACCTGTGACAAGTCTTTCAAGAACATAGTTGTCTCATCTGCCGGTGGCTTATAATGATCTCTCTTCCAGCAATACTGATACCTTTCAGATTACTGGTCTGAATGTGACTAGCTAAGAGTTGAGAGGTGAACAGAAATAGAAACGGGGAGATTGGACAACCCTGTCTAAGGTCAAATCTTGGAATCTTGGAGAGGTGCCAGATTTTAATTTGATTGAGCAATTTCCATTAGCGTATAAGGATCTAATGGTTTTACAGAATATGTCCCCAAAGCCAAATTTGGAAAGAGTTTTAAAAATGAATTTGTGTTCTATAGTGTCAAATGTCTTTATAGAAGTCAAAGAAAAGAATAAAACTTTCATCATTAATCAAGTCTGAATAGTTAAAGATATCAAAAACTAAATGCACGTTGTTTGAAATATGTCATATGTCAATATATCATAGAGCCTCTGCTTTTCATCACATGAGAGATTATCAGAAGGCTTTGATGAAAGTAAAGTCATTTTAGAAATTACAGAATCTTGCTCCTTTCTTCTGGCCTTGGCAAGATCACGACTATATTTTCTTAAAAATTTGGCCAACTTGAACTTTAAAAGTTTTAATTTCTTACCATACCAGCCTTACCAGCCTCATTCCAGTAGCACATTAGTCTTTTAATTTCTACCTTTACTGCTCTATTCACAAGAATAGATAGAATAGATATTATTATTATTATTATTATTATTATTATTATTATTATATTAAGAGGTATTGCAAATATTGGAGGATGAGGAGAGATACTAATAAGAATTGCTCTAGGGGAGGGGGAGGAGCCAAAATGTTAACATTTACTTTTTTTTTCTTTAGGTCTTTAGAGAGTACCAGAAATCAATTGTGGATTGCCTAGATCTTGTCTTGTTAGACCATGTATAGGATCTGTCATTCGGGAATTGTTCTCTCCATATTTCTAACAGACCAAATCTCTGCATAAATAACTTCAGTCTTATGCTTGAAGATGTTTCTTGGGTGGCCATCTGTCAAGAGTATCATCTAAAGCAATGTTAAAATCCCCATCAATTAAGAGAAGGCTATTAGGAAATTTGGATAGCTATCATCAGTCCAGGACCCATGTACATGTATGTATAACGTAGTCTAACCAGAGCTGTGAAGAATATAACTGGCTGATGGGCATCTTAAGAGGCAAATGAAAAAAGAGGCATAACAAACCTTCAGGGCGAAACGAGTCCAACCGCATGGGCGTTCATACACCTCCCCGCCTCTGTGATACGTCTCGGTATCTTTCAAATTGGTGAAATCATAGTCGAATTGGGGGTGAAATAATTCATCCTCATCAATGACGTGGTTCAGTCTCTCATCAATGACGTGGTTCAGTCTCTCATCAATGACGTGGTTCAGTCTCTCATCAATGACGTGGTTCAGTCTCTCATCAATGACGTGGTTCGGTGTCGTTGGAGGAGGTTTTGTGGGATGTGGAAGATTGAGGAGACTGGTGGGGAGGTTTGCTGCCGGCCAGGAGAAGCTGCGTTGTGAGGAAGCAGAGGAAATGAAAACCAGATAATGCACATTTGTGGTTTCTTCATATTGAGAATTAAATTGCCTTTTGAAAGAATGCATTTTCATAAATACATTGCCCCAAAAATCCCTTCTCCCATAATTACCAGGTTTCATCAGCGTTCAGGACTGTACAGATGAAGTTCTTGATGTGCAGCGTGGGATGTGCTGCAGGACCTCCTGCATAACTGCGTGGCGATATCCCACTCTGTTGTTTTTGGACAGAAGTTACATTGGCATTGCAGAGCACAGACAAAGCTTCAAGTACAACTTCTCTATCGATCATCTTGATGTTGTTGAGTCAAGGAAAAAGCAGTGGAAAAGTATTTGCTTGGAAAGAAATCGCTGAGGGTTTCTGATGAGTCTGTCTCCGTTCTGTCTCCTTACTGACTGATAAAGAAAGGCAGCAAGTCAAGTGTGGGACAAACGTTCAGCTTTATAGGAAGCTGTTGTCAGCAGTCTTGATCATACACAAAAAAAGACAAGCAAGTAAGGCAAGATTGCACAGTAGCTAATGGAATAGAAATGCAGCTGAATCAATAAACCACTCAAGTCAGCACTTGAGTGGTGTAACCAGATATCTGAGGGTTTTGAAGGGTTTCTGAAGTAGATATATCCATAGAAACCCTTCAAAACCCTTTTTTTTATACAGTGGTGGCCAAAATTATTAGAACACCGGACAGATCTGAAAATATTGACCTTTTCTTGCCTCCAAAACATGATTTCATTTCATAATGTTCATGAAACATGCAGATGGTTGCTCTGAGCACAACAAATATCAGATGAAGTCCTACTGTTTTTATCCACTTTTAACTTTAATATTTGGTATGTCCACCTTTTGCAGCATTCACAGCCCTCACAGTCATGTTGAGTCACATACTTTTAACTGCAAAATCATATTTTCCTTCATTATTTAATGCAGTAATCACTACACACAAAGCAAATCAGTGTACATGTCAAGTATGTACTATAGCACAAGCTCTTAGTTTTCTTTCTTCTCCCACCAAACCTGTGGAAAGACAATATAGAAAATCCATACCTTTACTGTTGTGGTGCTGGAACAACGTGAGGCTTGAAGTGAGGAGTTGAGTGGGAGACAAGAACCTTTCAAAGCCTCCTCCATGCCCTTTTATTCGTTGTGATAAACTATGTGACTTATTGGAAATCACCACAGTTCCCTGCAGACCTGACTTTCACTTTCACTTGTAAATCCTCCTCCCTCAAAATAGAAAAAAAAGGGAACTGCAAAGGAACATGCTCACATTGGTAGTGTACTAAGAAGAAGAAGGACTTTATTCACAACATTGAACACATGCAGGGGGGAAGTGGCCGCACAACACACACACACACACACGCATTTTAAAAGAATGATCAAGTCTACTACTACTTGAAGTCTACTACAAGTATACTAACACTGAATACTAGTTGCATAGACTTGTAGAAGTGCTGAATCATTGAGTCCAACCTTTAACCTGAAAACATCATTGAGTGTGAGACCAAAACCAAAACCAAAAGCCCTTTCATTAGCTGTGTTAAACCATGTGACTTCAAGGGAATACCACAGTTCCATCTATGCCCTCCCTATGCCCTCTACCCACAGCTTCATTAACTTAACTAACTCAACTCAACTCAACAACCAGAGCCTGCAGGATCATGAAGGATCCTCATCACCTCAACAACAGACTGTTTCAGCTGCTGTGGTCAGGCAAGCGCCTCCGTAGTCACGCTGCTAAAACAAAGAGACTGAGATGGAGTTTCTTTCCTCATCAGGACTGTGAACTCTGACCTCACCAGGACCCCACCAAGACCCACACACTGCCCCTCTTATACACACACACACACACACACACACACACACACACACACACACACACACACTCACACACACACACACACACACACACACACACTTAGGTAATGACTATGTAACCCACACACCATTAGGCGGTCTGTTGGTGGGGTGTCTGCACCTTTAAGAGTTGCGGTGTTGCTGTTGGTTAGGCTGCACGTGTGTTGCAGGAGGCTAGACTGCGTAAGGGGAAGCTTATGGAGATCGCCATTGCCAGCACTATCTCCGGTGTAATGTTAAACTCCAACCAGCTATTGCCATATCCGTACTTTTGTCAGGTGAATATTCGTGTTTTGGCACTGGTGCTTGTTTGTTCAACGGTTTTATGTGTTTACAGATTTAAGATTATATATGTTGTTGTTAGTGACTTAAAATTTCTAATCGTTCTTTTAGCTAATTATGTCAATAGAGTTTGGCTACGAGGTACTGACTGCCCAATGTTTAAAAATGTATATTAAGTTAATTTGTTCTGATATATACAGTAGATCCCGCAGAGGACATCTAGCGTTGTATCCAAGTACTTTTCCCCCCCTTGGGACTTAAAGCCTTTAAGAGCTCTATTTCTTTTCTTTTTTTGTTTCTTTTATTTGAATGGTAGGCCTACCAATGTGTCTTGATGAACACATGTAAGAATATTTTTGTTTCCCTTTGGACAATTAAAATACAATATTGCGTAAGTTTAATTTAGTTTATTGTACTGAATAAAGAAGTCAAAGAAACATTTCAGTTCATTTTTAACAACCAGATAGTATACGGCTATCAACTCTGGAATAGATTTCTCAAATTGTTGGTACAACTTAACAGTGTTTAAGTGTGTCAGGTTACAACTACACATAATTTATAGTATATTACATTCAGACGATTTCCCTTAATACTATATTTTCATTTCCAAAGTGCTCTTACTGTAAATACTGTGTTGTTTTTTATAAAAGAGCTCTTACTGTAATTACTGTGAATAATCTGTTGTTGTTTTTTTATTGTAAATACTGTGTACTATTGCACTTTTGCACATTCCCGTTGAGCATTGCCACTTTTTCATTTCACTACACACCCCATGTGTGTATGTGACAAATAAAGTTCTTGAATCTTGAATCTTGAATCTATTATAGTTCAGTTGACAGAGAGTCAAGCTGTAGTTTGAAGTAAACAAACTGTATCAGCAAGTCATATACATTTCTACATGTTACAAATTACAAACGTATTACTCAGCAGGTTACATTAGGCTATGCACCAGTTATGAACTATGCTACAACTTGCAACACCAATATTCATGCATTGAAATCATATTATAATCTCTTTTGAATGGCAGTGCCATGGTATCTATGATGTACTGCACAGGCATTTTACTTTCACTTTCATCTGATATGATTTCCAGGAAAACAGCCTCTTTGAAACAGGATCCTACGGTAATGGTTGGTAACTAGTGGTGCTGGTCTGTAACCCTAATGTTTTTGTGCTAGTTTATTATCAACCCATAGGGCTGAACCCCTAATAATCTGGTTCACAGATGCAATTTGTAAAATGCCTGTGAATGTATGACAGCTTATAGAATCACTGCAGCTATAACCAACATGAAGTTACGCAACCTTTGAGAATCCATTCTAATCTGTGTCACCGGTTCAAAGTCTCATGTATGAGGTTAAATTGGTTTTACATACTCAAACACATTCAGGACTGACATAGGTACTCACATACACAGTTTCTTTCTCTCATCTGATTTCTTTGAAATGGGTCTCTTCTGGGAGAGCAGTCTGCCGTAGTGAGGAGGATTCCTTCAACCAGAGGATTCAGGCTTTTCCCATCATTATTAAGGCCACGATGATACAGATGTTTGTTTTAATCAAGTTTTATTTCTGTCTTGATTCAAAGCATTAAACTTTATATACGCTTGCACTGACCAGTTCTTAATCATCGCTCCTACTTTCTAGTTCTTTCTCTCCTAATATTGAGACCTTTATCACATAATGAGAAAAGATGTCATAATTACAAGATAATGTTTCCACGATTAACATCTTTTCTCATAATATCTTTAATCGTAATTACAAGATATTTATCACGTAACAATGAGGGAAAAAATGGCATAATTAAGAGATATTTTTCTCAAAATAATGCCAATTTCTCCAAACAATCATTATCACAACAAGAAGAAATATTGTAATTCTGAGATAAGATCTCATATTTATGAGAAAACACGCAGATTTTTCCATCCGAATTAATTCAATATGCTTCCCTAAATGGCAGTAAGCTATAAGTGAGAGGAAATGTGTAAAAGCAGCAGCACTGTGAATTAAAGACACTCAACTATCAACATCCCTTCAACACCAAACATGCAGCACAAGGCAGAACTATGGAAGACAC
The DNA here is from genome assembly GCA_034670385.1 of Hoplostethus mediterraneus. Lineage (NCBI taxonomy): Eukaryota > Metazoa > Chordata > Actinopteri > Trachichthyiformes > Trachichthyidae > Hoplostethus > Hoplostethus mediterraneus. Next base: position 521,169 of record JAXDDW010000036.1, on the reverse strand, counting down.
CTGAACATGGTATGTATTTTTCCATTGGTATATTAATTCATATTTATTCATTTTATATCCCTAACATAATTCAGATCACATTTTTCATGTGTAAATAACAATACATAATGTCCCAAATATTCTGGCCAATATTAAAAGAACGCGATAGAGAAGCCAGGACTAGAATTGTCCACAGGTCTGCATTAAGCGCCGGGTCCTTCTCTCCCGTTCACATTCAGGACAGTGTCACAAACGTTTGTATATGTAGATGACGTTGTTGCAAGAAGAACAGCGATGCTCCACATCTTTACAGGAGTCCACGCAGAATGGGATACAACAGCAGAGAAGGCACCTGCAGAAGGAGGAAACAAGTGAAGCACTTCACCATAATTGATGCAGGCACCCCTTGGACCAATCAGTAACAAGATGCGTCATCACTCCAAGTTTCATCAAAAGCAGACTGGTGATTGTAGCAGTAATGGCTTTTTTCAAATGTGAAAATGTTCCCTTTAATTATAGCGCCCCCATCAGAGTAATCAGCGTATTTTTTAAATGCCAGAACACAATGAAAATGCCCCCATTAGGCCAAAAAGTATACCTTTTAAAACACAAAACCAGAATCAGATCAGTGGTGTCTAAGGCTATGTACAATTTGAAAAGCCATATTTATATTTAAATATGCGTTTTTGGTGGTTTAGTGTGGAAGGCGAGGTTTTCGAAAACACTAGACCCGAAAATGCTGTTTTTAAATTAAATTAAATTTGCTTTCATTTTAGGAATGTGGAGTAAGGAAGGGATGGCAATTGAAATTCATGAGAATTTAAATGAGAAATGTCATGGTGTACTTTAATCTCACTGTGATTTTCCATTGGATGAAGTTTCATTACAAAATTAGATATCCACCATTTGTAAAAAGTGACACCTACTCTCAAAATGATGGGATTAAAATGTAAAAGAAATTGGCACTTTTTAAAAGATTGTAGATGACAGCAAAGAAAGTTTGTAGGCAGTGAACAAAGCTTTTGTGAGATGTGAAATAGAATAATAGAAGATAGGAGTCATCTAATAAAAAGTATCCTGAGATGTTTTTTTGTGGGTAATAACCTAAGCCTTTGCAAACATATGCCACAAGTGGGCATTGGTTCGACCCAAGCCCCACCCTATTTCCACATGTTTGCTGTGATTGGTCGGTAGAAAGAATTCGATAGGGCACATGCTACTGCTACCTCCTCTATCTCCACTATGAAACTAATAGCTCCAGTGTGCAGTGGGTGCTTGGATGTCTTACCCAAAGATGGTGAGACCACCACAGATTGCCCATGTCATCAGGCCTGGTTTGTACTCTGTCACAGTGACCACTGTCTGCTGGCAGTGGGGACACATGGCCTGGCCTGGGCTCTCCTGCAGATTGGGGGTTACCACCAGATGGGTCACTGAGGAGAGAGACACATACATAAGATAGAAGCTCTGTCTCTATTTTCTCTACTTCCCTTGTATCCTCCTGCACACATCCGTCACGTTCGATTAGGATTATAGAATTGGATTATACAGTATAGTTGATTAGATTTGATTCACTGGATGTTTGATAACCAGGACTGACAGGATATGACAGAGAAACCTGAGCCTGAAATTTCTTGAGGCTCTTTAAATGAAGTGTTTGTAAAGAGTGTATAGTGATGACCCTGTATTTTGGGTTACAGTGGGATCAGACAATTAGAAATTACAAAGATTATTTTAAATTGGAGTTGGACACAGATCAAATTCAGTCTGCACCTTCATCAGATGGTAAGGGTTAGAAGTTAAATAAATACATAAAATGTTTTACTGAAAAAAAAGCCCTGGAGAAACAGCGACAGCAATGGTTCTGAATGTGAAGGTGTCAATTTTACATTAACCACTGGATGGCAGTAAAAAGCTTGGAAGCGTCTAAAGCTCAAAACCCCGCCTGTTTCTTTAGCCCCGCCCCGTCCCGCAGCCTCCCTCCAAGGGTACCTCGTAACGCTGGCAACACTAGCTATACTACTTGTTATCCACTAGAGAGCAGTCAAATTTAGGCTATCGATCTCTGACCTAACCAACTCCAGCAGCTCCTTTCATTCATGCAACAGAATTATTGCATTGTTCATTTTCTTTTTGTATATTGCATTTTGACTGCAGTTTCATTGATGCTCAAGTTGCCATTTCTGTTGTGTTGCATGACACTTTTTGCAAATAAGCTGTAGTATTTCTACATTGTGTCTGCTTCCTAAGACTCTTGCATCACCATCAATTTAACCATGATCACACCTGACAATGATTACACAAGTAATTTGGCTGCTTCTGTGAAGGGACATGATTGTGTGACATTGACAGTGAAATAGGCCTAGCTTGTTTTTTGTAAGGAAAATGATGTAAATCTCCTTATGATGCTCTATTCTGGTTTATAGAGCATAATGATGACTTTGTATATACAGTATTTCATTCGTTTTATGGGTATTTTAATGGCCAATTGAACAAAAACGACTGAAACCTCTTAAATATGCCAAGTGTTCTAATAATTTTGGCCACCACTGTATATATACAAAGTTATAGGCATGAAAATTATTGAGTACCAAATCTGATCTAGTCAAGTCAAATGATGCAAAAAAAATCAGGTTTGAGGGAACTTTTCTTTCAAAATAATTTTTTTCTTAAAGCCCCAGGAAACTTATTGAATATATATCAAAGTTTAGTGTCTAATTAAGCATCCACAAAAATCGGAGTGAAAATAAATGTTGAGAAATATTAGAAAACCTCGTTCAAATGAGGGGGTCGTTCAGAACAGGGGGGTTGAAGTGGGCGTGGTATTTTCTGACATTTATGACACAGAGAATTAATTCATCCAATCATTAAAAAATGCACATCAGTTGTCCCGCCCCCAACATGTGCAACAGCTTGAGAGTTTGACATGGGCGGAGCTATCCATCATGTCAGGATGTCAATCAAATCCTGATTTGACACGCCTGCACAGTCCTGAGAAATGGCCTGAAACAGCTAAATGATGTTTTTGAACAAGGTTTTCTAATATTTCTGAACGTTTATTTTCACTCAGATTTTTGTGGATGTTTAATTAGACACTAAACTTTGATATCATATATTCATATATTCATTCAACTATTTCAAGCCAAGTTTCCTGGGGCTTTAAGTTTTGCCTTTATTGGTCAGTTAACAGCAGAGAGACAGGAGGGATAACACACCCTCAGCCTTCACCCTCACTTTCCCGTTTTCTAGTCTTCCGTCTTGTTGCTGTCTGTCTGTGTTGTGTGTGTATGTCTCTCTCTCTCTCTCTCCCTGCAGGTTGGTGGGCGTGTCCCTGAGGGCTCCTGTCTGCACAGCTGATTCCAATCCCTCATCTTCCCTGTGTATATTAGCTCTGCCCTCATACATGCTCACTGCTTGTTTGTCTAGTTTGCCTATTGCCATTCTAGCTTTTCCCAGTCTAGTAAGTTCTTGGACCCATGGACCCAACAGACCCCGACCAGCTCTGGAACGCCCTTGCCAGCCAGGGCGCAGCTATCGGCCGCCACGATCATCTCCTCCATGAGGTAATGGAGGACATACGTGGATTTTCAGCCCACATTGCCAACCTCGCAGCCCAGGTCCAGCAACCTCCTGGCCCACCATCAGCCGAACCTCCCACTCCAGCCCAGCCCTCCCTCAGCCAGACCCTCATCTGGGATTCCTAAGCAGTGAGCCGCCCAGAGATCTCGACTCACTCAGTGAACGTCGTAGGGAGAGGGCCGCCAGCCTCGTCTTCCAGTCGCAGCAGCTCTTCTGCTCCAGTCTCCGCTCCGCCTTCACCTGCTCCACCTTCTTCCTGGTTTCCCGGTGACAGCCAAGGGGAGCCGAGTCACCGCCCACCGAGCCCATGCACCTAGGTAGAACCAGGCTGACCTCTGCTGAGCGCCGGAGGAGATTGCAGGGGGACTGCTGCCTATACTGCGGCCAATCCGGTCACTACCTGGCTACCTGCCCTCTGCGCCCAGTAAAAGGCAGGGCCTACGAGTAGTGGAGAGAATACTGGTAGGTCCAACTTTGTCTCTCCACTCCAACCGTTCCCGCAGCCAACTCCACACCACTCTGCACTGGGGAGGTCAGTCCTTGCCGGTCTCCGCAGGGCTGACGTGGACTTGATAGACTCTTCCCTGGCCCACCAGTTGGGCATCACCACCGTCCCGTTGGAGACCCCGTTGGAGACCAGAGCTCTCGACGGCCGTCTGATCGACAAGGTCACCATTGTCACCATCCCTGTCCACCTGCTCTTCTCCAGAAACCATCACGAGGAGATCAGGCTGCACCTCATTGACTCACCCCATGTGCCATCGTCTTAGGTCATCCCTGGCTAGAGAGACGTAATCTACACATCTACTGGTCTACAGGATCTGTCACTGGGTGGCGCAGTCTTACAACTCCACCTGCCTCTAACACACATGCTCTCTTCCAGACGAATACCCAGAACTGCCACCAGCCTACCAGGACCTGAGGGAGGTTTTCAATAAGCGGCGAGCTACCTGTCTTCCTCTCGACCATCCATACGACTGCACCATCAACCTACTGCCTGGTGCCACTCTACCCCGGGGGCACATCTACTCCCTCTCCAGTGAAGGAGGCTATGGAGAGGTATGTGCGGGAGTCTCTCGCTGCTGGCCTATTCTTTGTGGGGAAGAGAGACAAGTCTCTCTGTCCTTGTATTGACTTCCGTAGGTTGAATGATATAACCACTAAAAACCGTTACCCTCTTCCACTCTGCTTTCGAGCTCCTCAAGGGATCTTCCATCCTATGCCCCTTTTTGCACAAAATCTCAAACTTTGGGTGTAAGTTTGGTCCGTATCTCCCAAACCACTGGTCGGATTGGCCTAAGATTTGAGATTTGGTGTTCAAATGTGTGATCCAAATCAACAAAAACATTTCATCAAAATCTGAGGTGGTCGGGTTTAACTGTTTGGGTGATTTGACCCGGAATAACCCTTCCTCCACCTGCATCCAAAGACATGGTTTCATATTACAGCCAGTTAGCGGGTAGAGCTTTTTACTCACCTGTCAAAACAGAAGAGCATACTATCTGGCTTGCTACACCTGTACGACATGTGGATGTTGACCCAGCTCTGCCAGCCCCAATACTTGCAGTTTTCTATCGTATGGAGAGAAGTCGTGCCAAACTCTGAATCAAATTCACCAATTTACTGTGGTCTTGCTTATTGGCAAATGCATATACCTTGTAACTTAAAGCCTTTTATGTAGAAGTTACATTGGCATTGTAGAGCATGGACAACACTTCAAGTGCAACTTCTCTATCGGTCATCTTGATGTTGTTGAGTCAAGGAAAAAGCAGCGAAAAAGTATTTGCTTTGAAATGAATCGCTGAGGGTTTCAGATGAGTCTAACGTTCTGTCTCCTTACTGACTGTGATAAGGAAAGGCAATGAGTCAAGTGCGTGACAAAAATTCAGAATTGTAGGCAGCTGTTGTCAGCAGTCTTGATCATACACTTACCAAAAAAATGACACGCAAGGAAAGATTGCACAGTAGCTAATGGAATAGAAATGCAACTGAATCAATAAAGCACTCAAGTCAACTTGAGGGGTGTAAATGGATATCTGAGGGTTTTTAATGCCATACACATGAGAACATTACACTAAAGGCTGCTCAAGACTTTGGGAACAAAGCCTGGCACTGTTTGTCATTAAGTGCATTTTATTTGTATTTTACTTAAAAGTAAACAGGAAGTAGATAAATACAATACTTTTTTTTTTTTTACTGTTAAATTTGTATAATGCCCTTTGCACATTCTCGTGAGCATTGCCACTTCATGTCACTGCATGTATGTGTACGTGACAAATAAAACTCGGAGAGCGAGAGAGAGACTTTGTGTGAGCAATGTGGTTGTTTGACATCATTGTCATCTTCCCCCTCTGACACACAAGTGGAGGCATCGCTGCGTCCCTGGCAGATATCTGGGAGTGGATGTCGATGCACCACCTGAAGCTCAACCTGGACAAGACTGAGCTGGTGGTCCTCCCGGGGAAGGGCTGTGTGACGTCAACTCAGACGTGGAGCTGATTTTTCTGTTCTGCAGTTCCTCAAATGTTCATTTCAATCTGTCTGTCTTTTTCCAAGTGGTAGTTTATTATGTATCTGGTTTTTAATTCTGTTCTACCTTTTTCACTCTTTGTTTCCATCTCTTCCTCTAGGTTTACTTTCTTATCCTTCTTCCTTCCTTCCCTCATCCCTCCCCTTTTGTGTCTTCTAGTTCCTCTTCTCTCTCTAGGCTCCTATATCCCTTTGTTGTACTGAGGAGGGCTACTTCAAGCCAACCCAGCGCCACGGCAGTACTGGTCAGTGTTGGTGTGTGGACAAATATGGCAACGAGATCACCCACACATTTGTTTCTACATATTTGTAAAGTAAATACCACTAACCAGCCACTGTCTTCAGATGAACAGAGAAGGTTTGTTGGTGTTGTCTTTGCCCTTATTAGCTCCCATCTGTCTCGTCTGTCTTTCAGAGTTCGCTCTTTGATCCAGGTGGAGGCTGAGTGACTGTCTTCTCTCTCCCTGTGATACCTGACAGCCTGCAGAGCTTCTCTTTCAATAGAATATTGAATCTTAGGGAACAATAAAACGACTAGTTCACTCTGACAGAAACACAACCGAGACAAGAGGATGTGGAAGTGGGTGACGATTTGTTGCAGAACATGACTTTTTATGGGGTTTTTTGCCTGTCTGATTGTGCTGCTGTCTTTTTGACTTTCTCTCAACCTCTGACTCATGGAGGATAAAACTTTGGGATTTGACATCAGTGATCTTAAGCCTTTCCCACTTTGAGGTTGTATAAAGGAAGGCAAACTTGCCATACCTCTTTTGACCGCAGACAATATGCTTCTCAATCCTCAACACTTGTTTGTCTCTGTCTGACACTCTGTTGGTCTATCCATCTCTAATCTGTCTGTCTCTGTAGATGAGAACCAGGAGACCTTGGGGGATTTTGGCAGTGGAGGTGCAGTTATTCTCCTTGACGACCAGGAGGAGGAGCCATTACAGAGTGGACAGGAGAAACGGAAACAGAGGTGGAGCCGGATCCATCCCCAGGAGCCATCAAGGACGATGAGCACCAGGGTCCTGTTCCAAGAAGCAGGTTCAGCAAACTCTGAGTCTAACCCTGAACTCTGAGTTGATTCATTCCAGATGGCCAAGTCTGAGTTTTCGGTTCCAGAACGGCTGATTTGAGTTTGTTCCATCAACTTTGAGTATGTTCACCTTGAGTTAAGCGTGTGCGCGACGACAATAAAAAGCCATCAGCAATGGAGGTCCGATACTACGATTCACCATGGCAACCAGCAAGCAGAAGGGTCGTAAAGGTATTGGGGGGGAGTTTTTTTTTTGCCCCCCACAGTGTGTGTGTGTGTGTGTGTGTGTGTGTGTGTGTGTGTGTGTGTGTGTGTGTGTCCACCCTATAGGACAATGCTGACGGGTGTTTGCTGTGGACGTTGGGCAGTGTTGGTGCCTGCATGGTCCCCTAGTCCTACGATGACACTGACTGAGCTGCTGTTTGCTGTGATGCCCCATCTTATTGCGCTTTTACCTCAGCTCTGGTTCTGCTCTGAGATGCTTGTTTAGGGAGGAAATGCACTTATGATTTCTGGTGACTAGTAGTTCTCTACCTACCTATGTTGAATAAACTTATTGTAAGTCGCTTTGGATAAAAGCGTCTGCTGGAATGTAATGTAATGTAGAGCAGTCTATAAAGTGCTAACAGTTCGGTTGCTACCGTTACCAGGCAAGCCAAACATTTCGTTAAAGCGACACTGATCACAGAAAGAGTGGACAGACAAGGTTCAAGGTTCAAGACTCAGGTCTTCTCAAGGTTTATTCATGGTTTAACCACTGCAACAGAAATAAGACACAGAGAAGTGGAGGAATTTCTTCTTGTTTTCTCATGAAGTTTCTCACCCCGTTAGACAACTTTCAGTAGGACCCCATAGGGACGAATGGCCCTTTCTACCAGCTCCTGCTCTTTTTCATCTGACGTTCCCGCCGGGACGGGAACCAGCCAGTATTTACCCTGGTTGTGTTTCTCCCTGTAATCTGGGTTAATTCGATTCTGCAGAATCACTCGGTAGGTCTTGCCCGTCTTCTTGGAGATGAAGGTTTTGGAGTAGTGGATCGCCTCAGAGATGTACGGGGTGGAATAAATCCCCCTGCCGTACACCTGGCCTGAACCTGCCTGTTAAATACAAACATAAATCAGCATTGATCAACTTTCAACCCAATAATGAGATTTATCTAAAGCACTAACCCTAACCCTGATTTAACCAATTTGAGAAGATATATTTCTGATGCGCACACACACACACACACACACACACACACACACACACACACACACACACACACACACACACACACACACACACACACACACAATATGAAAGTTTGTAAAGTTAAAGAACTGGATTTGCTGCAAATCTATTACAGAACTTTTCTTAACAAATGTGAAACCTCGTAGTGTCCTTCGATAATGCCTTCAGCTCCTTTCTTTGATGTCCCATGGTAAGACACAGGCCACTCCCCTGGCACTGACTGTGTACTACGGAATCGTTTTCCCAGCCAGGCATTTCCATCTGGGTACTTATCCAGGACCTGAGGTGAAACGACGAGTATTAGATGCAGCAGTGCAGTTTGAGGGTTGGTTGTGAAGGTATGAGGGAAATGTATGGAGGGTCGTCAGCGCCACAATTGTACAGCAAGTACCCCCTGTCTGACTTCTTCCTGTGTGGACTTCCTCATAGGTCTAACACCTGTCTGATATCTTTTTACCATCTCAATATCTATATCTTTGATAGGCTACTTGACTTGCTGATACTGTATGTCTTTGCAGCCTTACTAACTATGGAGGACCACAGGTGTCACGGACATAGTAATAAAGCATTTCATTAATTAATAAATTTGTAGTAGTAATATGATTTTTTTGTTTTCGAAATAAATAAACCTTGCTTGAAATGAACTGCTGTCCCGGCAGACACCCTAAATAAGATGACCTGGTTGTGACAATAAAACCCTCAACTCTGGCAAAATGAAATAATGATGAAACAGAAGCTTTGACAAAACCAAATTAAGGCTTCATGTTTACTGTGATGGATTATCTAGCTCGGCAGTTTTCAAGTCTGGGGAAGTTGTTTTTCATACTGTACAAAAATGATTATCAACTATCATCAGTCCAAGGATCCTTAAGGATCCTTTCCACCCCAGCCACAAGCTGTTCTGCCTGCTGCCCTCAGGCAGACGGTTTCGTAGTATCCGGACTCGCACCACCAGATTCAAAGACAGTTTCTTCCCACAAGCCATCAGGCTCTTGAACTCACACACCTGAGCCCCCCCCCGTCCCCCCTCCACTACTCATTATAAGGTAGTCTAACCAGAGCTGTGAAGAATATAACTGGCTGATGGGCATCTTAAGAAGCAAATGAAAAAAGAGGCATAACACACCTTCAGGGCGAAACGAGTCCAACCGCATGGGCGTTCATACACCTCCCCGCCTCTGTGATACGTCTCGGTATCTTTCAAATTGGTGAAATCATAGTCGAATTGGGGGTCAAAGAATTCACCCTCATCAATGATGTGGTTCGGTCCCACTCCCAAGGCATCAGCGCCATAAGGGCTGTCCAAGGTGGAGAAGTTTGCTGCCGACTGACCACTTTGGAGGACGCTTTTGATGCAGCGGAAGCTGCGTTGTGAACTTGCGCTGTGAGGAAGCAGAGGAGATAAAAATCAGATAATGCACATTTGTGGTTTCTTCATATTGAGAATTAAATTGCCTTTTGAAAGAATGCATTTTCATAAATACATTGCCCCAAAAATCCCTTCTCCCATAATTACCAGGTTTCATCAGCGTTCAGGACTGTACAGATGAACTGATTGATGTGCAGCGTGGGATGTGCTGCAGGACCTCCTGCATAACTGCGTGGCGATATCCCACTCTGTTGTTTTTGGACAGAAGTTACATTGGCATTGCAGAGCACAGACAAAGCTTCAAGTGCAACTTCTCTATCGATCATCTTGATGTTGTTGAGTCAAGGAAAAAGCAGTGAAAAAGTATTTGCTTGGAAATAAATCTCTGAGGGTTTCTGATGAGTCTGTTTCCTTACTGACTGTGAAAGGCAGTGAGTCAAGTGTGGGACAAACATTCTTTTTATAGGAAGCTGTTTGCGTTATCTTGATCACAGACTTCCCAAGAACAATAACAAGCAAGGCAAGATTGCTCAATAACTAGTAGGAATTCAGCTGAAGCAATAAAGCAGACAAGTCAGGACTTCATTGGTGTAACCAGATATCAGGGGTTTTCATTGTGAAGAAGTTTTTGTCAACTTTTATTTATTCTTGTTTTTCTTTCTTCTATAAGACCCTTCCTGTTTTCCTTCTTCTTTTCTGAATATCGATAACATGAAAACCTTACAGGAACATTACATCTACCTGCCATGACATGAGTACATTATTACATTACACTGAAGGCTGCTAAACACTTGGAAACAAAGCCTGGCACTGTTTGTCATTAAGTGCGTTTTCTTTGTACTTTTTAAAAAGGGTTGTAGCAAAACAAAAAACAAAATGTAAACAGGAAGTAGATAAATACAATGGAGAGACATATATATATAGAGAGAGAGTATAGTCATGAAATCATTGATCTCATTGAATACCAAATCTGATCTCAAGTGATGCAAAAAATCCATAATCCAACATGTTTGAGGGAACTTTTCTGTCAATATTTTTTTTTTTTTTCTTAAGTTTTGCCTTTATTAAGAGCAGAGAGACAGGAAGGACAGGAGGCAACACACACACACACACACACACACACGACAAGGCTCCTGGGCCTGAGTCGAACCCCAGACCGCTGAGCCACCAGGACGCCCCAGAACTTTTCTTTCAACCTGAGCAGTTTGAGTCGTCTAGCTAAGATGTATGTAGTATTATGTATGTAAGTAATAATGTAATATTGATCTCCAGAAATCATTCAGCTTTGGCCACAGCCAAAACAAAGAGCAACCACTTCATGATGGCACCAATCACACACAATCATCAATCAATGGATCAATGGATCAATGTTTGGTGTTTAGCCAGCTTTTTACGTTACCAGTGCAACCTATGGACCTATTTTAAAAATTGAAAGACTGAATGCCTAAAGCAAATTTAACCAGAGTGTATCTGGTTTATGGCATCTTGCCATAATTCATCAGGAAATAATATGTACAAATTGCTGGTTTGTGATAAGGAGAAGTGGGTCATGTGACCCAGATGTGCCCTCAGATTACAACATGTTCACGTTGACGTTCCTTGGAAAGAATCAAGGAAGCAATTTTTACTTCCTTCAGTGGAACAAGAACTGGCACAAGTATTGACTGAGCAAGATTTTAGAAACACCACACCTAGATCAGCTTTCAGATCTGTGAAACATGTTCATGTTTTCAGTTTCAAGAGAAAGACACCAGGGAGGTGCAGGAGGGACAAGTCCTCAAGGGGGTTTATGGGAAAGGTGTTCCTACCAATCTCTTATTGTTTATTTATAATCATTATTATACCAATGTATTACGATTCATTTGGCAATGATATATTAAAAATGTTTTAAAATGCTACACATTCGACCAGATAATTGAGGTAATACGTCTCAAGGTGTTATCCAAGTAAATCCATACATCACGAGAATCTGTTTTATCCGCCATTTGCTGGTCACTTTGGTCTGTAGCGCCAGTGGGAATGCAACCCCTAACCCTGGCAATGTTAGCCAGCTACCCATCGGGCTGCACAGGACCTCCAGGCAGGACTCACTGTTTTCTTCTGTTACCCCATCCTGTTCAGCACTGTGTTGTACTGGGCTGTGTGCGAAAAAAATATATTTCCCCAGTGGGGATCAATAAAGTACGTTTTCTTACTGCAGTGAGGAATTGTTGAATGAGTTCTGTGCTTCCAGATTCCAATAAAGTGGGAACTCTTGGCCACTGAGCATCTCCATTAGAGCAACTGGAGGTTAAAGGGGTATTCATAATTCTATAACCTCAACCTCCATAGGATCAGTGGGAATTGCAACAACAACAACATAAATACTGGAATAATAAAACTGTGTTGTCATTTGCTGTTTTTTACTTGTTTTTTAGCCTTTGTAGCTGAAATGTGGAATTTAGGAGAACTGCAGTGTTCGGGGAGGGACGAGCACAGGACGAAAAGTGAGTTTGAAAGCCAGAAATCCAAGTAATCGTTGAGTCATCAGTCCTGATCAACAACACTCAACCCCCATAGATATATTATTTAAAAAATGATTTCCTGGTTACATTGCTCCAGGGCCTGTTGAGGAGGAGCGTGACTCGTTCACTTTCTCCTCCCAGTTTCTTACAGCTAGGATTCACACTGGCAACCTTCCAATCACAATCCTCCTCCAGTCCACTTACTGCTGCCCCCTAGTGTCATGCTTATGTCGATGTGACAAATTTAGGACCCAAAGGAGACTAATAATCTCCCATTAAACATATTTGCCTACTAAAATACTGCAAATAGTCCTGTTTCTGGTAGATCAGGCCTCATGTATGCCCATGCTTTTGCTTTGTGCAATACTGTGTTGATCCCTGAAGATCCCTGAACAGCCCCCTACTGTACTCCCTGTACACACATGACTGTGTGGCCAGGTTCAGCTCCAACTCAATCGTGAAGTTTGCGGATGACACAGTGGTGGTGGGCCTGATCTCCAACAACGATGAGAAGGCCTACCTGGAGGAAGTTGCCGATCTGACACTCTGGTGTCAGGACAACAGCCTCCTCTTGAACGTCACCAAAACTAAGGAGCTGATTGTGGACTTTAGGAGGACACAACAACAGAGGACGTATTCACCACTGAGGATTAATGGGACGACTGTGGAGAGGGTGAGCAGGTATAAATACCTGGGAGTCCACATCTCCGAGGATCTGACATGGACTACACACACAGACACTCTGGTGAGGAAGGCGAGGCAGCACCTTTACCACCTCAGGCAACTGAGGACATTCAAGGTCTCCCGGAGGATCCTTCAGTCCTTCTACTCTGGAGCTGTAGAGAGCATCCTGACAGGAAGCATCACTGCCTGGTTTGGCAACAGCTCCGCTCAGGACAGGAAGGCTCTGCAGAGAGTATTGGAACTACACTCCCCACCCTGCAGGACTTGTACACCAGGACCAGAACCAGAGCCTGCAGGATCATGAAGGATCCTCACCACCCCAACAACAGACTGTTTCAGCTGCTGCGGTCAGGCAAGCGCCTCCGTAGTCACGCTGCTAAAACAGAGAGACTGAGACGGAGTTTCTTTCCTCATCAGGACTGTGAACTCTGACCTCACCAGGACCCCCACCAAGACCCACACACTGCCCCTCTTATACACACACACACACACACACACACACACACACACACACACACTTAGGTAACGACTACACATAGTTTATAGCTCATTACATTCACACATTTCCCCCATCTACCTCTTATTTTATATTTTATATTCTATTAAGTGCTCTTACTGTACATATTGTGTTGCTTTATATAAGAGCTCTACTGTAATTATTGTACTTTGTATATTTTTTTCATACTGTAAATATTGTGCTGGTTTTCTACTGTTAAATACTTTGTATAATGCCCTTTGCACATTCCTGTGAGCATTGCCACTTTTCATTTCACTGCATGTATGTGTATGTGACAAATAAAACTCTTGAACTCTTGAACTTTTCTTTTGTCCCCCTCCACAAGGAGGTCAAAGGTCAGCTGGTAGGGATTCGTTCTTGCTCAAGGGCACTTCAGCAGGGCAGATGCTTGCTGTCACTGGGCATTGAACCTGGACCCCCTGTCTGAAGGAAGAAAGCAAGCTTTTCTTGAAGTGTCTGTGTTTGTGTGTCTCTGTTTGTGTGTGTGTGTGTGTGTGTGTGTGTGTGTGTGTGTGTGTGAGTGAGAGAGAGAGAGAGAGAGAGAGAGAGAGAGAGAGAGAGAGAGAGAGAGAGAGAGAGAGAGAGAGAGTTTGAACTTGTGTTTGAATGTTATATACATTCAAATAAATAACATTGTAGACATACCAGTATAATGTTATATACACTGTATACAGTATAGATGCAGTACACACACATATACATATACACATACATATGTATACATTTGATTTCAGGTAAAACGTTTAGTGTGTGTGCGCGTGGATGTATGTGTATGTATAATAAAAAGGTATCCTGTTCCTTTAAATGTTTGAAAGGCCAGCGCGCGGCCGCTCTCCTCACGTCAATCCCACAGTTCCATGAGGCAAAGATGGCGGCGGTGTTGGAGCGGAGCTTCATAGAGATATGTGGATTTGAGAGGGAAACGCTTCACAGATTCCGAGAAATAACAGTGAACCTCGGTAAAGCTTTGTGATTGCCGCCATATCTCTATATTATCTGTCCTTGTATTTGTGGAAGTTTGTCTGTAAAGCAGGGAGGGCTAATGAGCGGGTAAGCCATGCTAGCACGGCTAACCCAGCTAACGTTAACATTAGCTAGTAGCGGTATAACGGGGCCTTGTCAGGTGTACCGGTATGTTGCTGTACCACAATCTTTAGCTAGGTAGCGTAATGTTAAGTCACCTCAACTTGTCAAATTCATCATGGTTACCTCTTCTTAGTGTGAGAAATGCGGTTGTTTGACGTCGTTATTGTACGTTAGTTACTTCCTCCACCTGCCTCCAAAGACATGGTTTCATATTACAGCCAGTTAGCGGGTAGAGCTTTTTACTCACCTGTCAAAACAGAAGAGCATACTATCTGGCTTGCTACACCTGTACGACATGTGCATGTTGACCCAGCTCTGCTAGCCCCAATACTTGTGCACGTTTTGGGATAATAGAAAACTGCACAGTTTTCTATCGTATGGAGAGAAGTCGTGCCAAACTCTACTGAATCAAATCCGCCAATTTAATGTGGTATTGCTTATTGACAAATGTATATACCTTGTAAAACTTAACTTAAAGCCTTTTCTGAATCGTTACGGGCCAGTCTTGAGTTGGGGATACATCCGCTACACCAAGCAACGCTTATTTCAGTGAACAGGGTTCCTACAGGGTTCCTACACAGGTCTGGAAAGTTTGGAAATGTATGGAAAAATAATTTGGTACTTGATAAGTTTGGAAATTGCACAAAAGAAGTTTGGAAAAGTGTGGAAAGTTATTGTTGTACTGTCTGGATTCACAACTAAAATTTCAATTTATAGACGTCTGTTCGCCTCTGCCGCTTGTTGGATCACCTGTTTGCTTGAACTAGTAACTATGTGCAAAGTGTTTAGTGTTACGTTCTCTCCATGCAACAGGTGTTGGGGGCTATCGCGCCCCGTGCACAGGACTGTCATGGGAAATCAGCATTGATAAGCATAGTGTTTCTTTTCCACAGGTCTCAATGCACTTCCTGGTGGGGTCAAGTTCCCGGACAGTGCCGGAGGTTTCCACTATGCGGAGAGCGGGAAGCTGCTGTCCATCACCAGCAACAGATTCATACACTGGTGAGTGACGTCACCGTTCTCCGGCCATTCACTGCAGAGTCATTACAGTGTTAGTATGTTGAAAAAGACATGCGTTGAGTGTTTTTGGGGTTGATTTTTGGAGAGCCCATTTGAACTGTATTGGAGAGCCGCTTTCTCTGGCAAGCAAGACGTAAGGAGCTCTATGGTGAAGCAATTAACAAGATTTTGGTCGGAATCAATCAGTATGATGGGGAAAATGGATCCAGGTAAAAAAAATAGCTGGAGTTGTCCTTTATATCAGTGCATGCCTAAAATGTGGCACTTTTAAGGTATCTCTTCTCACTGACACACAAACATCCCATACAGTGTTTTGCACAGGATGTCCGTTTACTTAAGCAGGTGTGTGTGTGTGTGTGTGTGTGTGTGTGTGTGTGTGTGTGTGTGTGTGTGTGTGTGTGTAGACTTGTTATTGATGTTTTATTTAACAAGCCTAGTAACTCATTTATCACTTATTTATCAGGCACTAATGTCTCAATCTCAATCTAGTATAAACCAATAGTGTTCCGACATGACTGACTGTTATACTTCCAACTGATTTTCCAAGTCTTCCTTTCAAACTCTCCATTCAGTTTGCGCCGGCACAGATGCACCGCTGCATCATAGGTGCAATGAATTATGGTCATTGTAGTTCACCAACATGCTTTGGTGCTTGGCAGAATTAAATCTTGATTGTTTGAAAACTTCATTGGTGAGTCGCCAGCCTCGTGCGTTACAGCACCAACAAATACAACCACAACAAAAATGTTCCTTTTCCTAGATATTAACATTAGGAAACGACTTGACACCTTTTCCAAATCATTTGGGTCCACTTTACATTCTTGCATTCATCCAATCCACCAAGACTCTTTTAAAAATGGTTATCATTGCTCGCTGCATCCTCCCATGGCATCTCTTGGTGGAGACGATGAAGTAAAATACTGAACCAATTTTTCAAGTTGAAGCACTTTGTAAACATCGCTTTCTAAATAATTGATCCGACTGATCTCTGCGCTGCATTTAGGTCTATATCAGGAGACACGGTGCAGCTGGTGGAGCAGTCTCTGGACACCAACCTGCTCAACAACGCTGTCAAACTCAAGTTCACCCACTGCGCCGTGCTGCCTGGTGGGGTGAACATCCAGGAGACCCTCAACAATGTCTTCCTCCTCATCGTCACAAACCAGAGCGTACACCGTCTGGTGCTGCCTCACCCCACACGGATGTACCGCAGCGTGAGTGTGACCCTTACTGTGTGACTGGAGTGATACGCTTGTCTAGAAGATTATGGGGGAACACTGTTCATACAACTGGACATACAACTACACATTTTATGCTGTTATAAACATACTGTCATTTATATGTTGTGATATTTGTTTTTGTGGAGAATCTTCATCTATCGGGGTGATATGGTCTAGTTGACTGTCACATTGCCCCGTCACTACCTGCAGGTTATGCTGGAACCCGACCGAGCTCAACAACCCTGTTGTTGGGTATTAAGAGATTAAACAAGACTTGAATGATGTCTGTGGAGAAATTGGGTCTTGAATAAAGCATGAATAATAATAATAAAACAAATGCAACATAGATCATTTGTGTAGGCGATACACAATTGTTGATTCTGAGTTAAATGCTGACTGTCAACATTACAGCTGTTTGTGTAGCTGTGTTAGACTGATGAGGTACAAAAAGGTCGCTAGCGTATCATTACCGCTCTAAAATCGGATGAAACTATTTTGTATTCCCACCAACCGAACGTTCTCCCTCCGCCTGCCCGTCCATCTCCCAGGAGCTGGTAACGGAGCTCCAGATGCAGTCCATCTTCACTGATGTGGGCAAGCTGAGCCTGCACGACCCCTCCCACAGCGCCGTCATCCCCACGGCGGCGGGGCAGACGGGGGGTCCCAGCGCCTCGACGGCCTGGCTCAGCCACCAGGGAGAAACCCACTACGCCCTGGCCTCGCCCGCCGGTGGCATCATGGTCGTCACCCTGCCACCGCACGACACACCGGGTAAGTAGTCTAAATCCAGTATAGGTCACAACGCCGTCGACCTGGCTGCTCTCACCCGCCCCCTTTCTGTCCCGCAAGACTTGATTGGTTTTTAATAAGGGGTACGACTCCTGATTTTTATTGACTGGGAAGTGTCGCTCTCTTGCTGGTACTATCGTTATTGCTCTCTCTACCGACACCTAAAGCCCAGCTGACTATAACCAGTCCAGGCAAGTTCTCTTAGTGGTGTAGAAAGGCATTCTGGGAAATGTAGGAAATCACTAGCTGAAGTAGACGAGGCAGGTTGAGGAGAAGTGGGTACACCAAAAAATGTATTATTACAAAATCACTCCTGGAACACATTTAACATCGTAGGCGTTTTTCCACCGCAGGATCCTTTTTGGGTACTTTATTGAGCGGGAACCTTTTTTAGTTCCCCAAAGAGTTCCAGGTTCCAGGTTGCTTTCCCACCGCACCAAAGTACCGGTGAGATAATGCAGATAAAGAGTATGTGACGCGACAAATGTCCGACTGTTTGGTTTCATACGTCATGAAGTTCAAGTTCAAGCAGCGATGGTCTTGGTCTTGTTGTTCTTTACTTTGGTATGAACATGATATTAGGATTGTTTTTGGAAACGAGACGCCCCAAAGGTGAAGCAGATTGAACAAGCACTTCTGTTTACTGGTATTTAGAAATGGTGGTTGGCCAATCGGCGTTGTTGAGTACTGCAACTCCACCCAAATGGTTCCTGGTCCCCCAAAAAGTACTACCTCGCTAGCAGGAATATTTTGGGGGTCTAGGAACTATCCAAGAGGAACCTTTTTCGGGGCTAGTTCCCCCGGTGGGAACTTAGGCCGAATCCCAATTCACCCCTTGGCCCTACCCCTCCTGTTTTGCGCGTTCACGTGAAGGGGTAGGGCTGTCCCAATACTCTATTTTCCAAGGGGTAGGGCCAAGCCGAAGGGGTTTGTAGCCCTTCAAACGGAGATTTTTCAGAGGCACACTTCAAACCAAGGGCTACCCAGAATGCCCTGCGAATCTCTGGAAGTAACAGGAAGATCATGGGGACCGCTACACTACCATCCGAAGTGAACCACAAATGTAGTATTTTCTTCGTTAATAAAGATTTTAAAAATATTCCAACCGTGGTATTATCTTAGTTTAATGTCGTTTCAATGTATTATGGACCGTTTCTTTATAACAAGCATCACAAAAAAATCGCTAATATGCCGATGTCTCTACTTCGTTAGTTAGTTACGTTACAACATTGTTTTAGGCTGATTTGTGCATGACAGTCCCGCATTTTGACATATTTACATGTCGCATTTCCCCCTTTGATGGTATATGATGAAATATAACTAAAGTCCATCAGCGAAGTTGCTGCACTTGTTCCGGCTCCTCTAATATCAGTGCAGACTGGCAGGGTAACGTTAGGACGGCTTGCTAGACTACAGAGCACCGCTAACGCTGTTCTGTCATGAAGTGGACTGGTAATGAAGCAGTGGGCTTTTTTATTTGATGACTTGTTTGATCGATTAGTAACGTGAAACGTATAAGTTGTGAACGAATCGCGAGCGTCCATGCTTTTCTATCTCCATCAGATGAACGGCAAATGTCACTGTGATAATACCATTGTTGCCATAGTAATCTCCGACAACAAACTCGTCCCGTCTGCTTATCGATGACGTATCAGCGTCGAAGTGCGATCCCAATACTTAGGGAGATATTTTCTAGCCCTACCCCTTGGCCCTCGCTATCGAGGGCCAAGGGGTAGGGCCAAGCCGAAGGGGTAGGGGTACAAATAAGCATTGAGATTGGGCCTTAGTATCAATAGTACTAAGTTCCTGGATAGTTCCTGGATAGTTCCTGGATAGTTCCTGGATAGTTCTTGGATAGTTCTTGCGGTGGAAAAACGACCTGTGTGTGTTTCTGTGGTCCAGGGAGTGTGTCGGTGGTGGAGCTGAAGAGGAGCACGGTGATGCAGCGGCTGGCCGGCTGGATGCCCACAGCCATCCGGGGGGAGCAGAGCCCCGGCGACCTGGCCCTCAGCCTGGCCGTCCGGGAGCTGGAGGACGACTCCTTCATCTTCGCCCTCTGCCAAGATCACAAACTACGCATGTGGTCCTTCAGGGTCAGCCCAGTACACATTCACGCTTTTCACTGAGGGACTCGTCTGCTGCCTCTTCAGCCTCTTCAGCCTTTAAGTTTCTTCATTTCAAGCTTTCTACATTCTAGCATGTATTAGTGAATTTAGAATTTGCACTTTTTTACTTTATATAGCTTTACAACAAACCACTGGCATCTTTTAAAGCATTTCTCCAAATTCATTTTTACAGACGGGCTTAAATATTATTTGTATTATTTGTATTTTTTATTGCTCGCCTTATTGTTTGTAACCACTGTTACTGTTTAGAAAAGGGCTTAAGAGAAAATTATTATTAGTATGGTTGTTATTATTATTATCATCTTCATTATGGAAAATATATTACATTGTTTGCTTATTAAATATATTATAATTAAAATATTGTATAGAATAATATTTGAACTGCAAAATGTAAAACAATAAAAGCCTCTTCACCCCCCCCCCCCCCCCCCAGGACCAGGCCTGTTTGTTGGAGGCGGACATGTTGGAGTACATGCCAGCCTGTAAAGGGGTGAGGTGTGTGGCCGGTCAGGGCCACCGGCTGCGCCTGGCCTTCTCGTCCACCACCGGCCTGTGTCTGGCCGTCTACCTGGCCGTCCCGCAGAGAGGACAGTTCACCGTGCTGCAGCTGGTCGCCACCGACAACAACCGCTACAGCCTCGACCACATCTCCTCGCTCTTCTCCACACAGGTGAGCAGACTTCTCACCCAGCAGGTAAATCCTTGTACCGGTTGCTTCCACTGTCGGGATCTTTCAAATAGACTCGCCATGGATGAATCACAAAGAAAAGAGCGGTGCCTACATCTACTCTTAAACTTAAAATCCAAGGAGAAAGACGTCATAGTACTGGACACACTGTTTGATTGACAGGTGATCTCTGGGTTGAGGCTCAAGAGGAAGTCACTTGGGGTGCAGCTAACTTACTACTGGTGTGACCCGTCCTTTGTTCTTCACAACTCTGCTGCTCACCCAGTTTAAGGTCCGATGGTTTTAGTTGGACTCCTGACTACATGGTTGATCTTTAAACACCACGATAGTACAGCCTCAGCTCCTCCAGAGGAGTTAAGGTTTGGTTTTGGTAGGACGTATAACTTAACGACTGTCTCTCTCTGAACAGGAGACGCTGGTGGACTTTGCCCTGACCTCCACCGACATCTGGGGCCTCTGGGTGGACGACTCCAACACCACCGTAGTCAAATACATCAACTTCGAACAGTGAGTAGGATGGTCACAGTAAATGATCACTGAGGGCAGAAGGGTGAAGGTTTGTTTTAGCCTCCTACGGTTCCCGACGGGGTTTGACACACTTTAGTGCTGTTACGTTTAGTCAGCCGCAGGAAGCAATTCAGTGTAAGACAGTGTGATATACTTTTCTGTAATTGACAGCTATCTTTATTTACTCAACATAGTTGAGTCGATGAGCCACACACATCTACAGTACAAGCAAGTTAAAGCTGCACTGGTCAGTAATCACCTCCTGCCTTATCAGACTGAATCACAAAGTGAGGCTGCAAGAGAAGAGCGTCCCGTCCTACTAAGTTAGACCTCGTAGATTCACTTCACCCCGTTCGCCCAAACCGATGTTGAAGTTAATCTTTTTCACTGCTGTTTGGAGCCGCCAACATTCAGAGTTTCATTCCCCTTTGGGATGTTTCTGTGGTGTCTGACCACGACCTTCTGTTTGTTTCAGTAACACAGCGGGCCAGTGGAACCAGGTGTTTGTCCAGCCCCCACCAGAGGAGGAGGTCCATATAGGAGTGGACCAGGACCCCAGGGTAAGATCAGCCTAGTACCACCACCCCACATCTGACCTCTAATCAAACTGTGAGCAACACACTGGATCCCTACCAGCTGCCTGACCTCTGACCTTCCTGTGGAGGGGGCGGGACAAGAGAAAAGATAATCTCCTCCTTCGGGGATCAATGAAGAATCACACACAGAAAGCATCCACCAAATCTCTGATGTAGCTGAATTCTTTGGTGCTGTCAGGGGGAAAAAAATCTATATTATAGGGCTGCAGAATTAATAGTGCATAATCATATATTGTGTTTTTATGATCAATAATCATAGAATATTAGCCTGTCAGCATTATAGAAACATTTAATTTCTTCTTGATGTCCGATGGAGGTGAATATGATTGACATAAGATGCCAAAAGTGCAGTAAAATAATTTTGTCCTTCAAATTATTGTGATAAATAATTGTGATTGCAACATCTAGAGAAGTAATCAGGATTACTGTTGAAGCCATAACCGTTATATTATATTGCTCATAGTAACTGATGTGTGTTCTGACAGGAGACCTACCTGGAGGTGCTCTTCTCCCCTCTTCACTTCACCGCCTCCGCCATAGTAAAGGCTCTGCAGGTAAGGAGTCCATGTTCTGTCTTGCACTGGAAATGACGCTGCCGCCTTGTTGAGACTCTCTTCACAACTGAAACATGACTTGGTTTGTCCATGGATAGGATCCGGTTAGCAAGAGGCAAACGGATCTCAACATCGATAGAGAAATTTGAAGCTGCTAGCAGTAGAATCCAAAATGTGATGCCTTTGGCGCCCCCTTGCATCCCCTAGTGGTAGTGTTTTACATGGGTTTCTCCTGTGTCATTGTACATGGCCAATAGCTGCTTTTCTAAGGTGGATTTGAGTCTCTAAGTCTCGGCTAAATGCACTTAAAGGAAATGTCAATTCATTCATCTTACAAGACTGTGAAGGAGGCTACGGTCTGAAAACACCGTGTGTTGAGCTGGTAGAAAGAGTAGAGGTAACAACAAGATTCAAGAGTTTTTATTCGTCACATACACATACATGCAGTGAAATGAAAGTGGCAAAGCTCACGGGAATGTGCAAAGGGCATTATACATAGGATTTAACAGTAAACAGTAAAAAACCAACTCTATATTTACAGCATGAAAAAAATAAAATTACCAAATTTACAGTTAGAGCTCTTATATAGAACAACACAATATATACATTAAGAGCACTTTGAAGTGAATTATAAAATAAGAGGTAGGTGGGGGAAATTGTGTGAATGAAATAAGCTATAAACTGTGTAGTCGTTACGTGTGTGTGTGTGTGTGTGTGTGTGTGTGTGTGTGTGTGTGTGTGTGTGTGTGTGTGTGTGTGTGTGTGTGTGTGTGTGTGTGTGTGTGTGTGTGTGTGTGTGTGTGTGTGTGTGGGGCAGTGTGTGGGTCTTGGTGGGGGTCCTGGTGAGGTCAGAGGTCACAGTCCTGATGGGGAAAGAAACTCCGTCTCAGTCTCTCTGTTTTAGCAGCGTGACTACGGAGGCGCTTGCCTGACCGCAGCAGCTGAAACAGTCTGTTGTTGGGGTGGTGAGGATCCTTCATGATCCTGCAGGCTCTGGTTCTGGTCCTGGTGTACAAGTCCTGCAGGGTGGGGAGTGTAGTTCCAATACTCTCTGCAGAGCAACACATGGTGCTCAACACAACGTTGAGCACCATGAAAACTTCCCCAGCTGTTTGTTGTTCCAGGCTGATGTAGAGTTTTGTTTTGTCTCTCAGATCTACAGGAGAGGCTCGGAGAGGATTGTTGACTTGCCCTGGGAGACGCTGAAGAAAGAGGTGACGGTGGCCGTGGAGAACGAGGTACCTTATAACCCCCCATGTCCGCCTGTCTGTCTGCCTCTTCACTTTACCTGTCTGTCTTTCACTGTCACCTGAGATGGGAAAAGGAGCTCAAGTCAACAAATAACACTACAATTAATCCTAATAATAATATTGGGAACTTGGACACATTTCATTTTTCTTAGTGGACAACATGCCTAATCTAGTACCTCAAATCATTGAGTTGAATAATCCTGATTGATCTTGATCCCTTTAACTGTGTAGGTCCCTCTAGATCTGGGACTTGGTTGCCATGGTGACACTTGTTTTGGGGTTTTTTGGGCCGATTGCCAATTGAAATGATGCCTTTCACCCAGACTTTCTACTAACAACGGCACATCCTGTAGAAGTACACAGCTGTCCATGTGTTAATACATCAGGCTTCACCCAAACATGGTGATTACATGTCGAAAACACGCCAGAAGTGAATTGTCGATAGTCGTTCCCTCTCACGTCCTCCCCAGGAGGTGAAGCTGTTTCTAACCCTCCTCCCCTCTCTCCTCCTCCTCCCCATCCCTCCTCCTCCTCCCCTCTCTCCTCCTCCTCCCCCATCCCTCCTCCTCCTCCCCTCTCTCCTCCTCCTCCTCCTCCCCCCATCCCTCCTCCTCCTCCCCTCTCTCCTCCTCCTCCCCCATCCCTCCTCCTCCTCCCCTCTCTCCTCCTCCTCCCCCCATCCCTCCTCCTCCTCCCCTCTCTCCTCCTCCTCCCCCCATCCCTCCTCCTCCTCCCCTCTCTCCTCCTCCTCCTCCTCCTCCCCTCTCTCCTCCTCCTCCTCCTCCTCCCCTCTCTCCTCCTCCTCCCCCCATCCCTCCTCCTCCTCCCCTCTCTCCTCCTCCTCCCCCCATCCCTCCTCCTCCTCCCCTCTCTCCTCCTCCTCCCCCATCCCTCCTCCTCCTCCCCTCTCTCCTCCTCCTCCCCCCATCCCTCCTCCTCCTCCCCTCTCTCCTCCTCCTCCTCCTCCTCCCCTCTCTCCTCCTCCTCCCCCCATCCCTCCCCTCCAGCTACAGAGCAGTGTGACAGAGTTTGAGTTTTCCCAGGAGGAGTACCGGCAGCTCCAGGTTGAGTTCTGGTCCAAGTTCTACGCCTGCTGCCTGCAGTACCAGGAGGCGCTGGCCATGCCGCTGGGCCTGACGGTCAGCCCGCACACCGCCATGGTCTGCCTGCTCAAGAAGGTGAGGAGGGACGAACCTTCGACACACTTCAGGTTGTCAAGGCGGATTTGGAGAAGACTAGAGAGAAGATGTAGGACAGGAGACGGGTTTGTTGACGAGGTTTCCGTGCTCGATAAATGTAATAGATTACTCAATGTCTTTTCCAGGGTTTTGTGTCCTTCCTGCTCCCCTGTTTTGCCGTGGACCACCTGTACCTCTCCTACGATGGCTACCTGTTCTCTGAGGAGGAGACGCCGATAGCTGACGGTAACAAGATGTTTTCTAACCTATCAGCCGCCTGACAACAGCAAGTCCAGTACGCCATTGACCTTTAACCCCTTATCAGCTGGAGCCTGAGGGCCTCATAGCTATTTTATATTGGATAAAATCAAAGGGCTTCGACTTTAGCGTGACCACCCTGAGGAGATCGACTAATAAACACACTTGAACATTAACGTGTTATTTCAGTGTAATTGGTTCGTATTGCTGTAATTATTGATCTTTTTCAAATTGTCCATTTGTTTTTCTGCTGTTCTTTAGTTGCCGTCTTATTCATACTTTTTACTTTGTACTTGCCTGACTATGAAACACTAGCTTTGTTTTTGGAAACTGCTTTACAAAGTTCTTAATATATACGTTAATATTACATCTGTATATCTATGTACAGGGATTTAAAAACTTTCAGGTTTTCTAGTTTTTGCGTTTGCGTTTTTTTTTTGGTAAAATAATAACCAGCAAATTCAAGGTTTAAACAAACCGCTGATTCTGACATCACTTCAGGGCAACAAAACTGAAAGGCTGCGTAGACTATGTCAGTGACGTGCGTACATATTATTATTATTGTTGTTGTTGTTGTTATAATGTTGTATCCCAGACCCTGAGGTGGGCCGGGACGTCCTCCAGCTGGTTCAGTGTCTGCGGCTGGTGAGCGATGCCGTCTCGGGGGAAATGGCCTACGAGATGGAGAAAGCCCTGGAGCATCTCCAGTCACCGGAGAGGGCCGCCGAGCTCGTCCTGGAAAACATGCTGGCCAATGACAAGTCAGTACCCACCGACTGACACGCGCTGTGACCAATAGGGTCGCTTGTTTGGGAGCGATTCTGGTCGGAGGAACTTTTATATTGCCTGTCATTATGAGGATGAACTGGAGGTCATGATGTAGTAGAGGAGGGTTTTTTCATGTTATGATTATATGCAGGTTCCCACACGAGTTTGGAAGATGATTTTGATCATTTTAAAGGAAAGAAAACTTGGGAATTTCTCAAATAGTCCAGAAATGCATTGAGAAATATTCTTCAGTCCCAATACACTTATGAAGTCAGATCCTCTGTCGTTGTCACATGGTTCGAAGTTTTAAAGAATAATCTACATAATATTCAGCTAGGAAGTGATCTGGCCTAGTTGCCCGGCCGCTACACATACACCATATTGAATACCGACCAGCGCAGTAAAGAAATGATGGAGTTATGTCTGGAGAAAGTGGAAACCATGTTGTTGGAGTCGTTGGTGTCGGACGTCCTGCTGAAGCAATGTGATGCTCAGTGATGAAATACAAAGTTGATTGAACTACAGAACTGGAGGCGGTGAACACAACAAAGAAAACAACCACGAATTTAAGATCAAAAAAGCGTTTTTTTTTTAGTGTTTTTTTTAATTGTGACTTTGGGACAAAACATCTATCAAACAACAGTAATTTTCCTCAACGGGTTCTGTGACAAACCAATGTTCTCCTTCACCTTCACAGTGAAAACATGATAGAGGACATCCAGAACAAGCTGCAGGACATCCGTAACCCCACGGCGGCCATGATCGTCCTGCTGAGGGAGATGGACCTGGAGACGGACTCGGAGACCGGGGGGGAGGGGCCTATCACACCCGGTAGGAACTTGGGTGGCTCTTCCTACTTCCTGCTTCCTACTGGGGCTGTGAAGCGCTCAGAGATATTGAACATTTATTGTACACTGATGTTTTTCATCAGAAGTTTCAAATGCAAAGAATAATAAAGAATAATAAAAATAAAATCTATATGAAGGAGATGAAGAAGGGAAACACATTCAAAAAGAAAAGATCTGGGACTTGGTTGCCATGGTGACACTTATTCCCTGTCAACTTCTTCAGCTTCAAAGGGATACGTTGACGTTTTGAATTTTCGTCTGTTGATTTCGGGGGGTTTGTTTTTAACGGTGTCATCATGCCAGTAACGTTAATAGAATCCTGCTGTGGATGCAGTGTGACGGTTCTGACTCCCGGTTCCTTCCGGTTCTCCGTCCTGCAGCCCAGACGCTGAACGTGCGGATCAGCCTGTCTCAGCTGTACGGCAGCAGCACGGCGGTGGCGCTGGTCTGCCAGGCCGTCTGCCACACGGCCATGACCAGAGCTCTGTTCTGCAGAGACCTGCTCATCCTGCAGAAGCTCTACCTCCGCCTCGGAGACAACGTACGCAGAACACACACACACACACACACACACACACACACACACACACACACACACACACTAGTACTGGAGCAAGAACATCACAGTAGTAGGTCATGTTTTTCCACTAAGTGAACACATAGCGTTTAGGATTGGAACCAGCGTTGACTAGGTGTTAATATGTTGGTTTATCTCTTGAACGTGGTTTTCCTGCAGCCTGTGAAAATATCATAAATAAGTTTAACATTTTCAACACGGACAGTTACCAAACCTTCATGGATGTTTGTCTTGCTTTTAAAGTTTTAAATGGGCTTGCCCCCCCCCACCGTTAAATGATTTCATCCAGAAAAAAAACAATAATGGGACAAATACCAGAGCGCTAACTAGGGGAGACTGTAATGTACCTCGGCGTAGGACTAAATTCAGTCACATGGTCTGTAAGAGGCTCCTGTAAGTCACCAGGACACATCAGGGACTTCGACAACTATTTAACATTTTAAAAACATCTCAAACGTTGGTTAGAAACAAACCAGTTCTGTACCCACACATAATATCTGTTTCCTCCTCTGGTGCCTGTTCCCGGGGGCTTTCGGTTCATTGTGCACTTTAACTTTTTTACTGTATGTAACTTTTTATTGTAATATTGTTTGTAATTTGTCTTTTGTAATTGTGAAGTTTGTTTTGTGTTTTCGTGAGTACCTGCCTTGGGACTAGGGATGAAATTTAGAAATTGTGCTAATTCCGGCACACTCACATTGATGTGTAATGTTGATATGTTGATTAATGTGCACTGTCCCAATTCAATAAATAAATAATAACATAACATAAACGTAGCTAAAGAAACAATAACATTCATATAAATGTGTTCTGCTACTTCCTATAGCCGAGTGATAACGCGACCGTGATCAACCTGTTTAAAGCCGCTTCCCTTCATACCTGCTGTCTGGTTGTTTGCTGCAGGTGTTTCTGGGCGGGGGGGCTCAGCTGCTGCAGCTCCAGCAGGATCTGATTCCTCGGAGCTCCAACCTCCTGTCGTCGTACTACCTCCTCAAACACATCAGCCAGAGCCTGGCCTCCGCCGTGCCCATGGACATCATGTGAGCACAAACACACACCAAGACAGATAGAAATGATGTGTGTTAACATCAGCCCACTGGTGATGTGGGATCCTTAAATGAAGCAGGTTTTTTTCATCAACTCTGCAGATGCTTCAGTAAATCGTTGGTAAATTAAACTTAAAGTAGAAGAGAGAATCTCAGAGGGATCAGCCTCGTGTTGCTGAATGGATCCCAACATGACTGCAGCAGCAAATCAGCCTTCAGAGTTTTAACAGTCAATTCTGACTTGTGAACTTTGACCTCTGTTCCTCCAGAGACGCCAACCTGCAGCACCTGTCGGTTCTGGAGCTGTCCGACTCCCCGGCCCTCGCCACCAACCGGTCAGGTCAGTGACTTTCCCGGCTAGCGCCGGTTATCAACATCACTGGATGATCATGAAAATCAAAGGGAAAAGAGTTTCAGGGACAAAGACAATACCAAATACAAGGTTTGGCAGGCTGGGTGTGTGCCATGTGCATGCAACATCACAGGTTTGAATCCCACTTGTGACCAATGTCGTATTTGACCCGGTCTCTCCAGTGCAGACAGTACCTTCTAGTAAATAACTTCCATAAACATGATCTTCAAAAACAAGGAAAGGGTGGGATGTTTTTTAACTTGTAGTCAGGGGAAATAAAATCAAAACACTGAAGTTCAAACGTTTAGCGCCACTATGCTATCCTATTGGTTTTAATGTTATGCTATCCATCATAGAAGTGCATCCTCCTCTTCCTCCTCCCAGTTCTCAGCCCCCAGACGGTGGTGGAGCTCTTCTACCAGACGGTCGCCAGGAAGGCCGTCATCTCCCAGATCTACGCCCAGCAGCAGAGCCCCCTGCCGGGCAACGCCGTGCTCCACTGGCCCCACATGATCTCCAGCGTGGTCAACCTGCTAGCGCAGCTCCTGTATCCTCGACACGCTTCAGGCTTCCAGACGAGCTGCACTTTTTCAAATGATGAAACAAAAGAAAATAAAGATGCAGCTCAATTATACAGAAATGAAATGAAAACAGAATAACAGTGTTGAGGGTGTGTGTTGGCATGCTGTAAAGGTTACACCCCGTCGTCTTCATCCTCTTCACCGGTGTTTACTTTTATCTTCCGTCTGACTGTTGAGCCTTAACTCGCCTCCCAGTTGGCCCAGTAACCCTGGTTTCCAGTTCCCTGAGTGTCTGATGGCCAACTGCCAGTACACACAACTCCAGGTGGGCCTCTCTCCAAAACCTCCATACCTCTAGCAGCCACGTATGTGTGGATCTAGTTTTGATGCTCACCAGTTGCTCTTCCCTGTAGGACTATGTGCGGCTGATCGCCCCCTGGTGCCAGGTGAACGTCGGCTCCTGTCGCTTCATGCTGGGTCAGTGTTACCTGGCTAACGGAGAGGGCCAGAAGGTGGGTGAAACCTTCCTGTCGCATCAAACCAAACCATTGCTTGTTTTGAAATGTTTGTAAAGCACTTAGTGGTCCAGTAGGACTCAAACCCCCCTAACCCCGATACCCATTGAGCCGTACAAGACCACAGAGGGTCGATTTAGTAGCAGCTTGTTTTTATTTATTGATCTTCCCGTCCTCCAGGCTCTGCAGTGCTTCCAGGAGGCGGCGACCGAGGTGGAGAAGGAGGAGTTTCTGATGAGGCTAACGGGCGCCGAGGAGGAAGAGGCTGCCTCCACCCCCCGGCTACAGTACTACAACAAGGTAGAGGAGGGGCATGTCAGTAACAGCAGGGTTCCTGGAAATGTCAGGGAATTCAAAAGTGTGTTTTCAAAGACTGGAAAAGTTGAAAATGTGCTTGTAGTTTTGGGAATGTCACAGTGTCATCTTTTCCTCCATCCAGTCAAATGTTGAACGTTACAGCTCAGCTGCTTGTTGATCCACTTCAGAAACGTCCTGATAGTTTCGGTCCTGAGAGATAGTTGGAGCAGAAATCAGACCTGGACATTCACAGCACATGTCCAACGGAGAACAGAGACTGGTGGATGATGTTTGGGTGTGTGTGTTCAGGTGCTGCGGTTGCTGGAGGATGTGGGTCTACCAGAGCTGGTCATCCACCTGGCGACTCTGGCCATAACGGAGGCCGTCAACGACGTCAGGAGTCAGGTGAGCAGTTGGGTGTAATCTCCACCAGCAACGGTACTCAGCCCACGTTGCAGTTTTGCTCCGCTGCGAAACATATTTTTTTCTTGTCTCCATCTTTGGTGTTCCGCAATAACTCTTGGTGTTGAATCCTCCCGTGGTTCTCGGCAGGCTGCTCTGTGGACACGAATCTTCAAGCACCACTTGGATCTGGGCCACAACAGCCAGGCCTACGAGGCCCTGACCCAGAACCCTGACTCCAGCAGGTGTACACACACACACACACACACACACACACACACACACACACACGAAGCAGGAAAGAGAAGATGTCTTGATGTTTTGAATTTCTATCTAAATTGAACTGAGGTTATGGAATCATACCGGATGAAACCGGTTCCTCCAAGGTGTAATGTTTCAGATATTACAAGTTCACTAAACATGAACACACTCGTGGTTTCATGATATTCGGTCGGGTGGTTTCATGATATTCGATGGTTTCATGATATTCGATGGTTTCATGATATTCGTCGGTGGTTTTCATGATATTCGGGCAAACCCAAAAAAAATTTTGAGTTTTAATTTTCTACAAATTGAACGGGGTTTTGGGTTCCGGAAACCTTTTTAAATTTTTTTTTCCCAAATATTTTTTTCCCCGGGGTTTCATTTTGGGGAAAACCCCGGGTTTTGTACCGGTCGGGTTTTCAGATATTCGAGGTTTTAAAAAAATTTTCAAAAAACCCCCCCGGGGGGGGTTTTGATCGGGGTTTTTTTTTTTTTTGGGGGGTTTTAGGGGTTTATGGGCGGTTTTTCGGGGTTTGGTTTTTCAGTTTCAAAAGGGGGTTTTTTTCCCGGGGGGTTTTTTTGGGGGTTTTTATTTTTCGGTTGGTTTTCGGTTTCATTTTTTTCGGTGGTTTCATGATTTGGTGGTGGTTTTTTTTTTTTTGGGGGTGGTTTCATGATTTTCGGTGGGGTTTTCATGGTTTTTTTGGGTTTGGGGTTTTTATTTTTTGGGGTTTCAGGGGTTTTTTTTTTATTTTCTTTTTAAAATTTTGGGGTTTCTTTTCGGTCGCGTGGTTTCATGATATTTCGGTGGTGGTTTCATGATAATTTCGATCTTGGTGGTTTCATTATTCGGCATGGTTTCCATGATATTCGGTCGGTGAGATTCTGGTTTTCATGTATTGGGTCGGTGGTTTCATGATGTTCGGTCGGTGGTTTCATGGTTTCAGATATTGGGTGGGTTTTCTTTCTGGTGGTTTCATGATATTCGGTCGTGGTTTCAAACGTGGGTTTAAAGATATTCGGGCCCGGGGGTTTCATGGGTTTCATGATATTCTCCGGTGGTTTCAATGGTTTCTCATGATATTGGGTCGGTGGTTTATGATATTCGTGGTTTCATGATATTCGGTCGGGGTTTCATGATTGTTGGTTAATGGGCTGGTTTAAATGATATTGGGGTCGGTGGTTTCATGGATATTCGGTCGGTTGTTTCGGGGTTTCAGATATTCTTCGTGGTTTCATGAATTCGGTCGTGGTTTCATGATATTCGCCGGTGGTTTCATGGTATTCGGTCGGTGGTTTCATGATATTCGGTCGGTGGTTTCATGGTTTCATGATATTCGGTCGGTGGTTTCATGATATTCGGTCGGTGGTTTCATGATATTCGGTCGGTGGTTTCATGATATTCGGTCGGTGGTTTCATGATATTCGGTCGGTGGTTTCATGATACTCGGTCGGTGGTTTCATGATACTCGGTCGGTGGTTTCATGATATTCGGTCGGTGGTTTCATGATATTCGGTCGGTGGTTTCATGATACTCGGTCGGTGGTTTCATGATATTCGGTCGGTGGTTTCATGATATTCGGTCGGTGGTTTCATGATATTCGGTCGGTGGTTTCATGATACTCGGTCGGTGGTTTCATGATATTCGGTCGGTGGTTTCATGATATTCGGTCGGTGGTTTCATGATACTCGGTCGGTGGTTTCATGATATTCGGTCGGTGGTTTCATGATACTCGGTCGGTGGTTTCATGATATTCGGTCGGTGGTTTCATGATACTCGGTCGGTGGTTTCATGATATTCGGTCGGTGGTTTCATGATATTCGGTCGGTGGTTTCATGATATTCGGTCGGTGGTTTCATGATATTCGGTCGGTGGTTTCATGATATTCGGTCGGTGGTTTCATGATATTCGATGGTTTCATGATATTCGATGGTTTCATGATATTCGGTCGGTGGTTTCATGATATTCGGTCGGTGGTTTCATGATATTCGGTCGGTGGTTTCATGATATTCGGTCGGTGGTTTCATGATATTCGGTCGGTGGTTTCATGATATTCGGTCGGTGGTTTCATGATATTCGGTCGGTGGTTTCATGGTTTCATGATATTCGGTCGGTGGTTTCATGGTTTCATGATATTCGGTCGGTGGTTTCATGGTTTCATGATATTCGGTCGGTGGTTTCATGATATTCGGTCGGTGGTTTCGTGATATTCGGTCGGTGGTTTCATGATATTCGGTCGGTGGTTTCATGATATTCGGTCGGTGGTTTCATGGTTTCATGATATTCGGTCGGTGGTTTCATGATATTCGGTCGGTGGTTTCATGATATTCGGTCGGTGGTTTCATGATATTCGGTCGGTGGTTTCATGATATTCGGTCGGTGGTTTCATGGTTTCATGATATTCGGTCGGTGGTTTCATGATATTCGGTCGGTGGTTTCATGATATTCGGTCGGTGGTTTCATGGTTTCATGATACTCGGTCGGTGGTTTCATGATATTCGGTCGGTGGTTTCATGATACTCGGTCGGTGGTTTCATGATATTCGGTCGGTGGTTTCATGATATTCGGTCGGTGGTTTCATGATATTCGGTCGGTGGTTTCATGATATTCGGTCGGTGGTTTCATGATATTCGGTCGGTGGTTTCATGATATTCGGTCGGTGGTTTCATGATATTCGGTCGGTGGTTTCATGATATTCGGTCGGTGGTTTCATGATATTCGGTCGGTGGTTTCATGATATTCGGTCGGTGGTTTCATGATATTCGGTCGGTGGTTTCATGATACTCGGTCGGTGGTTTCATGATATTCGGTCGGTGGTTTCATGATATTCGGTCGGTGGTTTCATGATACTCGGTCGGTGGTTTCATGATATTCGGTCGGTGGTTTCATGATACTCGGTCGGTGGTTTCATGATATTCGGTCCGGTGGTTTCATGATACTCGGTCGGTGGTTTCATGATACTCGGTCGGTGGTTTCATGATACTTCGGTCGGTGGTTTCATGATATTCGGTCGGTGGTTTCATGATATTCGGTCGGTGGTTTCATGATATTCGGTCGGTGGTTTCATGATATTCGATGGTTTCATGATATTCGATGGTTTCATGATATTCGATGGTTTCATGATATTCGGTCGGTGGTTTCATGATATTCGGTCGGTGGTTTCATGATATTCGGTCGGTGGTTTCATGATATTCGGTCGGTGGTTTCATGATATATCGGTGGTTCCTGATATTCGGTCGGTGGTTTCATGATATTCGGTCGGTGGTTTCATGATATTCGGTCGGTGGTTTCATGGTTTCATGATATTCGGTCGGTGGTTTCATGGTTTCATGATATTCGGTCGGTGGTTTCATGATATTCGGTCGGTGGTTTCGTGATATTCGGTCGGTGGTTTCGTGATATTCGGTCGGTGGTTTCATGGTTTCATGATATTCGGTCGGTGGTTTCATGGTTTCATGATATTCGGTCGGTGGTTTCGTGATATTCGGTCGGTGGTTTCGTGATATTCGGTCGGTGGTTTCATGATGTTCGGTTGGTGGTTTCATGATATTCGATGGTTTCATGATATTCGGTCGGTGGTTTCGTGATATTCGGTCGGTGGTTTCATGATATTCGGTCGGTGGTTTCATGATATTCGGTCGGTGGTTTCATGGTTTCATGATATTCGGTCGGTGGTTTCATGTGTACTGACCGTCCTGTCCTCCTCCAGGCAGCTGGACTGTCTTCGGCAGCTGGTGGTTGTCCTGTGTGAGCGCTCCCAGCTCCAGGACCTGGTCCAGTTCTCCTACGTAAACCTGCATGACGAGGTAAGCCTCTGCTGACCCCTGACCCCGGGATCCTGATCCGGAGCCCTGATACACATCCTCTCCCAGTGTCCTTGAGCAAGGCACCGATAGAGGTGTAAGCTACATCATACTACCTGATGACAATCCTTCAATGCTTCTATATACAGTCTATATTTGATCAATACATTGAGGACTTTACCTGACCTTGGCTTGGGTCCGGGTCCGCCAGCTAGCTATAGCTATTCTTACGTTTGTCATTTAGCTGAATCAGAATCTACGTTGATGTAATGAATTTCTAGATAATGTGATAAACTTCATATTATTGCATTGTTGAAGTCGACGTTGAGTAGAGGTTGAGGGAAAGTGCAAATGAAACTACAACATGATGAGGTCTACCGGTGTGAGGGGATCTTAAGGTGGATGTCTGGTCGTTTCCAGGTCGTCAATATCATCGAGTCCCGGGCCAGAGCCGTGGACCTGCTGGCCCACAACTACTACGAGCTGCTCTACGCCTTCCACATCAACAGACACAACTACAGGAAAGGTAGTACCTCTAATACAGGCTAATACTGGTGTGCTTTCATCTGTGTCTTCATCATGTTATAAATCTGATGTCAACGACCTGCCGGTTGTGTTTCGTGGTCCAGCCGGGACGGTGATGTTCGAGTTCGGGATGCGTCTGGGCCGCGAGGTCCGGACTCGCCTCGGCCTCCAGAAGCAGGTCAACTGTTACCTGGCCGCCCTCAACTGCCTCCGCCTCATCAGGCCCGAGTACGCCTGGATCGTCCAGCCCACCTCCGGAGCCGTGGTACACACACACACACACACACACACACACACACACACACACACACACACTTGTATTTGTGTCCTTGGACGTCCAGAGGAAACTGACTCCTCCCCTCCGCAGTACGAGCGTCCGGGCGCGTCACCGAAGAGGAACTACGACGGAGAGTTTGCTGCTGATCCAGGTGAGGTTCAACCGAAACCAGTGACAGTGATCAGAATCCCTTTATTACCAAGTACACAACATTTCCTGGGGATCAATAAATGTTTGTCTGTCTGTTTGTATTTTCATTGCATGCATCCCAGGTTTAACAGCATCTTTATCATATTTAACACATTTGTGACCAGCTCAAAGTAGCTGTCAGTTTCCTGTGGTTAATTAGAGTCGATCGATCGATCGATCGATCACCACTAGCAGCATCAGGAGGTCTGGACAGAGAAACGATAAATATACATCCAGTCACGTTCAACCTCAACACCATCTAGCCTCTCATAGGGGATGATCCTCACTGACCAACACACACAGACCTGCTCTTAGATTGTTGGTCTTAGATGTTTATTTTTTTGTTTTCTGCATCAGTGTTTTACATTACTGCTCTTTAGAGTATTTTTTTGATGTGTAGAAACTTTTCATTTCATTATTTTTGAAAGCATCTTCACTTCACGATTGTTTTCCAAGTGCCTAAAACTTTTGCACAGTACTGTACATCTAGAATATCTACGCCATCGGACAGAATCAAACTCTCCTGCAGGTCTGCAGGTTTTCAATCCAACCAAACACACCAGATGATCCAGCTCAGAGTTCCTCCTCTCTGTGAAGGTGTTCAGAGTTTGTCTGGACTCTGAACCTGCAGACTGTATTCCTGCTGGTGTTGTAGTGCTGCATGTGGAGGCAGAAGCACTGAGAGTGTTTGTGTTGGGTGTTCCCTCAGTGAGACGTCAGGTCGACATCCTGGAGCTCAAGGACCTGGAGAAGGAGTACACCCTGGCCCGCAGCCGGCTCACCCTGGCCCAGCAGCACCCCCCCTCCGCCGCCATAGCAGGTACCGGCCCTCCTCCACCTCCAACACTGACTCCTTTACCTTTGGTGACGGGGTTCCTGTCCTGGAGTTGAAATGTGTATATTCTAGGCCTGGAAAAGTCATTGAACATTTTCAAGGACCAGAAGGTTTTGGAAGTGTCTTTGGTCAAGGTTGAGGTTGAGTCAAGGTTGAGTCAAAAAAACAAAACAAATGAGGATATTTCAAAATGAAGCTCATGTCTGAATCTTTAACATCTCAGAGCACTAACAGGATGATCTGCCTCCCTACACCTACAGCACCCTCACACTCCTACACCTACAGCACCCTCACACTCCTACACCTACAGCACCCTCACACTTCTACACCTACAGCACCCTCACACTCCTACACCTACAGCACCCTCACACTCCTACACCTACAGCACCCTCACACTCTTCTGTCTCTCCCTACACCTACAGCACCCTCACACTCCTACACCTACAGCACCCTCACACTCCTACACCTACAGCACCCTCACACTCCTACACCTACAGCACCCTCACACTCCTACACCTACAGCACCCTCACACTCCTACACCTACAGCACCCTCACACTCCTACACCTACAGCACCCTCACACTCCTACACCTACAGCACCCTCACACTTCTACACCTACAGCACCCTCACACTCCTACACCTACAGCACCCTCACACTCCTACACCTACAGCACCCTCACACTCTTCTGTCTCTCCCTACACCTACAGCACCCTCACACTCCTACACCTACAGCACCCTCACACTCCTCTGTCTCTCCCTACACCTACAGCACCCTCACACTCCTACACCTACAGCACCCTCTCTCCCTACACCTACAGCACCCTCACACTCCTCTGTCTGCCCTTGCAGGCAGTGCCTCTGCGGTGGAGATGGTGGCCCTGTTGGTCCAAACAGGACTGTTTGACTGCGCTCTCTCTCTCTGCCAAACCTTCAAGCTGCCCCTCACGCCGGTCTTTGAGGGCCTGGCCTTCAAGTAAGTCGCAGGGTTTTCCTCTTCCTGGTACCTCAGAGAAGGGAGCTAGTGATTGGAGGGTTGACGGTTCGAACCCCGGCTGGGATGCCCGTTACAGATGATGTGATATCAGCAAACTACTGACCGTACATTTCCCATTCTGAAGTCTGTTCTAGACCAAAGTGATGTTTATTCTTCCACATTACGTTACTCATCATCCGTTCAATACAGACGAGGCACAACTTCCTAGTTAGAAACGTTCCGGTAGCGGGAAACGTCTCATGACGAGTTAACACGTCGGTGACAATCTCTCATTTGAAGTAGATTAGGAGTGATGGCAGTCTGGAGCAACAAAACACTGCTGAGCTTGATGGTGAACGTACTTGCTGATGTTGCTCTATGGTCTTTGTAGTTCACACCGTCACGCCCCGAACGCTGAAGAGTTCTGTAACTGCACTTAAAAGTACAGGCTTTTAAAAAAAATGGTTTATGTGGCAAGATGATTCTGAACACAATCTTCTTCTTTTAGTTGCTATAAGACATGTCCTCCGTGTCTATGGGAAATCGTGCTAGCCACCTAGCCGCTAGTAAACCAGTGGGTGGTCCCCCATACCAAGTAGCATTAACAACTAAAATTAGATTTGTCTTCCTGGAACCGACAGATATCCAGTCGATAGAAACCCAGCTTCGATGTTAGATGAAGAAGAGCATTATGGGTGAGAGCGTGTGGTTGGTGATGTAGTGAGCAGCTCCATCACTGTTGGGTCAGACTCCTCCTCTCCTGTGTTTTGGTTCATCCTTGCGGGTGTTTTGTTTGTGCAGATGCATCAAGCTTCAGTACGGCGGCGAGGAGACTCAGAACGAAGCCTGGAACTGGCTGGCCGCCAACCAGCTGTCCACCATCGTCAACACCAAGGAGTCCAGGTACCGGTCCTGAGACAGACCGGGGTCTAGTTTATCTGTTGGTTCAGGACATATTCCAAAGTGTTGTTAATGTTTGAGACTATTATTAGCACTGTAACTGTTCAGACAAGGGTTGATGGTAGTATTAGTATTATTGATAGTAGAAGCTTTACTGGTAGTAGTAATAGAAGCAGTATTATTGTATTAGTAGTGATAACATTGTTAAATTCTGTGTAATGATGATAATGATAGTTTATGTCACATGACCGTCTTGTGTTTTCCTCGTCCAGCGCCACCGACGAGGCGTGGCGGCTGCTGGCCTCCTACCTGGACAGGTATCCCTCCGCCAACGCCCAGCACCACCGCTGCGTCATCACCAAGCTGCTGTCGCACGGCGTGCCTCTGCCTGATTGGCTGGTCAATGCCTATAAGGTGAGAGATCAGCCAATGGGAAAGCAGGGATGCTTAAGGCACGTGACTGTAGTTCAGGGAGTTGACCAGGAAAATGTGAATCTCCTGTTTTTGTCTGTGGCTCTTAAGTAGTAAAATGCTGGTAGATTTTGGCTGAGGATGTTGAGTTAGTTGATTCTACTAGTCAAGGTCACTAGGGAAGGTCACAAGGGAAGGTCACTAGCCATCATTCAGGGTTTTGTTTTTTTTCCTCTATTCTAAAAATATATATTTACTGGTAAATGCGTCTCATCACTGTAAAAACTCACTCCCAACCTGAACAAACAAAATACAGAAAACTTTGATTATAAAGTTTAATTATAAATATCAAAATAAGAGCCATTAAACTGCAACTCCTCCTGGAGCTGATCGGCACAGCAGCGAACCAAATCTCCCCCCACTCATCACCCCAAACACTGATTCTACTGCCTGATGACTAATTTTTCCCATCATGCTCTGCGATGTCGTGTATCCAGGAAGTGGACGCGGCGGCTCTGCTCCGGCTCTACCTGAACTTCGACCTCCTGGAGGCAGCAGCCGAGCTGGTGCTGGAGTACGTGGACGCCCTGCTGGGGAAGGGACACCAGTACTTTGGAATAGAGGTACCGCCCGTTAGCCGGGAGTAACCGGGTCCAGGACAGTTAACATTTAAAATAAATATATCATATATATTTATTTTATTTATTAAGGGGATCAGGGTTCCTACCGTCGTGGAAAATGCTCTGTACCTCGTTTTCACTTTGTCAAGTTGCAGGTTTTATATGGAGGTTCAAATACAATAATAGTATTACTGGTACGCAATGAAGTAACCACTAAAAATAAGTAAAAGTATTTTTTCTATATATATATATAGAACATAACTTTATTTTTGTGATCTTGTGAACTTTTTGGCATTTATGGTTCAGTGCTTTGTGATATGGAGACGAGTCATTTTTTCATGTCATTGTGACTTTAACAGCGTGTAGTTTTCCCGTCGTTCGTTCTGACGTTGTCTCGTCTCTGGCAGCGTCCTCTCTCAGCCACGGCGCCGTTGGTCTGGCTGCCCTACACCGCCATCGACCAGCTCCTCAAGGCGCTCAACGAGACGCAGACCAACGCCGGCGTAAGTCAACACACCTCCCACTGCAGCCGGTCGGCCATCTTGGTTTTGAGTAGCTTCACACTAGTCGTGGTGTTACTGAGCATCTCCACTCTCTAACCCTTTAACATGATTGGTGAACCTGATAACTGGAGTGATCCTGGTGCCTTGCTTGACTCAAGGTCTCCTGGAAAACGTCTTTAACTTCAAGACATTTTAAGGCCTTGAGTTCAGATCATTAAGATGTTATGTTGGGTTTCCCGTGATGCAAATTTATATTCTGACCGTTTTTATTTTCATGTTTAATTTAATTCTCGAGCGGTGAATTGAAGTGTGCCTGGTGCTCTGCCTCAGGGTTTCTGCAGGTTAAATTTAAGACTTTAAACCTTTTTAATGCAAAAAAAACCCAAGCAGTAGTATTAGACAGTATTTGACAGTCGTTTTGTGTTTTTAAAATTCTGATCAGTGCAGGAAAGTTGAAGTGAATCACTACATTCTGCATCAAAGGCAACATACTAAAGTGACGACGTCGACATCAGCGGTCACATTTTTAAGACCTGAAAAACATTTAAGACTTTCCAACAACAAAAAAGACAATTTAACCTTTTCAGGTCTTGAATTTAGATGATTGACTTTCGCTGCTCCCACATTAACGTCACGTCTCCTCCTCCAGATGTACAACAAGGTGCGGGACAAACTGGACGACTACCACAAGCTGGTGGGGCAGACGTCGCGGCGGCGGCTCCTGGCCCAGTAGACCCGACGCTGCCGACCACCTCGACTCTGCTCGCCAAGACCTCCGTCTCCACACACTACCGCAAACACAACCTGGTTATGAAACATATTTTTGTACTGTTACATCCAAAAGGACAGTTTGTATGAATCGTTTGGTTAGAAATGTCATCGGGCGTGACCTCAGCAGGGGGCGTGGTCTGCTCCTCCCTGCCTACGGCTCTTAAATATGTTGTAAATATCGTCTGCGTACTCGTGGTGAGACCTCCACCGTATGAATGTGTTTTTATATGACATTGTAATAATCATATTGGGGTTTGTTTGTTTTTGTACTCTGGCTGATCTTTGACCATCAGGGCTGTTGTAAATTGTGACGCAATTAAAGAATTTCCTTGCACATCCTGGAGTCGATCCCTGAATCAACACAGCTGACCTGCTAGTGGCGTCAGTTTAACATGAAACATCACAGCAGGGTGGAGTTACCAGACAAATATTAACTACAGATATTACAGCTAAAATGAACCAACTCAACTGGTGCTTATTTCCTTTCCTTCCTAAACCACACTACAATCAAAACTCTGAAAGTGGAGGGGGGATTCTAGCTTGATGGAACAGCAACTACACTGGGACGTTGAGGGTTGGATGGTATACGTCAATTTGAGGACATGAACATTAAAACATGCAGGATCCAGTCTGAGAAAGCGTTGAGATCCATGCGACCCTGAAACTACCATCAACTAGTCATTGGGTGTAACGAGTATTTCACTTTTTAAACCTGGATCTTATTTTATAACAAAATATAGAAATGTGTGCAGGGGGAAAATCATCAGAAGGCCTCAGGCTGCAGAAGTGAAGCATCATGGGATGACGCGGCGTCACTGTGACCTGAAACATTAACGGGTTAACATCCATCTCAGCTGGTCTGAAGCAACAGGACAGACGAGGCCTGAGGGCGCCGGCGCTTCCCAAGGCCAAGCGGAGGAAATAGACGGTACGTGACTTCCTGCTGTTTGACTCTGCAGAATATTTGGTAAACCAAGACTAACTAATGCAGCCAAGCAGGTTCTCTAGTTACCTGGTGGTTAGACAGTCCTGTAACCGGTCACAAGTTTGATTCCTACACCGGCACACATGTCCCTGCTAGGGATTCAGCGTCTTGCTCAAGGACCCTTCAGCAGGCAGGATGCTTCCTGGCTTGAACCGGGCTTTTCACCCGGAGGTCGTCACAAGGTCAAATTAAATATGGACCTGAATATGAAACACCCTGACTGGTCGTCCTATTAATAGAAACATTAAGTGAAGGCTACAGGTCCTGACTTCTTGACTCGCTTCTCTCAACCTTCCTGTGACTTCGGCCCAAACCAAGTATGGAACCTGTATGAAGAGCGACGTGACCCCTGACCCCTGACGAGACAGGACAAAAAGCATCTTATCGGCTAAGTACAAATAAAAACAGAACAGACATTTATTGTGCCAGAATCTACTGTACATAGTCAGAAACATAATGTAGTGTACCATGTAATCCTTAGATACTGAAATTACAGCAGCATGTAGTGAATCATATAAAAAAGGCTAAATGGAATGCTTTGTTCAGTAATACTGATTTGTACCATATAAGGAGGGGAGGGGGGGGGGGGAGGGGGAGGAGGTGCAGTCCAGTCTTATTAACATAATAAACAACCGAGTGAAGGAAGAGAGGTATTATATTACCATAGGAATAAACTGGTATATGGCAAGTACCTAGGTTTAATTTGTTTGGTCGACCTGAATCCGTACAGGAAACCACACGAGAAGTCACTTAACTCATTAAGACTTTTCCTGGCGGAGTCTCTTCGTCTCCGACGTCTCTCCATTATGTGAATATAAAGACGCTCGCGTATCGTACTTAGAAAAAACAAAACAAAAAGGAGGTTAATAAGAAGGTGCGTGGTCAGACAGTGCTTTTGGTGGGCAGCTCGGTGCTGTTGTGCCGCGTCTTGCGCGACGTGCCGTCGTCGCGCGGCCGGGCCTTCTGCAGGTTGGACATGGCGGCGGTGCGCTCGATGTCGATGAGGGCGTAGAGCTCGGTGCGGCGCGTGGGCGTGGTGGGCGGCAGCGGCGAGGTGGGGGTGCGGGGCGTGTGGGGGTTGCTGCCGTCCGAGGCGCCCTTGTTGCCGGCCCCGCCGCTGTTTTCCATCTCCACCTCGATGTAGTTGAGCGTCTTGGGCGGCTCGGCGTGGCCCGGCAACGGCGGCCGGCGGAAGTCAAAGTTGAAGACGGTCGGTCCCTCGGTGCGGCGGCGGGCCGTGTCCGGCCGGTGGGCGCTGAGCGGCGCCGTCACGTTCTCCGTGTTGACGTAGTTGTGGGAGGACTCCAGCGCCGACAGCGGGTGGGCGGACAGCGGGTGAGAGTAGGAGTGGTGCAGCAGGCCGTGGTGGTGGTGGTTGTAGCCGTTGAGGGACGGCGTCTTCAGGCTGCTGCCGCTGCTGCGCCCGTTCTCCTCGTCTTCCGAGCTCAGCTTCCTCGCCTCCCAGACGGGCGGCAGCACCGGCAGGTTCTCGTAGTCCAGCAGGGCGGTGCGCCGCTGGGCCGAGTTGTTGACATTCTGAACGTCGGGGGTGAGGGGGGGCGGGCGATGGCGGCGGGGGGCCGTGGCCGGGTTGGAGGAGGCGAAGGAGGTGAAGGAGGAGGAGGAGGAGGAGCCGTTGGAGTGCGCGGGGGCCCGCTCGGCCTCGGCCTCCTTGGCACTTTGCTGAGTGTCCGTGTGGCCGTTAGTCTCTCTGGCCTCCTCGGCCTCGCTGGGCTCCTTCACCTCCTGCTGCTGTTTCTCCTTCTCCTTGGCCATCAGCTGCCTCTGAACAGGGGTGGGTCCCAGCACGAAGCGCACCCCCTGGGGCTCCAGCAGCACCTGGGGCTCCGGCTGGGCGGGCGAGGCCGGGGGCTCGGTGCGGACCCTGGGGGGAGGCGGGGGGGTCGGGGGGCACTGGGACTGGGGGGAGACGGGGCTCTCCAGGGGGGTGGTGACCGTCAGCGGGCTGGGCTGGTCCTCCAGCAGCCCCGTGGTGTTGACGTAGGTGTGAACCTGGACAGACGAGAGAAAGACTCAACGTTGTTTCTCCTTCAGTTAGACGACACGTGGAGTTATATTTACTTTATTTTCTACATTACTCGTCGTCTAAGGTCTCTTACCGCCTCGTCAGCCACTAGTAAGGGGTGTGTGGACTCCTCTCCCACCGAGGGCAGACGGGTGCTCGCCACAGACGGGTGGCGGGTGGAAGGGTGAGACGGCGTCTCTCCCACAGAGGGAATCCTGGTCAAACCGTTTGGCACCGTGGGCACCGAGTAGCCCAGAGCTGCAGGGAGAGGGAGACACTCTTTAGTGACGGTTACAGACGCCGGGTCACAGACGCCTGGTCACAGACGCCTGGTCACAGACGCCTGGTCACAGACGCCTGGTCACAGACACCTGGTTACAGACGCCTGGTCACAGACGCCTGGTCACAGACGCCTGGTCACAGACGCCGGGTCACAGACGCCTGGTCACAGGTGTAACCAGGTGTCAGTACCGGGTCAGTCTAGGAGATACAAGCATGGGCCTCTAAATCTGTAGAGGATGAAAACATTTTGAACCGAGTCTTGCGAGATATTGATGTGGAATGAGATGTTTCACTTGCACTAGCATTGATACACACTAGGCTGGTGTGTGAACAACAAGCGTGGTAGCACTTTTTAGATGCTTGTGTGTGTGTGTGTGTGTGTGTGTGTGTGTGGGGGGGGGGGGGGTACTGCACATCCTTCCATGTCCAATCTCAAAGCCATGTAGCGTCTCGTTGGGACGATACTGTGTTTACATCCCCGGGTCTAATTGATGGGCTCCATCCAGAGCAACTCATCACGTCCAAACAAGGAGCTTGATTGGTCGACAGCATGGACTTGTGAAACCCCTGAACCTACACCTGTACAATACACCTGTTCACAGCGTATGAGAGACAACCCAGAGGGGTCGAATCCTGCATAGGAGTGTTAGATATGGGATGATGTCCACACACACACACACAGTTTAGATGGTGTATACGAGTGTGTGTACCTGCAGGAGTATGTGGTGTATGTGTGTACCTGCAGGAGTGTGCGGTGTGTGTGTGTGTACCTGCAGGAGTGTGTGGTGTGTGTACCTGCAGGAGTGTGTGGTGTGTGTACCTGCAGGAGTGTGCGGTGTGTGTGTGTGTGTGTGTACCTGCAGGAGTGTGCGGTGTGTGTGTGTGTACCTGCAGGAGTGTGCGGTGTGTGTGTGTGTGAGTACCTGCAGGAGTGTGCGGTGTGTGTGTACCTGCAGGAGTGTGTGGTGTGTGTGTGTGTACCTACAGGAGTGTGCGGTGTGTGTGTGTGTACCTGCAGGAGTGTGCGGTGTGTGTGTGTGTACCTGCAGGAGTGTGCGGTGTGTCTGTGTGTACCTGCAGGAGTGTGCGGTGTGTGTGTGTGTACCTGCAGGAGTGTGCGGTGTGTGTGTGTGTGTGTGTACCTGCAGGAGTGTGCGGTGTGTGTGTGTGTACCTGCAGGAGTGTGCGGTGTGTGTGTGTGTGTGTGTGTACCTGCAGGAGTGTGCGGTGTGTGTGTGTGTGTGTGTGTGTGTACCTGCAGGAGTGTGCGGTGTGTGCGCGGCCTGGTGGTTGGGCTCCAGCACCGCCTCCTCCACCACGCTGATGCTGTGGCTGTGCATCACCTCCTGCAGCATGTTGAAGATCTCCTCCGCCCGTGCACACTTAAAGGCAAAGATACC
Source organism: Hoplostethus mediterraneus (assembly GCA_034670385.1). Lineage (NCBI taxonomy): Eukaryota > Metazoa > Chordata > Actinopteri > Trachichthyiformes > Trachichthyidae > Hoplostethus > Hoplostethus mediterraneus. Next base: position 476,374 of record JAXDDW010000036.1, on the reverse strand, counting down.
TGCACACACACAACACCACACAATCAGTCACAGTACCGGTTCAAGACAATCTGCCTTCCATTGATCTGTCTCTCCCTCAGTGTTAATTTTTCCAGAAAAAAAACAAAACATTTTAAATAATTAAGATAACAAATACTAGACACCGTAGATCCAAACACCGCCGACTAGAATACAATTATTTCACTTTTTTGGCGATGCTCATGAGCTCAGACTAAAAAGGAGATCAGAATAAAATGTTATTTTGTCAGGTTCTTGTATTTAGAGAAGAAACAGTAATGGATATTCTCCACCTCTTTCTCCAATCCCTTCTCTGCACCCAAACGCCCACGACATGTGTCCATGCCCCTCCCTAGTTCAGAGAGGGATCTCAACTATTTGGAAACTTTAAGGAAGCCGATTGCTGCCAGTATCGACACAAAAGAATGTGGCTGAAATGGATGTGACAAAAACTAAATATATCAAGAGATTTCCCTGACAATGAAAACTGGAGTAAATAAACATCTTAGTCGTTTTATCCAGACAGAAATGTCAAAATTAACACCATTCTCCATTTAGCTACCTATCAGATGATAGGCGCTAACATCGAGGCGGAGAAATAAGGAGACATGGAGGGAAAAACACTTCCACCAAATGGCTAGAGAACATAAACCAAGGGTATGGCAACACACCAAGGACAAACCACGCACGGTCCTGTCACTGGGACTGATAATAATCACACTGCAAGGAAACACCGCACACAGGGAGAAACACAACACTAAGAGGGTATTATTCCCTGTCCAAACAACACCACAGACACCGGCATTTACAGGTATCAATACTGTACGGCTGATCACAGTATTGGGTGGTCATGGTACGAATGAGATGGGAAAACACGGCGTGCCTGAGACTTACCGCACCCATGAACCTACAGAACCCCTCCCAAACCCCCAGCTCTCTCCACCTCATCCTTATGAAAGCATGGGATCCAAAAATAATGGCACAAGAGGCGTGTCATGGGAGAAACATGATTCATGATAAATTGACAACACAGTTCTGACGGTAATGCAAAGGTGATTCTGCCGGCCAAGTCAATAGAAAAGGAGTCAATTATTTCAGCACGTTCAATAATATACCTGCACATAATGAAATCTCAATTTCTTTGAGGTAATGTGTGAAGGCAATGAACTGTTTATTGCTCAATGTGCCAAATGTTAATACGTTGTCATGTGTTAGCAGGTGAGGCGATTCCACATGAGGGCAAATAGTGTTTTTATTTTTTCCATTAGCCTTCTTATATATTATGTTTTGTTGTTTGTTGCTGCTGTGACAATTCAATTTCCCTCCAGGATAAATAACGTACTCCTCCACGTGTCTATGAGGAAGCGGAGCGGCAAAACTAAGAGAAGCCTTATTTGACATGTACCTTGGCCCGTCTGGCAGCGGCGGCCGCTCTCAAAGGAGAAGAGGTTAGAGTCGTAGCCATAGCGCCGCAGGCACAGGTAGGGCCACCTGACGTCGTCACGGCGATGGGTGTGGAGGACCAGCTCGGCCTCGGTCAACTCCATCACGCCAGAGCCCAGCTCGTTCCCATCGTCGTCCACGTTGATCACCTGGACACACACAGACACAGTCAGAGGCGTCAACAGACCTCAGCAACGCAGGTCTCTGAACCACTTTTGGAAATGTAATAAATAATAAGCAAAGACCGAATGAAACGTGTCTGGGCTGGGAAATGAACACCAACCAGGTAACCAATCATCATTTAAAGGTTTTATTGTAAGAGATAAATCTTGTTGGCTTGTAGAAAAAATATAAAAGTGCCTAGTGAATTTTGAGATTTCCCAGCCACGGTGGTCAGTGGATGAAAAATTCCCTGCCCTGCATTGACCCATCAATCACAGTACGAGGCATCGACTAAACCTCAGGAATGTAACTGGGCCGAAGCGAGAATCCCCGAACACAAATTCTCGTTGGGGTGTAGGTCTCTGAAACCACTTTTGAAAATTGAGCAAGTATAATCAGCCGAGTTTGTGACAGAAACCTCCCAACCACAGTCATTAGTGAATAATCCAGGGTGTGTGTCGACAGACTCCTACTCACTGTGAGGTTGGTGTTGAGACAGGCCAAGGCAGGAACTCACCTTGAATTTGCTTTGATGATTATCTGGAATTGACTCTTTCTCTGGACAGCTTAAACAGCTACCCATGGCTTCTTCAGAGCACCATCTGATGTCTGGGACGCAAGAAACCGCATTTCAGTTAGACCCAAGTTAGAGGAAGGCAAACCACTAAAACACTTTTACTGACAGAATAAGTCTGTCAAGGTTTGCTCACCTAGATCCTGCCACCAGTACCCCTGGTTCCATCCTCAGAGCCTGAGGGACACTCATGCTTTATCTGCCTTGCCAACATGAACAGCAATTCTGTGCAGAGGAAAATCCAGAGGCAAAGTCAGTGATTTGGGACACTAGTGAAATTTACACCCAGTGCACATCAGACACATTTTCTACCTTAAGTATTTATATATATATATATTCATATATATATATAAAAGTTATCTTGGCAATCGTTTTGAAGGCTGGGATAGATCGGTCAGTGAAACGTGCAAAATTTAGATAGTTTAAAATGCGTTGGGTTGCCCGCTTATCAAGTTACATTAAGTTTGGGTACAATGGGACACTCCATATTATCAGTAATGTTAACTTACAACATAAATTGTCATTTATCTGCAATGGTTCATATAGAAAGCTCGCTGAGCCGTATGTTTCCAGTTAGCTATGTATGGGTGTTTACCAGCTTAGTAGCTCAGAAGCGAATATACACATAAATAAACAAACTGGACACGGATAGCCGTTGGGTAACAGTTAACTAACTTAGCTAGCTTTCTAACTAAGTTGGATAAGTTTGTAAAAGTAACTATCGCAGCAACTACTGTTAGAGTAACTTTGTAATTAGCCAGATAGCAAGCCCATTCGCTCAGTGTGGTATGATGGTGTAATGGCAGCTAGTTAGCATACAGCTAAACTGACTGTCTGCTGGTTGAATAAGCTAACACTAGATGTCAGCTAACTAATTAGCTCAGAAGCTAACGCTAGCATTCCCGAGAATACACCAACGCATTTAGCTTGCTAGCAAGCCTCTTCTCCTTAATACATTAGCAATTTGAAGATGGCATACTTACGAGATACTGTTAATATGTTGAATGAAAACATCCAAACTTTTCGGACATCAAGACAGTCAGCGAGCAGCTCTGGGTTATCACAAAACGACGCTAGCTAGTAAACCAACAAGCTAGCTAGCGTTAGCCTGCTGCTAGACTAGCAGATCCACCATCTTTCCTCTGCGTTGCTAGAGCGCCAAAAAAACAATCACAACTTCTTTCAAAGGTGGCTAACGCTCATGTTTGGGGAAACGAAACAATGAAAAACAGTTTAAATCCATCAATAATCCTTCGTGTTTCAATGTGGAGTAAAAAAGTCCGGCAAGATACACTTTTTTCTCCCTGAAAACCAAGTTTGCTTAGGTCGCACCGTCTTTTATCCTGCTAGCCTGCTGGGCTAAATCACTGCAACTTGGCTAAACTTCCGAGAGTTAGAGGCAGGAATCTCCAATGTGGTGAAGCCTCGGCTCAGTGCGCATGCGTGGCTGTGTGGTTTGAGACAGCCAGGGCCTCTCCCAGGAGGGACATAATGAATGAGTAATAGAAAATAATGGCATGTCAGTCATGCAATCTTAAAAAACATAATTACTTGTTTTATTGAAACACCCACAGAAAATGCGTCACGATATGTCACATGCATAGGATAATTTATATTGGGCAAAGAACTAACTGTTACAGCGTGCAGGGAATTCTCTGTCACTGGTTGTTTGTGCAATGATTCCCATCTAGCATTCCTTGACAGTGAGTACTACAGTCATGTTTGAGCAGGTATGCATCGTTGATGGATGAATACGCATAGATTTAGGATATTTCTAAATCTTCTATGGTGTTTAATTGCTGACACATAGTTTGCTTCCTTATGTGCAATTTGCTCTTACACAATTGGAAAAACAAATTAAAAAAGCATAATGCACACATAATGTGACACCTTACACAGATGTATGATTAAATAAACATTTCCATTTGCTAATACAAAAACCAGCCATGGCTATACAACACTGAAAAAAAAAAAGTCAATATTTTCTCATTAAAAAGCATTACTCTGAGTAAGAAACAATAAGACCTTTACCGACACAACGGAAACACTAAGCTTGATAACTGCTAATCGTTTGTTTGTTCAGGAGACATTCGAGGCAGTGAACGCCTCACTGCCGGGAATGTGACTGTGAGTTTGGCTGTCCAGTTTTCTTTACCGCTAAGATGCAAGCAGCAACTTTTAGTACTGCCAGGAAATATACGCTTACTTCACGTTTAGTCACGATGAATCATCTTCTCAAAGTGGCAAGTGATACACAAAATGTTTACCGTATGGAACTGAATTTGGTTAAATGATTCCTCAGCATCATATTCAGAGAAGCAAATTATAGATTCATTGATCTGTGATTTGTCACAGCCATAATGTGCAAATACTATAGCTTATCAAACACAATGACAATATATAATACAAAAGCAGCCATTATAGAAATATAGAGCAACATATATACAAACACACACAGTATATACAATTCTGTGGAAATTAATCTTTTTGTAATTAAATAGTCATATATATTTTCCTCTATTTGATAATATCTGGTCAACAAAAATAGGCCTAGTAGAAAAATAAAATTGCCATGTATCCCTGTAGTGCTCAACATATAAATTCTTTTTTTTTCTCTCGTTCAGTAGTCAATACAATCTTTAACGTCTGGTGTACACCATATCTGTGGGCCGAAAACAAAACAAGAAAAGGATCAATTATTGTTGCTGATCAATCATTTCAATTCAAGCCTCCAAGCCTGGAACCTCTCTTCGCCTGTCGGGGGAAGACACGTACCTCTCTGGGCGTCGCGGTTCACATTTTCGTAGACGGGGTACTGGAGGTTCTCCTGCTCGCTGCGCAGCTTCCTGGCTCGCAGCACGTCGCGCACACACTGGTGGAGGTACGCATACTGGCACTGGGAGGAACCAATCAGCAGCGAGCACAACATCACATCAGAGGGGCATCCAAACCTGTACTAATCCCAAACTCTCACCGTTACCCCCCCTATTCTTTAACACCTTCCAGAGTTAGTCTCTCTTCCTTGTATTGTCTAGACGTTCTTTTAAAAGCTGCACTAGGCAACTTCACACTTTGGCGGCTCTACATGGCAACGAGAGGAAACTGCTTGGAAAGTTTGAACTTCAATACCCAGAAATCCTGTGAGGTGAGGTCAGTGAACTGCACACAGCCCGCTCGTGTTCACCGACTTGCACACACACACACACACACACACACACACACACACACACACACAGTCCTGCCATACTTCCTCCCATTCTCTCCTCATGAGGCGGCGTCCTACCTCAGTCTGCACCATGTGGGACCGGTGGAGGCGCAGGTCGAAGACGGCGCCGTAGATGTCCACCGTGTCCTTGGCGTCCAGCTGCTGCAGCACCCGGTCCAGACCGATGAAGGTCCCTGTCCGCCCCACGCCAGCGCTGGGAGGGAGGACAGATACCAGACTTCATTCACCGGAGCAGGAAGGAATCTGCTCACAGACGACTTGATTCAATCGTTTTCAATAATGACACTGAAAACATTTGGAGCGGCCTTGCTGTCCAGTCAGTTAAGATAAGTGACTGATAGATGTTAAGTCAAGTCAAGTACTTTAAACAAAATGCTTTCCAGAAAAAAAGACACAAAAACAGATAAAATCAAATATTTTTTAAAGTGTGGAGACGCATCATCCCTCCAAGTTTCAGCAAAATCAGACCAGTGGTGTTTGATTTATCACCTGAGATATCGAACACAGCCTGATCCAAGCCCCACCCCCCGCAATTTCATCACATGGGGGACAAAAATAGAAATAGCTGAAACAAATTAGAATCAGATTTACTGGCCAAGTTGGTCCTGTAACATAAAACAACACAAAACAGGTCCTGAAAGGGTCCTGGGCGCCTACCTGCAGTGGGCCACGGTGGGCCCAGATCCGGGGGTCCTGTTGATGTAGTCCCGCACCGTACGGACGAACTGGATGAGGGACTGGGTGGTCTCCGGCACCCCGTGGTCGGGCCACACCGTGTAGTGAAACTGACGCACCAACCTGGAGTAGCTCAACTGTTCCTCCTGAGAAACACAGAACCACGTGGTCAGGACGGGGCGAGGCTGCTGGGTGAGGCTGGCAGGGAGGGTGAGGCTGGTAGGGGGGTGAGGCTGGTAGGGAGGGGTGAGGCTGGTAGGGGGGGTGAGGCTGGTAGGGAGGGGTGAGGCTGGTAGGGGGGGGTGAGGCTGGCAGGGGGGGTGAGGCTGGCAGGGGGGTGAGGCTGGCAGGGGGGGTGAGGCTGGTAGGGGGGTGAGGCTGGTAGGGGGGTTGAGGCTGGTAGGGGGGGTGAGGCTGGTAGGGGGGTGAGGCTGGTAGAGAGGGTTGAGGCTGGTAGGGTGGGGTGAGGCTGGCAGGGGGGGTGAGGCTGGTAGGGGGGGTGAGGCTGGTAGGGGGTTGAGGCTGGTAGGGAGGGGTGAGGCTGGCAGGGGGGGTGAGGCTGGTAGGGGGGGGTGAGGCTGGTAGAGAGGGTGAGGCTGGTAGGGAGGGGTGAGGCTGGCAGGGGGGGTGAGGCTGGTAGGGAGGGGTGAGGCTGGCAGGGGGGGTGAGGCTGGTAGAGAGGGTGAGGCTGGTAGGGAGGGGTGAGGCTGGCAGGGAGGGGGTGAGGCTGGTAGGGAGGGGTGAGGCTGGCAGGGGGGGTGAGGCTGGTAGGGAGGTGAGGCTGGCAGGGGGGGTGAGGCTGGTAGAGAGGGGTGAGGCTGGTAGGGAGGGGTGAGGCTGGCAGGGAGGGGTGAGGCTGGTAGGGAGGGTGAGGCTGGTAGGGAGGGGTGAGGCTGGCAGGGAGGGGTGAGGCTGGCAGGGGGGGTGAGGCTGGTAGAGAGGGTGAGGCTGGTAGGGAGGGGTGAGGCTGGTAGGGAGGGGTGAGGCTGGCAGGGGGGGGTGAGGCTGGTAGGGAGGTGAGGCTGGCAGGGGGGGTGAGGCTGGTAGGGAGGGGTGAGGCTGGTAGGGAGGGGTGAGGCTGGCAGGGGGGGTGAGGCTGGTAGGGGGGGTGAGGCTGGCAGGGGGGTGAGGCTGGCAGGGGGGTGAGGCTGGCAGGGGGGTGAGGCTGGCAGGGGGGTGAGGCTGGCAGGGTCTAGGCAGGCTGGCCTAGTGGTGAGACAGGCTGATCTGGAAGGTCACAGGGTTGACTTCCATAATGGCCGACAGACGTGCGTCCTGTCCGAGTGTCCTTGAGCAAGACACCGAACCCCTGCCTGTTCACTCTGAGTCACTCTGGGACCAGGTCACTCTGGGACCAGGTCTTCACAAGACATTTGATCCAGTATTGATTTTTAAAAACAATCTTTGGATGAAGTCATTTGAGTCGAGTGTTTTCTTATTCTGTTTGTTTCAAGATGCTGATTCGTGTTTCTAGAAAAGACGCTGAACCAAGTGAAGCTGCATCAGGAACAAGTGGGATTATTTCATCCCATTGGCAGATTTCACTTGTTTTAATAAAAATGTGTTAGAGATATTTTGCAGAGCAGCTAAATGTCTGAAGTGATGTTGCTGCTGCGGAGCAACATGAGGCAGTTCATCATGACTATCTAAGAGCTTTGGGGAAATATTGGTCAGAGCTACAGTAGTATTGGAAAATATTCTTTTGGATGTTTGATTTTAGCTGCTTTGAAAGCCAGGTGGGTGGGGCTTGGTCTACAAACGTTCAGAAATGCCGATTATTTGAAAGACAATTTAGTATATCTTCTGACTGACACTGAACCTGACACGGTCTGAATTGATGCAGTAGCATAAAACAATGTAAAGGTTTTGTTTTACCTGCAGGTTCACCGTTTGGTATCACTAAGAATTATTTACATCTACCGTTTGAAACCAGGTCCGGTTGAGTGAGGTGTGTTTGAGGAACAGGTCTGTTCATTGTGCTCTACAGTAAATCAACTCAGGCCCGGTAGCATCCAGACGTACGCTGCAGATCTTGAACTCCCGGATGGTCCACTCGGGCAGGACGGACTCCGACAGCATCTGGACGATCAGGTCTCCGTAGTACAGAGGGTCCTGGTCGAACGGCCAGTAGTGGTCACACTTCACCTGCAGAGGACGAGCGGAAGGGTTTCATTCCAAAATGAGACATCTGACGTTTGAACGACTCTGAGAAAACGACAAAATTAAAACAAATGATGGGACTTCCTAAAATTGACCCATTCGGATTAGAAGGTATGAGCGTCTGCTACCCACCCTGCCCTTCTCCACACACTGGGTAACCATGACGACATTGTGGACGTTCTGCTCCCACACCATCTTCCAGAAGTCGTCCTTGGTTCCCGGGAGAGGACCCTGAGTGGCGATGTACTCCCTACGGAAGTTGTTACCCTGAAACCCCCCGGAGGTACGTTACACTCACACAGCAACACTGAACATGACAAACAGCCAATAAGCTCCTAGACACGATGTAAACATGTAACAACCATTAATCTGATCAATTCAGGTTTCATCAATAAAATAAAGCAGATTAAGTGTTTTTTAAGATATTCTCTGTTGCATCTTCACTTTCTATACACTTTCTCTTTCTCTCTCTACAATATTTCTATAAGTTAATTGTTGATAAGTGTTGACTGATTGATTTATGACAGTGATGAAAAAGATGTGTTGCCCTGCCCCATTCCATTCTTATTATAGGACCATAATGGAAAGTCTTTATTGTGCTATTGTGTTTATGTGAACTGTCCATATGACCAAACACGAGACCGGGAGGTTTATCCAGCCGGTCGGTCGAGGGGCTTACAGGAATGTAGCTGGCGTTGATGTAGTCGGAGCTGGGATCATCATCCACGTAGGACAGCTTCACCCGCGTTGAGTCATCTGAACAAGAGATAAATAAGAGAGGTTGAGTAAGACGCCCGCCACATAAACACTGGATACGCTGCCGAGTAATGTGAAGGTTGCCAAACGAGAAGGGGTGTGGCCTTGCAACCCCGTGTAATCTCTCTTAATCACTCCATATTTATGTTTCTGGATGGCCGCCTCCCACTCACAGGGAAGGATGTTGTTGTATCGGTTCTTGCCGCGGTTCTCAGGCAGCAGAGCGGTGTCCAGCGGCTGGTTACGGCCGACGTCTTTCAGATCCTAACAGAAAAAACGACGGATTAGGGTGAAGCTGCGTTTGAAGGGCTGCATTCCAAACCCAAAAATAAGACACTGACCGTTTGGAAAAAGTGACCACGACCCGCACAGAGCTGCTAGATAGTACAACATTAAAATGAATTATGGGACTTTTTTCAACTTGGCAAAACACTTTTCAAGGATGGATCCTATTTTAAGGAAACTGAAAGATGAACATCAGGCAGTGGGTTCTATTTTACAAAATGGACAGAAATTAACTCACATATGAACTGAAATTAATTTCTAAATATAAAAAAAATTCAAAAATGATTCAATCATCAAAAGTGTAGCTATTGTGTAAGCAAAGGATGTGAGATAATACCTTGAATGTGTCCAGAGTGAGTTTTACATAGTTTTATGGTCTATATATATATATGTACTATAACATAGTATTAGTATGTTGTGCAGTTACATTCTGCGCCATATGAAGTCTTGCTGTGTGTCAGTAGAAACTCTGAAGTTTCAAGACAAATTCCTGTGCATTTATTGTGCTTGATTATAGTGATTCTGATTCAGTGAAAGCAACACAGTCCTTCATTCTGTATATCTGAAAACCTTCTATCTCCAAAATGTCCAAATGAACTAAAAAAGACAGCCTTGTTTTCAGCTCGACCACCAAGCTGGGTTTACCTGACGGACTCTGAAAGGGTTTCATCAGCCCGAGGGTCAAAACATTTTCTGAACCCATAGAGGAGCATGTAAAACGAACATGAAAATCACAGAGTTATGAGGTTTTCATGGGACAGCAAACTAACCTCGTACTCCTCTGACAGAAGGTAGTTGGAGTCGGCCTGAAGTTTGGTGTAGTGAGACTCAAAGTTCTGGATCCTGATGGGGCTGCAGGATACAGACAGAATATCACAAAACACCCAAGAGACAAACCCTTCAACTGAAGAGGTTCCAACAGGAAGAGACAGGAAGAGACGGAAGAGAAGGAAGAGAAGGAAGAGACAGGAAGAGAAGGAAGACACAGGAAGAGACGGGAAGAGACAGGAAAAGACAGGAAAAGACAGGAAGAGACGGGAAGAGACAGGAAGAGAAGGAAGAGACAGGAGACAGGAAGAGAAGGAAGAGACAGGAAGAGACAGGAAGAGAAGGAAGAGAAGGAAGAGACAGGAAGAGAAGGAAGAGAAGGAAGAGACAGGATGAGACGGGAAGAGAAGGAAGAGACAGGAAGAGAAGGAAGAGAAGGAAGAGACAGGAAGAGACAGGAAGAGACGGGAAGAGAAGGAAGAGACAGGAAGAGACAGGAAGAGAAGGAAGAGAGGAAGAGAAGGAAGAGAAGGAAGAGACGGGAAGAGACAGGAAGAGACAGGAAGAGACAGGAAGAGACAGGAAGAGAAGGAAGAGAAGGAAGAGACAGGAAGAGACAGGAAGAGAAGGAAGAGACAGGAAGAGAAGGAAGAGAAGGAAGAGACGGAAGAGACAGGAAGAGAAGGAAGAGAAGGAAGAGACAGGAAGAGAAGGAAGAGACAGGAAGAGACAGGAAGAGAAGGAAGAGAAGGAAGAGACAGGAAGAGACGGGAAGAGAAGGAAGAGAAGGAAGAGACAGGAAGAGAAGGAAGAGAAGGAAGAGACAGGAAGAGACAGGAAGAGAAGGAAGAGACAGGAAGAGACAGGAAGAGACAGGAAGAGACAGGAAGAGACAGGAAGAGACAGGAAGAGAAGGAAGAGACAGGAAGAGACAGGAAGAGAAGGAAGAGACAGGAAGAGACAGGAAGAGAAGGAAGAGACAGGAAGAGACAGGAAGAGAAGGAAGAGACAGGAAGAGACAGGAAGAGAAGGAAGAGACAGGAAGAGACAGGAAGAGACAGGAAGAGAAGGAAGAGACAGGAAGAGACAGGAAGAGAAGGAAGAGACAGGAAGAGACAGGAAGAGAAGGAAGAGACAGGAAGAGACAGGAAGAGAAGGAAGAGACAGGAAGAGACAGGAAGAGAAGGAAGAGACAGGAAGAGAAGGAAGAGACAGGAAGAGAAGGAAGAGAAGGAAGAGACAGGAAGAGACAGGAAGAGAAGGAAGAGACAGGAAGAGACAGGAAGAGAAGGAAGAGACAGGAAGAGAAGGAAGAGACAGGAAGAGAAGGAAGAGACAGGAAGAGACGGAAGAGAAGGAAGAGAAGGAAGAGACAGGAAGAGAAGGAAGAGACAGGAAGAGACAGGAAGAGAAGGAAGAGACAGGAAGAGACAGGAAGAGAAGGAAGAGAAGGAAGAGACAGGAAGAGATGGGAAGAGAAGGAAGAGAAGGAAGAGACAGGAAGAGAAGGAAGAGAAGGAAGAGACAGGAAGAGACAGGAAGAGACAGGAAGAGAAGGAAGAGACAGGAAGAGAAGGAAGAGACAGGAAGAGAAGGAAGAGACAGGAAGAGAAGGAAGAGACAGGAAGAGACAGGAAGAGACAGGAAGAGAAGGAAGAGACAGGAAGAGACGGGAAGAGAAGGAAGAGACAGGAAGAGACAGGAAGAGAAGGAAGAGAAGGAAGAGACGGGAAGAGACAGGAAGAGACAGGAAGAGACAGGAAGAGACAGGAAGAGAAGGAAGAGACAGGAAGAGAAGGAAGAGACAGGAAGAGAAGGAAGAGAAGGAAGAGACAGGAAGAGACAGGAAGAGAAGGAAGAGACAGGAAGAGAAGGAAGAGACAGGAAGAGACAGGAAGAGACAGGAAGAGAAGGAAGAGACAGGAAGAGACGGAAGAGAAGGAAGAGAAGGAAGAGACAGGAAGAGACAGGAAGAGAAGGAAGAGACAGGAAGAGAAGGAAGAGACAGGAAGAGAAGGAAGAGACAGGAAGAGACAGGAAGAGACAGGAAGAGAAGGAAGAGACAGGAAGAGAAGGAAGAGACAGGAAGAGACAGGAAGAGACAGGAAGAGAAGGATGAGACAGGAAGAGAAGGAAGAGACAGGAAGAGACAGGAAGAGACAGGAAGAGAAGGAAGAGACAGGAAGAGAAGGAAGAGACAGGAAGAGACAGGATGAGACAGGAAGAGAAGGAAGAGAAGGAAGAGACAGGAAGAGACAGGAAGAGAAGGAAGAGACAGGATGAGACGGGAAGAGAAGGAAGAGACAGGAAGAGAAGGAAGAGACAGGAAGAGAAGGAAGAGACAGGAAGAGAAGGAAGAGACAGGAAGAGAAGGAAGAGACAGGAAGAGAAGGAAGAGACAGGAAGAGACAGGATGAGACGGGACGTACCTCGAGATGCGACGGTTTCTGAAACAGGAAGGACAAACGTTAGTGGCTGTCAGGATGAGACTTTTTATTTATTTTACTACCAGTTAGTATTATTATTAGTATTACTAGTAGTAGTAGAAGAAGAAGAAGATGTAGTAGTAATAAGAGCAGTAGTAGTACTTCTAGTAGCATTAGTATTAGTATCAATATCAGTATCAGTATTAGTATCAGTATTAGTATCAGTATCAGTACTAGTATTAGTATCAGTATTAGTATCAGTACTAGTAATCAGTATCAGTAATGGGTACTAGTACTAGCGTGTCCACAGCCTTGTCTTACCCTCTGACCCCCAGGTGAACGGAGGTCGGTCTCTCTCTCCTCATGCTCATCCTGACCACCGTTCTCTCCTGAACGCTCCTGCAAACACGACAACATCCTTCAACCTTTATTGATCCGGGGAACGATGACGGAGCAGGCACGCTCACACTGGGAGCTGACCAGTACGACCACAGTCTGCTACTGGTTCTACTGGGAGCTGACCAGTACGACCACAGTCTTCAGTATTCTACTAGAGCAGTTGAGGGTTGAGTGCCTTGCTCAACGGCAACTCGACAATATTCCTCATTTCCCATTCCCTTCCCCTGTCCAGACATCACAGCTGCCTCCAGCCTGACGTCGTATGAGGACGGATACTCACACTTTGCGAGCTTTCTGTCTGCAGATGAGCAGCGCGGTGACGCCCACCATCATGGCGATGAGGAACATGCCGGCGCTGATGCCCTCGATCACGCCGCTCATGGGCTCTGCAGACACAAACACACTTTTTACAGACTTTTTTTTCTTATTTGTTTGTTGTCTTTGTGACTTGACTGTTTGTGTCCTCACCGGCCTCCGTGACCAGGGGGAGGGACAGGTAGGTGTCGGTGTACAGAGGGGAGGTGACGCCGTTCTTCTCCTCGTCAAACAGCTGGGTGAACGCCCGGACGCTGAGCCTGGAGGCGGAGCAGAGAGGCTGATGGTCGGCTTCATGGAGACTCAACATCCACTTACTGATACAAGAGATACTAAAAAATACATCACTTTTTGTTTTATAAAATATATGAATCCTGAATCTCATATTTGAAGATCACCATAATCCAATCGGTAAAAGTGTTATTGTGTCGATTGACAACTTGAAGAAGTGTATATGTGCTTTTTTTATTTGATAAGAGTAGGACTTATTTTTTATCGAAAGATGGATATCTCATTTTTGACTTAAAAAGGGTGAATCTGTGAAAAAATGTACTCGATTTGTGTGATACCTTTGTTTCAAAATAAGCAATAAAATAAAATATATAAAATAAAAATTATATAAATACATAAAATAAACAATATATCAAATAAAATATAAAATATAAAAAATATAAACAATATAAAAAATATAAACAATATAAAAAATATAAACAATATAAAAAATAAATAAAATAAAAAATAAAATAAATAAAATACATTCCGTAGTGTGGTATATTATCGTCAGTACCTGTATGCAGTCTTGGGTTTGAGTGGTCCGTCACAGAATGGGTCCAGGTCCCTCTCTGGGTCCAGGTCTCGGTCTCTGTGCTGGGCTTGCTTGTGGTCGCAGGGCCCCCCCAGGCTCTCCATGCCTGTTCCCAGACTGATCTCCAGGCTCTGGGAGCCGCTGTCTGGGCCCTCGGCACAGTGGCTGGGGAAGTAGCTGGTCTGGTAGGACTTGATGGAGCTGTTGGATTTATAGTCCAGGTAGGAGGGCAGAGGGTGCTGCTGCTCCGGCTGGAAGGTCTCAACATCTTCAAGAGTCCAGAGAAAGGACAAGTGAGGACTGACTACAGGATCTGATGCACATTCATCCTCAGTATGAGGTTGAGGAGCCATTTATTAAACATCCTACATCCTCCAAACCTTAAACACGTCTCCATAACCAACATCTGTCTGAATCCATCTGTATCCATGTGAGTGTTCATGTTTCATCTTAAATTGACTTTCTCCAAGGCCTGGACAGTTTTTAATACGTTATGGTGCCAGCAGCCCTACCTTCTGACTCGGTCACCACCACGGTGAAGAACTTGACCGCCCCGTTGACGTCGCTGAACCAGCTGCAGTTGAACTTGAAGAAGATGGAGGACTTGGTGACCACGGCGGCCCTGTCGCTGACCCGGGTGCTGGGGGGAGGAAGGGGCGGGCCTGGAGGGGAGGAGCAAACACCCCGACGCTGTTACTTTGACCCGTTAACGTCTTTACTCACTGAGTTCATATGTTTTCTGTGTTTTATGCCTTGCTGCGCCGAGGTTTCCCATTTGGACAAATCAAGTTAAATCAACTTAAGTTTCTTGTGGTTCAACAGGTAAGGGAACTAGAGGGCATTTTGACCAAAAGCATCCCCCAATATGTGACGTTACTCACCAACACGCAAAAGTTAGTAATTGTGAAAGTGTGAAACTAAGAGAAATGGATGTTTTTATTTAATTTTTTGACTATACAGACAAATTGCTTACGATACATCCTCCGCCGACCTGAACCTGGCGAGCAAAAATCACCAAACCCGGAGCTACTGCCTTCGCTCGGCCGCGTCACTCACGGTCGATCATGGTGACCACGCCGTCCTGCGCCGCCTCGCTGGTCATGCTGTCGGAGATGACCTTGACGGAGACGGTGTATCGCTTGTGGGGCTCCAGCTGGGTGATGAGGTAGACGGTGGCGTCGCGCCCGGTGCGCCGCGAGTACACCAGCGTCCTGGAGTCCTGGTGGAGACACTCGATGGTGTAGGAGTCGTAGTCGGCCTCCGGGGGGCCCCAGGAGCAGGAGATGGAGGTGGAGCTCTGGGGGCGGCAGTGGAGGCCGTGGACTCGCTCCGGTTCTAGAGGAGGAGGAGGAAGAGGAAGAGGAGGAGGAAGAGGAGCAGGAGGAAGGAGTTTTTATTCTAAAGTGAAAGTCCACTGCACCGTCATCCACCATCGTCCACCCTGCTGAAGAGTCCTTGAACAAGACACTGAATCCCTACCAGCTCCAAGGGTGCTGTTCTGAACCTGACCTCTGACCTCTGACCTCTGACCTTTGACCTTTGACCTTTGACCTCACTGTTGCCCCACAAAGATCAATTAAGTATCACGTTATGACTAGTGGTAGGAAGGCTGAGAGGGGGAGAAACAGGAGAGAAGGTTCTGGTGGGATTCAACCTCAGACCAGTGACACCATCTCTGGGAACACACCTCTTATTGCTGACACAGGAGAGAGTGTCGAGGTGATTTCAGTTCAGTCAGACTCTACTGACAACACACAGGATGCCAAATGAAGAGACCACGTATCTCCAACTGTAGCATCTAGTTACCAGTCAAATTCAAATTGATTTTCGACATTTTACTGATTAAATTTACGCATTAAAAAAGTCTTAGCCACTCTAGATTAATATCAATTTGGTCTTAGGTGTTTATCTGTTTGTTTTATGCATCAGTTCTTTTTACATTACTGCTCTTTATTGTAAATTTTTGATATTTAGAAACTTTTAATTTCAGTATTTTTGAAGCATCTTTGATTTACAGACTCTTGCAGAGTACTGCAGTTCTCTATGAGCCACGTCTGACAGAACTCTGGTCGTGTACACGTTATCAGTGAGGAAAATATGGAAGATAATGAGGTAAATATTGGACTTTTGGACCCACGGTGTAATAATTTGGCTACAAAACACTTGGATGATGAACTGCAGGTCTAACTGGTGTGTTTGGTTTTCCTACAAACTTCAACAGAGCTGACATGTGATCATTTCGGGGTGAACTATTCCTTCAACACCCGACTGCCTCCGTCACGCCGCTCCGCTGCCACCTACTGGTGCGGATGCTCTTGTGGATGGGTCGGCTGTAGGTGGGCGGGGGCCCCGGCCTCCGCGGCTCCGCTGACGGTGCGCAGGC